>VMBQ01000039.1:20037-146177 GCA_007657795.1 Dreissena rostriformis
TTTTGTTACAAAGTTGTAGTTTGAATTGTTAATCATGACTTTTTATAAGACCGTTGGGTGAGGTTATATGTGGCGTGTTCTGAGAAAACTGGGCAAAATGCTTGTGCGTAAAGTGTCATCCCAGATTAGCCTGTGCAGTCCGCACAGGCTAATCCGGGACGACACTTTCCGCCTAAACTGGATTTTCGTTAAGAAGAGACATCATTTAAACGAAAAATTCCATAAAAGCGGAAATTGTCGTTCCTGATTAGCCTGTGCGGACTGCACAGGCTAATTTGGGATGACAATTTACGCACAAGCATTTTGCCCAGTTTTCTCAGAACACGCACGACACATATACTAATTCAAAATAATACACATGTCGCTGTACTGAGAAAGACCGCTCGTCGCAAATTGTTGGTTCCAGATAAGTATAGTATAGAGTTTTCTGTCCACACAGGCTAATCAGGGACGACACTTCCCGCGTTTATTTAAAGCGTCGTCTCTAATTAGCATGTGCGGACTGCACATACTAATATGGGAGGACACTCTACGCACATGCATTAAGCCCAGTTTTCCCGGAACATATTTGTTTTATATTCGAATGATAGAGGGAAGTGCGTTCTCTTTGCAGTAGACTTTGAACTAGACTGTTGAAAGTATAGCATTGATTCTTAAGCATAGACAATACTAAACAATCTATCTGATAGATGATTAAAGCATATACACATCTGGGATAAAAAGTCTCACAGATCGTTATATTATTTTGCATTCTTTTGTAAAATTATGATTAGCTGTAACATGCCTTAGTTATAAAACACATGTTTTTTTTTTTGTTCTGTTAAAAGTTGCTAATTTTTCGAACATTCGGACATTCGATATTTGTTTTGATGACATTATGATTGATTTAGGAGGCCATATACGAAACTTATAACAACCAACACCCAATCAATCTAATAGATGAATATATTTTATTTATGATGAGAAACCATGCAAACATTTGGCTATTAAGTGTAATTCAGTTCGTTAGTGTTTTTTTTCGTTAGAATTTCACTCGGTATAAAATACTCATTTTCGCAAAAAGTCCATACACAGTTCCCATTTAATATATACTCTCAGCATTTCATGTTTTATGATATATATTACTAATTTCTCATATCCATACATGACATTATATTTCGCATATTTTAGAATATAGATCTTTATTTAATAATACATTTTTCATGATTCACAAAGACTAATTTTATATCCCATAGATCGATTATTTTTCACATTTCGCACATAAAGCATAATTGTTTTGCTTTCGGGTAAAACTACCTATTTTCAAGAGCGCCTGCGCTCAATATGTCATCACTTTGAATTAAATAGGCGCGTTAATGCGCAGGATGACGCACGCTCAAAGTAAAGTGATTAATTAAAACTGAGTGATGGCGTCTTGTATGTGATTTCTGACGTTTGAAAACATAAACGATCAAAGCAAGACATAATCATGCTTCAAAAAGAACTAGGTAACGGTATGCCATGCAATTTATACAGTTTATGTTTATCGCGCGAGCCTGTGTGTCAATGTAAACGAAAAGGCTGTCTGCTTAAATTAAGATTTATAAATTAGGCCAGAATTAATTATATTTTAACAGAGAAGTGTTTCAAACTTGGACGCGTCATCGCTGCGAGATGAAGATCGTTTTCAGCAAGGTATTTTATTATCTAATCTAAATGTATATTGATTACACATATAAATAGAAATAAACTGTTTAAGGGACAGCAGTGTTTAATCTAATGCGTAAAATTGGCTACAATCGTACACTCAAACGACCAATATAGCATCAACCGAGCAAGTTCAATGCAAATACCTTACCAGTATAATAAATCTATGCAGATGGTACGTGATGTTCTTTTTGAAAATGCAGACTTAACCGTCTTTATTGCAAAACAAAAATCATTTGATGTTATGTGCATGAAGGAATCCGCATATCATTCGCAATAAATAAAAAGTAAGCACTCCATTTCTCTTCTAATCAAGTCTGCATAAAAAGGTTAGAAAAGAGTGTTCTGCGTGAACAGTGATGGTTCAATTGAACGCTACAGTGGGTATAACACATTCTGAGGTAATTTGTATCAAGTGTAAATCTATGCTTTTGTTTCAAACCGAATAGTTTTAATCACAGAAATAAAGATACATATCTTCAATAAGCTACTATGTATGTAGTCGAAGTAGGTTGGTATAGTTAAAGTACAAGTAGAAGGTAGTAGTAATAATAGTGAATTAATTAAAGCGTATCAGCAAACGGTTAACTAACTGTATGTTGATTACTTATCTATGCTGGTTCATGTGAATAAACGTACAATAAATAATAATGCAACATTGGCTGAATTAAAACTCAATTACAATAAAATTAACTTTCCAAATGTATTGTGTGTGTTCACAAGTGTACAGTTGATATTTGTGCATGACTAACCCTTTGCATGCTGGGAAATTTGTCGTCTGCTAAAATGTCGTCTGCTGAATTTCTAATATGAGCATTTTCTTTGATTTTTTTCAAAGAATACAATCAGAATAGCAAACAGTTTGGATCCTGATGAGATGCCACGTTCTGTGGCGTCTCATCTGGATCCAAACTGTTTGCAAAGACCTTCAAAATCCGGTTCCAGCGCTCAGAGGGCTAAATACGTGCAGTACGTGTTTGTCGCATATTAAATAAGATGAACAACATGCACAGACAACCATGCGTTACTTCGACTCTGTGAAAGCCGTTTCATTCGTGTTTGCATGCAGTTGCAAGATGTAATGGTTTCTTATCGATATGCAACTACTCGAGGGTAGTTTCAATGTTTCAGAACAATGTTGCAAGCAGAAGGTGTGCGTTACTCCTGCAATTTTCAATGAGAAGGTATATGAGTTCCAAATAGCTATCCGTCTGAAATTACTAATGCAACTGCGTTTTATCTTGAGGTTTAATGGCTCCACAGATATATAGGGGCTTATGTCTTCGTCATTTAAAATATAGGGCAATAATTCGCCATTCGTTGACATTTACATAAACTATCCGTGACCCTAAGGGCTTGTTTTATCAAACGTTATTGACCTTTTGAGATTGTATCCCAACAAGCAGTTTAATGGTCTTTACTTTTTAAATTATATAAATAGTTCATCGACTTTTTAAAATTTTGAATGCCAAGTATTCAAAATTGCATGCCAGTTGTTTTAATTAGCTGCTTAGTTGTTTTATTAACCTAAATTTATTATTCATATTGGTATTTAATATAACTTTACAACAATTCGTTGTTTGTTTTCTTCGCAATGTTTATATAAATAATCACATCTCATTATCAATGCAACAGTGATTGAAAAAGAAAATATTAAATATGATTATTTATTCCCAGCACCCTCTGATTATTTTATGACAAACTTCTGTATCCGTACAAACAGAGGCTTCACGTGCGATTATCTTTTACATCACATGTACCCGAACGATAAGATGTGTTTGCGTATGTATACCTCAAGTGCAAACGGATATAAATGACTTAGCCTTAACAACAAAAGTGTTTGTAGTTGAAATGGGAACTTTGTAGTATCTGGACTGCTTGCGTTCTTTATCGATAAATTTAACAAAGATACGTGAGTTCATTGTTTATAGAAGGCTTTACGAGATCTTGCTTGATTAAATACACGAATAATGAACAATCTCTAGAAACATTATAATAACGCTTCGTTGGCAAAGGTCACCCTCACATGTCGTTCAATGGCAGCGTGTTCTTTTGTAATGTACAGCAAACTCATTTAACGTGGCGGACATTAACGCAGATAATCTGTTTTTGTTTGTTTGCTTTACTGGATTGGTGTCAGATTTAATCTGGTTTTCAGGCCGATTTAAACGCTCAATATTATTAATTTTAATTTTCGTACGCCTAGTGTCGTTGGCTAATCCAATAGCTTATTTTTGCCTACCGGACAGTTTGCAACGGCCTTTATCGACTGCTTCGTTATTGCAAACTCCGCGTATTTCATGGTTGGTTAAAGTATGTAAAAAACTAAAGTAAACAAAAACATTCATGTAGTTTTGAGATTGTCCGGCCAAAGCGTCTTGACTGCTTGTAAAAAATGTCAACATAACATAAAGACATTAAAAGAATATGTCGAATCCCTACAGATGCGTTTCGCATTTATTTTATGTCAAATTATGAGAGAGGTGGGTTCCCACCGGGTCCTCCGCTTCGCAAGATGCAAGACTATTTAAGAATTGAAATACTGTTTAGACAAGAAATTACAATTAGTTTTACCATCATGTAATCCCCAATATAAATTGGTGCATCTGCAAATTCAATGAAGGGACAAAGAACCCGTCCCCAAGCAATAATGCATCGGGACATCTTAAAGTTATGTACAATATTTTGATTTATCCCACTTTTACAGCGATTTCGGTTGCATATAGCCCCGTTGATTAAATTTCTGCTATAATACACGGCACGAAATGACGTCATATTTTCGACAAAATGACGTCATAAATCAAGCGAAAATAACAAGTTAAACTTATTTTGTTTAAATAAAAAGGTTTGCTGAATAAAAAGTGGGATAAATAGAATAATAGGTAAGTGTTGATTATGATCAGGTTTATCATGCTCGGGACGAAAACGAAAAAGCACTCGCCAAGGCTCGTGCTTTTTGTTTTCTAAGCCTCGCATGATAAACCTGATCTATAATCAACACTAACCTATTATTCTCTATTTAATATTAATATTGCGTCAACATTGTCTTTTATCTCAACAACCCCTGTAAAATGATTACTAGCACAAAGAAAAACCTCTTGTAATTCGTATCTTACGAATCTATCAACTGTTTGTACTTGATTGAAAATCGAAGTTTTTAACCAATAATTAACATGCATCCAAACTTCAGTCCGATTTGTTCAATAGGCATAACAGGCATTTCATGCACTTTATGATTAAATTTCACTGTTGACACAATGTCGTGTCTATAAGCGCTCTAAATTTTTAAGACGACTCTCCTAAACTAGTGTTTACAAAGATCTTTCCTGAAATGATGATAATTTGGATTATTTCAAAAGAATATATGAGTCGTAATTAACGATTATTTGTTTATAACATTGCGTGAGACAAGTCTACGTCAAACACATAATTATTTTTTTACGTTTTGATACAAAGGTAAGTACTTATTTTAAAATGGACTATAAACTGTTTTCTTGAAAGTATATACACATTCAAGGACTTTGTTTACCACGAGCCCCAACTCCACCCAACCACAAACATGTTCTTTTGTGTTGATATTACAACAACAAAATAAATTTACCGTATTCAATTTAAAAAAAATATTAATCTTTGATTGGTCTGTTCGGTGAGCGGAACAAGATAAAATCTAATTGTCCGATGCATAGTTCGCTACTATATTCCACGATATTATATAGATAAATGAATAACAAAACCTGCACTATCTGATTTACTGACATGTTTGACTGTCGGTTCAACTGTTGTTGAACACTGATTGTACAACTTTAAATGCTGTGAAGCTGTAAATACTTATGATGAAACCCACTATTACAATGGAATACACCCAGTCTTTTTTGATCCGTAGAGCGTACTTGCCGTCGAACAAACTTAATGGATACTTTCGTATATTTATGTTTTTATACTTTAAGTTGCAATATAATTATCAATAAAAATCCATGAATTGCAATGATGTATTTACAGCACTGTCATCAAGTAGCCTCCTTGTTATGAAGATGTGTCAAATTTCAGCTTCGATATAAAGCAGTTTAACGAATGCAAATGGATGTAATAATGCACCAACGAATATATAGGCCTCTGGTAATGTGTTTGGACGCTTTAATGTGACGAATATTGGCACGCATATATAGCTGTCTGAAATATTGTTTATTGTATTATTATAACTCAATTTTCGATTTATGCTTGTTTATTGATAGACAGACAAGAATAATTAGAACATGATTTCGATTATAGTTAATGTTAAGGAACACCAGGGAAGTAGAATTACAACTTTTTGAGGCACGATGAAATTCAATAAGTATCAGCTAAATCCCGAAAACAATGTTTCAATAAATATGTTATATTAAATATATATTTCCATATATAGTTCAGTGTTGTACCAGCTTAATCATGAGAAAAATGTTTAAATAAATATGTCATATTAAATATATATTTTCATATATAGTTCAATGGTATGTGTGACTGCAAAACTAATGAGGCATTGGTCGATTAGACAAACCGGAAGCAGCATTGGCGCAACAGGACCTCTCGGAATTTATTCACTGCATGTGTGTCTTCAAATTGTTCTGTTAATTCTTACAAACCTTAGACATAAAATAATTTTCTTTGTCATTCTTATCCATGCAATCTATCAGAACAGACCAATCTACAGTTTTACTGTTCGTTCATACCTCAGGAAAATTTCAAGTATTGAAACAATTATTAACATGACTCGAAACATTAATCCGATTTCTTAAATATGCATTTCATGGTTGAATTTCACTAAATAGACAATGAAGTATCTCTATCAGCACTCTACATTAAACACAACGAAACTCCTAAACCAGTTTCACGTTTTCTATTTACAAAACTACAAGTATCTCATTTTTCTAGTGTATTACATTAAAAATGTTGATAATTCCATAAATCACATTATATTTCTTATAATGTAGAATACAGTTCATTATTACACATTTTTATATATTTCACAATGAATATTTTCATATACATGTATCATAGATTTATTTGTTCACACTTGGAACTTCGATTTTATTTGTTTGCTTTCGGGTTAATACCGTGAATTATTTTTCTCAGTAAAGGGAAAAATACATTTTTTATGAGCGCTTGCTCTCAATATTTTATCACTTAGCATCACTTAGCTTTAAAGAAAACGCATTCATGTACATAATGACGTATGCTAAAAGTAAAGTGATGAATTAAAAGTGAGTGATGAAGTCATGTCTGTGATATGTGACGTTTGAACACTTTAACTATCAAAGCAAAACATAATTATGCGTCAACAAGACCTAGGTAACGGAATGTCATGTGATTTATTAAGTTTACGCTTACCGCGCGTGCCTGTGTGTCAATACAAACGAAAAGGCTGTCTGCTTAAATTAAGATTTATTAATTAGGCCAGAATTAATTATATATTTAAACAGAGAAGTGTTTCAAACTTGGACGTGTCATCGCTGCGAAATGAAGATCGTTTTCAGCAAGGTATTTTATTATCTAATCTATCTTATGTTGTTCACTCAACGAAATAGAGATCCGTATTGTTTTGCGAACTGTTTAAGGACCATCAGTGTTAAATCTAATGCGTAAAATTGGCTTCAGTCGTACAACATCCAATAGTTTATTAACCGAGCATGTTCCATGCACATAACTTCCCAGTATAATAATTCTATGCAAGTGATGTTATTTGTGAAGATGCAGACTTCAACGTCTAATATGCTGTACACAATCTTATGATCTTATGTGCATGATGGAAACCGCAAATGTTTCGCAATAAATAACTAGTTAGCAATACAGTTCTCTTGCAATCAAGTCTGCATGTACAGATATTATTTTTTTTGCGTGAATAGGAACGGTTCATACGAACGCTACATTGGATATACAACATTCTGAGGTAATGTTAATAAAGTGTAAATGTTTGTTTTTGTTTCAAACCGATTGTTTTAAAATGATAACTATCTTTAATTTGCTACTATGTCTGTAGTCGAAGTAGGTTATTAAAGTAGAAGTTCAAGTAGAAAGTAGTAGCAATTATAGTTAATTAATTAACGCGAAACAGCAAACGGTCAATTGGTTGTATGTTGATTACTCATATATGCTGGTTCATGTGAATAAACGTACACTACATTATAATGCAACCTTGTCTTTATGAAAACTCCATAACAATAAAATCAATATTCTAAATGAATTGTGTGCATTCAGAAGTCTACGGTATCTATTTGTTTATATAATAGTTGTTGTAACATATAAAATAAGATGAACAACATGTACAGACAACCATGCGTTACTTCGACTCAGTGAAAGCCGTTTCATCCCTGGGTGCAGTGCAGTTGCATGGTGTTATGTTGTTCTTATCGATTTGCAACTACTCAAGTGCAGTCGCAACGTTTCATAACAGTATTACAACCAGAAAGTGTGCGTTACTCCTGGAATTTTCAATGAGAGACGGAATATGAGTTCCAAATAACATTAATAATATTGCAACTGCAGCTGCGTTTCATCTTGAGGTTTAACGGATCAAAAGATATCTAGTGCCTTATGCCTTCGGTCTGCGATTATTCAAGCTAATGGATCATTTAAAATAATAGGAAAATAACTCGTCATTCAGTTGAGATTGACACCAAATATCCGTAACCAAAAAGGCCTGTTCGATCAAATTGTATTGATCTAATCATATTCTGCCCCAACAATGCATGGAAAACGCGACTATGAGTCGTCAGTTAGTTGACATTGCAATCGAATGTCTTTGAAGTGCAGCTGCAAACCACTGTATTGTATACATTTAACTGAACTCTATCCGAAATGTGCAGCGGTAACTATAAATGACTATTAAATTATTATGATGCCTTTTTGCTCGGTCTTTTCTACTGACAAAGTCATTTGTCATAATGAACTGTTGCTGCTTTTATCGCGTGATTTAACGCTATAAATTGCATATACCTTTCATTCTTAACTGATGTTGCGTATGACGCGGTGTTCTATTACAGAATTTATAGATTAAACACTTGAAGCTTAAATTTAATATACTCGTTAATGTCTTTTTCCCCTTAACTTGTTGAGTGTTATTATCGCCGGTGCGACTTCACATAGAGTTAAGGTATTCAAGTAGAATAATTCAAATGAATGTTAGGGTCATACAAAGGTAAATGCTTTGGTCGGTACATTTGTTAATGTACTTTTTTTCCTTAAATTGTTTATTTTTAGTATCGCCGGTACGAGTAAAAATACAGGTTAGGTATTCAAGTAGAATAATTTAATTGCATTTTAGGGTCACACGAAGGTAAATGCGTTTTGTCGGCACATGTTAATATGTAAAACAGATACTATCCGCGCTCAGGAAAAACGGGGCTTATTGCATGTGCGTAAAGTGTCTTCACAGATTAGCATGTGCAGTCCACACAGGCTAATCAGGGACGACACATATCGCTTTTACGGAATTTTTCGGTCAAAGGAAGTTTCTTCTAAACAAATATCCATGCAGGCGGAAAGTGACGTCCCAAATGAGCCTTTGCAGACTACACAGGCGTATCTGATATACTTAACACACATGCAGACTTGGAATAAATCTATCTATCTAAACCTAGCTCGACCAATCAGTACCTTTTAGAGATCAGTACCTTTTAGAGTGATAAGATTTCAACGATTCATTGTCTCTGGTACCGGTTGCACATACATCATTACCAACGCGAACTTGTCAATCGGTTGACTTTGCAAGAATATTAGTGCGGGTATCCATTTTCCGTAACATAACGACCACATGGACCGTTCTGAAAACAAGTATTTCGGGTTAATGTCAAAATGGTGTCATTTGAATACAAATTTCTAAAACTAGTTTAAGTGCTCATTACGGTTTGATCTAAACTGAGTCTACGTAGTTTCCAAACACACGTAATGATATGCTAAAGACGTGAACAGTTTATTGCACGTACAGTTTAGCCTTTTTCGTATAGACTTAGAAAAAGTAAAACAATAACTACCTTTGAAAGTATTGGTTATTTCGAGCTGTTAACTTAGATACAGGTACAAATGTAATACAATATGTGAATCGTTTTTTATGATGCATAATTCTCAGATATTTTACTGACATGTGTCTAACAATTCGGTTGCTACATACTATTCATGACAACATTCCAGGGTTCCTTCGTGGTTGTTGGTATTATTTCTCAAATTGGGAAGTTTAAACAAAAGCATTGGTGAAATATAATACTTAAAATTACCTTGCCGTTAATTTTATATGTAATTGTGCGTATTGTTTGGTATTTTATGACGAGTATTAGACAGGAAACTAATAGGTTAAAGAGTTCGATGTTAAATTTGATATTTGTTTTAAGACTCCATATTTTTGTATACATGTAAACTTTAGTAAATACAGATACAGGTATAAAATTGAAATCGAAAAGATTTCATAGAAGTCTGTACATGCCTATTTTCATTGAATTGACATTTTGTTTAAATGGCGACTCTATTTAATACAGAAACAGGTATGAAAGTTAAATCGTGACATCGACAAGGTCCCGTAGAGGTCATTGCATTTACATTGTCTTATGTGTAACATAATTTCAAAAATCAGTTTACTTAAATGTATCAAATGTAATTGTCGGTTCGTATCGAGCTTGATAGTTTGTACCATTTATAATGATTTGAATGAAAATATTGATTTTATAGATTTTCATTACCTCACAGCAGTCAGTTTTCCATCATCATATTTCGTTGTCATAACCATACGCTTTATTTGTTCATATGAAATACTGTTTGATGGTATGAAAGTACGTGAATATGCGGTCCTTAGCAAACTATAATGAAAACGTTTCAATAACAATTATCGTTAATCACAGTTTCCTCTAAGGGAATGAGAAGTTTAACATGAGCTATGATCCATTACGAATTAGTTCTTCGCATCGATTACAGTAACCACTGTCTGCAATAATGAAATTCTTGAAACTATGGAAGCTTTTATTTGTTGATTTTGTGGTGTAATCACGTGTGGTTTGTTTTCAGAAGTTGTCCAGCATGTTAACTAGGAAAAACATCAATACATGTAAACTAGGTTCAGAAAAGACATTATCAGTTATTATCTAATTCATTGTATAAATTCTAATATCGCATTTGATACTGATTATCAATGTGTTGAAACAAGCGAGTAATGTTTTAATGTGTCCTGGTTTTTATTTGTTATGTTGTTCTGAGAGTGATAAGTCAATGCAATACATTTTTATCAATATTATTATTTTTACATTTTTTATATGAAATTATGTTTTGTTTTATAGACATAAATGTTATAAACCAGACATTTCATTGGTATTTGCGCACAGTCAATGCATCGAGGCAACATTTCAAAATACTGCCATATACATCGGGAAAATATGAAATATCTATATAATACTTTTCGCAGTGCTTATAAGAATATCGCCCGAGATTTCATCTAATGTTAACTGGAGGCCGTTTTTTTTAAATTATTTACTGACACATTAATTTTCAGTTTCAGAAAACAAAACGCGCCCGTAACACCCACTAGTGAAACTCATGTTGTCAATTTAACATTGTTTCCTGTATTAGGGTCATCTCTTATTAATGCGTCATTGCTGTATTTTGAGCAAGGTTTGCGCACAGTATATTGTACGATTCGAATTATGTTAAACAATTAATCATCTACTTTTTTTTTAATGTTAACTAGTCAACATTGGATGCCAGTTTGTGTATAGTTACTTAGTTGTATAACTAGTTTTATTAATCTATATTGATTTTTCAAGTTCTTATTTGATATAACTCGATAAAATTAATTGTTTGATTTCTTCGCAATGTTTATATACATAATCACATCTCATTTTCAATGTAACATTACTTGAAAAAGAAAAATATTAAATGTGATTGTTTATTCCCATCATTTATTCATTATTTATGACAAAACTCCTTTATTTACTGATAATGAATTGTTATTTTGTGTGTGTTGCTTTCACGTGAGCCGTACTGAATTGATTGCGTCGGTTAATATATATTGTGCCATTGATACACGACATTTAACACAGCAATGATAAATTCATATAATGACTTAAAACCTTTGTGCTTTGATTAACTGTCGTAAACACCAACATCAAGGACCAGCATACTGGAACAAATTGGAACACTTTTTCTTTAATATTTTTTTGAAAGGAGGGAATTCGGTTACAGCGTTAAATTATATATGGCGTTATTTGACAAAAGTGTGAAGAGCAATTAAATTAATGGCATGTGCTAAATATCATAATACATACAGAGTCTTCGCGTGCGATTGGCTTTTACATCGCATGAACGATATCATTTGTTGGAGTATGTATAACCTCACGTGAAAACGGATATCAATGACTTAATATTAACCACAAATATGTTTGCAGTTGAAACGGGAGTTTTGTATGATCAGTTCTGCTAGCGTTGTGTATAGAGAAATCAACAGAGATTATTTTTATTCATTTTTAGAAAAAGTATTTTACTGGCATATTGTTTGAATACATACTAGAATAACGAAACATCTCCAGAAACATAATCATGACGCTTTATTGACAAAGGTCCCCATCACATGTCCTTTGATGGCAGCGTGTTCTTTTTAAATCTACAATAAGTTCAGTTAACCTGTCGGTCATTTATGTAGATAATCTCTTTTTGTGTGATTTCTTCATAGGATTGGTGTCAGATTTAATCGGTTATTCTGGCCTACTTAAACGCTTAATCGTATTAATTTTAATTTTCTTACGCCTATTGTTGTTTTTGGCTAATCCCATAATTTATTTTGAGACAACCAAACCGTTTTTGATGGTCTTTGTCGACTTTATCAAACTAACAAGCGCTACAAAGGCCATAATTGGTAAATGTACAAAAACAAAGTCACACAAAAACACCCATGCTATCTCGAGAATGTCCGTGATAGTTGGGTGTCCACCGGGTCCTACGATTCGCAATATACAAGACTACTGAAGAACTGAAATACTGTTCAGACCAAAAATAGCAACTAGATTTATTACCATGTCATCCTCCTCATTTCGGTGTATCTGCAAACACAATCAAAGGAAACAGATCACCGCAAACAGTAAAAATACATCGGGACATCTGAAAGTAATATGCCATATATTATTTAACGACTGCTATACATGTTATGCACAGCTTTTCTTTAACTCTAGTCTCACCTTTAAAACTGATAACAATTACAAAGCGAATCGTCTTGTAATTCTTATCGCAGAGATCTATCAACTGTGTGCACCTCATTGAAAGTTGAAGTATTTAACCAATAATTAACGTGCATCCGAACTTCAGTCCTATTTCTTTAAAAGGCTTTATAGGCATTAAATGCATTTTATGATTGAATTTCACTGGCGATACGATGTCGTGTCTATAAGCGCTCTAAAATTGAAGACGACTACTAAACTATTGTTTACAAAGAAATGATAATAAGTAGGATTCTTTCAAAAGAATGTGTGAGAAGTAATTCAATGATTATCGGTTTATAACATTGCGTGAGGAAAGTCTATGTCAAACACATAATTATGTTGTATCTGTTGATACAAAAGGTAAGTACTTATTTTTAAATGGACTATAAACTGTTTTCCTGAAAGTATATACACATTCATGGACTTTGTTTACATTGGCCCCCACTCCACCCAACTACAGACATGTTTTTTTGTGTTGGTATTACAACTGCAAAATAAATTTAACGTATTCGATTTTAAAAATAATTAATCGTTGATTGGTCTGTTCGGTGAGCGATACAAGATAAAATATAATTGTCCGATGCATAGTTAGCTACACTATTCCACGATATTATGTAGATAAATAAATAACAAAACCTGCACTATGACGTACTGACATGTTTGACTGTCGTTTCAACTGATGTTGAAAAGTAATAATACAACTTTAAATGCTGTGAAGCTGTAAATACTTATGATGAAACCCACAATTACAATGGAATACACCCAGTCTTAATTTGATCCGTAGAGCGTACTTGCCGTCGAACAAACTTAATGGATACTTTCGTTTATTAATGTTTTTATAATTTAAGTTGCAATATAATTATCAATAAAAATCCATAAATTGCAATGATGTATTTACAGCACTGTCATCAAGTAGCCTAATTCTTATGAAGATGTGTCAAATTTTAGCTTCGATATAAAACAGTTTAACGAATGCAAATGGATGTAATAATGCACCAACGAATATATAGGCCTCTGGTAATGTGTTTGGACGCTTAAATGTGACGAATATTGGCACGCATATATAGCTGTCTGAAATATTGTGTATAGTATTATTATAACTCAAATTTTCGCTTTATGGTTGTTTATTAAAGGCAGACAAGGATAATTAGAAAATAATTTCGATTAAAGTTAATGTTAAGGACCAGCAGGGCAGTAGAATTACAACTTGTTGAGGCACGATGAAATTCAATAAGTACAAGTATCAGCTAATTCCTGAGAAAAATAATTCAATAAATAGGTTATATTAAATATATATTTCCATATATAGTTTACTGTTGTATCAGCTTAATCATGAGAAAAATGTTTCAATAAATATGTCATATTAAATATACATTTTCATATATAGTTCAATGGTATGTGTTACTGCAAAACTAATGAGGCATTGGTCGATTGGACAAACCGAAAGCAGCATTGGCGCAACAGGACCTCTCGGAATTTATTTATTGCATGAATTTCACTAAATAGACAATGAAGTATCTCTATCAGCACTCTACATTAAACAAAACGAAACTCCTAAACCAGTTTACATAGTTATTTTCTGAAACTATACTTATAAAGATTTTTACTCAATGCCCTTAATAAGTTAATTGCACTCTCCAATGCTGCTAAACTCCCTTGGCCATTTATGACATATATGACATATTACGTTCTAGATTCGAATGATAAAGGGAAGTGCATTTTTTTTGCAGTAGACTTTGAACTGGTCTATTAAAAGTATGGCATTGATTCATAAGCATAGACACCAATAAAAAACGAGCAATTGATCAAAGTACATACATATCTGGGATAAAAAGTCTCACAGATAGTTATATTTTTTTGCATTATTTTGTAAAAAAAATGATGCGATGTAATATGCGTAAGTTAATCAACGCGTGTTGTTGTCTTTAGGTGTTTTTTGTTCTGATTAAGGTTGGTGAACACTCGTATATTATATCTTGTTTTTTCC
This sequence comes from Dreissena rostriformis, assembly GCA_007657795.1. NCBI lineage: Eukaryota > Metazoa > Mollusca > Bivalvia > Myida > Dreissenidae > Dreissena > Dreissena rostriformis. The sequence continues at coordinate 34,918 of VMBQ01000039.1, forward strand.
GTGCTCATTCAAAATAAGAATTGCTTTCTTTTGGAAGCCATATTTGCAAATTAAAGCACCACAAATCCCAGGTAGTGCAGAAGTTAAATGCCTTGCAGATTATGACGACAAAACGCGAACATTTGGCTATTTATAGCAAATTCAGTTCATTTTGGAGTTTCGGATATTATAATTTCGTTTTGCACATTCTACTTTGAAAAAACATCCATGCACATTTCCCATTTATTATCTACTTTTAAAAATAAACATTTCACGTTTTCTATTCAAAAAAATACAAGTACTTCATTTTTCTAGTTTATTTCATTGAAGAAGTTCATAATTCCATAAATCACATTATATTTCTTATAATGTAGAATAAAGTTTATTATTACATTTTTTTTTTATAAATATCACAATGAATAATTTCATATATCATAGAGCTATATATTAATTTGTTTACACTTGGCACTTTGATTTTATTTGTTTGATTTCGGATTAATACCGTAAATTTTTGTTCTCAGTTAAGGGAAAAAATACATTTTTTATGAGCGCTTGCGCTCAATATTTGATCACTTAGCATCACTTAGCTTTAAATAAAACACATACATGCACACAATGACGTATGCTTAAGTAAAGTTATGAATTAAAAGTGAGTGATGAAGTCTTGTCTGTGATGTCTAACGTATGAAAACTTTAACTATCAAAGCAAAACATAATTATACGTCAACAAGAACAAGGTAACGGAATGCCATGCGATTTATAAAGTTAACGCTTATCGCGCGTGCCTGTGTGTCAATATAAACGAAAAGGCTGTCTGCTTAAATCAAGATGTATTAATTAGGCCAGAATTAATTATATTTAAACATAGAAGGTTTCAAACTTGGACGTGTCATCGCTGCGAGATGAAGATCGTTTGCAGCAAGGTATTTTATTATCTAATATATATTATGTTCTTCACTCAACGAAATAGAAATCCGTATTGTTTTGCGAACTGTTTAAGGACTATCAGTGTTAAATCTAATGCGTAAAATTGGCTTCAGTCGTACAACATCCAATATTTTATTAACCGAGCATGTCCCATGCACATAACTTCCCAGTATAATAATTCTATGCAAGTGATGCTATTTGTGAAGATGCAGACTTCAACGTCTAATATGCTGTACACAATCTTATGATCTTATGTGCACGATGGAAACCGCAAATGTTTCGCAATAAATAACTAGTTAGCAATACAGTTCTCTTCCAATCAAGTCTGCATGTACAGATTATTTGAGTGTTTTGCGTGAATAGGAACGGTCCAAACGAACGCTACATTGGATATACACCATTCTGAGGTAATGTTAATAAAGTGTAAATGTTTGTTTCTGTTTCAAACCGATTGTTTAACAACGATAGATATATTTAATTTGCTACTAAGTCTGTAGTCGAAGTAGGTTGTTTAAATGGAACTAAACGTTGAAGGTAGTAGTAATAAGTGTGATTTAATTAATTTAAAAGCAAAACAGCAAACTGTCCATTGGTTGTATGATGGTTACTCATCTTTGCTTGTTCGATTGAATAAACGTACAATACATTATCATGCAACATTGTCTATATGAAAACTCGATAACAATAAAATCAATGTTCTAAATGTATTGTGTGTGTTCAGAAGTCTACAGTATCTGTGTGTGCATTACTAAGAACGCGCAGTACGTTTTCGTCATCATCATGATTACTATCTTTGTTATCGTCTTCTTTGTCATCTTCATGATTTATTCGATCTCATGGTCTCATAATCCTGATCATCACCACCGTTATCGTCGGCGCTATTTTCATCCATGCCCACTCTTTTTCCATTAATATATATTTATCTATATATTATAATAATATAACATAATTCTATATATAAAATATAGTCCTATATATTAAGTATAAAATATTGTTTCCCAAAATAAATTAGTACATATAATTTATTTAATGTTGCAATTATTAAACGATTTTCTTGACATTATGTAGTTAGACGTATTAATCTCATCCATGTTACATTGTCACGAAAAATGTTTAATTGTCGTTCTATGTATAATGATTTGATCTTCAAAATGATGTAATGTTTTGTATATATGTCAAACGCATGTTGTTATTATATATGTATGTTAATGACGATGAGCTGTATATGCTTAAGTCAAAATAATCTTTTCTGTTAAAAAAACATTAATATTTAACTTGATTTAAAATTGTATTCTATATTTTTTATTTGTCTTTACTTTCGACTTACTTTAAAGTTCATAAAAATAATTATAAAATAAATGGTGTACGGATCTAAGACAAACCGATTACAAATAACTTTTTTGAAGATAAATGTCGTAACTATTTACCTGACTAACAATTATATTGATGCAACGTAATAATTAACTTTACATTTGGTCGTTGACTATGTAAATGTCTGAGATTGCAAGATGACATTGTGTTTTAAAAAAATAGTTTAATTATTTCAAATTGTCTCTCTCTATAACTCAAATCAATAATCACACATTCAGCAACATAACATTTTTTCCAAACATTTCCCTTTAAATGTGAATTATCACTATATCTGCTCCATAAACTCTATTCTTTGAAGTTTTTAGATTAATATTTATATATGAACTTCCACTGATCCGTCGATTACTTTACCAATATGAGTCTCGTTAATGCGCACGCTTTTAGAGTTTAGGAAATTGTGGAGGATTTGAGGACTATTCGTCTGCTCGCAAGGGGATGTGTACATATTTGCTCAGGCTACCTAGTAAATGTGTGAGTGCTGGTATGTTAGTGTGAAAATAAGGATTTAAATAAAAACTCCGAAAAAAAACCATACAGTTTTTGGATAGAGAATTCTGAGGTAAGAAAACTTCAGTGAGTAACGCTTAATACCTATTGTTGTTTGTTTCGCTCATTTAAAAACGCTTGTTTTACAATCGCTTTAAAGTCGTCATTGAACTCAATAAAAACTAGTGTTTAACCTTAAATATAATATCATCGGTTTCTTTAGGAGCGTTATTATTTTTTATCACAAACAGTATTTAAGAAGTAATCACAGTAGAAGGTAGAGGGGGAGGAGATGAAGTTGTGGAAGCACTAATTTAATGAAATGTAGCTGATGGAGTGTAGGTATCAGTTAAATAGGTATATCGGACTGTAGTATAAGTGGTAATGGTCAGGTATATCGGACTGTAGTATAAGTGGTAATGGTCATAAAAAATGGTACATCAACAACAGTAAATTTTTATTATGTTATTACAAGTAAAGCGGTATATTATCATTGCTCAATTTCTCGCTCTTTAACCGCTTTAAGTCCTCGAAGAGTTGCTTTCACGTTTCGAAGTCGTTGACGTTCGTTTGGATCTGTTTAGTGCTTTTTGTGTGTTTCGTGTAAAGTGCTTTATTGTTAGGCAATATATCCCTTGCCTTAAATTAAAGAATAGAACTAAACAGACAGTTTATTAAGAGTTAAACAAATGGACATCGTCCTAATACACAAAATATAATTAAATTAAAGATTAGCTGATGGAATCAAGACATTATGTCCCAATAATGTTTCCGGAATTGCAATTTCCTCTCATATTAATGATTCTTGTACACAAATAGAATAATGGGATAGTGTTGAATACTGATACTTTATTTAGAGGGGCTTCACAATCTTAACCCCGAGCCTCGGCGAGTTTTTCAAGCATTCACGCCGAGCATATAAACGTACATGTATCTGTTTTTTGGAATTCACTTGGTGTTTTACTTATCCCTTCATTTTATGGTGTGTTTGTCTTTAATGTTGGAATATATCACGATCAACGTTAATTGACATGACAGCATTATCGAAGTTAAAATGAAATAATGAAGCTAAATTTATACCATTGGGTTTTTATTGACGATGGCTTAAATATGTAGTCTTTGTAATTCCATTAAAACTATTAATTTCCAATGATTTCGTTATTACATCCCTGCTTTTGTAACGGAATACTTGTTTTGGTTCATACCATTACCGCATTGTGCGTGAATTATGATAAAATTGGAATCATACAAAGAAATATGATAGTAACAATCGAATCGTAATTTGCTGTATTGAACCGTTTTGCATACATGTATTTCAGTTTACATTGTCAAACTGGCGTTACTTTCAAACAATTTCTATAACTAGTTTTAGATGTCACAACGCTTTGGTCTGAATTGCGTCTACGTAGTTTCAAAAATGCACGTAATAATATGATGTAAACATCACAAGTTTATTGCAAGTTAAGTTTTCTTTCGTTTAGAAAAATAAAAAGCTACCTTTGCAAATATTTGTAATTTTGAGCTCTTGTTTCAAATACATCTACAATTATAATACAATTTACGACTCGTTTTTTTATTTTGGACAATACTCAGATATTGGAGTGACATCATTATAATATTTAAATAAGACAGGTTCAATTAAACATTTGTTAAATTAAATGCTTTAATTACGTTGCCGTTAATTTGATTTCTAATGATGCGTATAATGAGATATTTCAGTATAAGTATTAACAGGAAACGAATGGGTTAAAGAGTTCAAAGTTAAATTTGGTATTCGTTTTACGCCTTTTTCATTTAATTGATATTGTGTATAAATGTCGACTCTATTTAATACAGAAACAAGTATTAACGTGAAATCCAAAAGGTCACATAGAGGTCATTGCGTTTTTTATTTTCTTAAGTGAAAGAGAAATGCAATAATCATTTACTATACATGACATTTTATTTTATTAAATGATGTATAACATATCTGTTTCGGGTCGCATCGATGTTGACATTTTGTACCGTTTTACTGAGTGATTTGAATAAAAATACCGATTGTTTAGAAAAAAAAAATTCTCGGAGCAGTCAGTTTTCCATAATCATATTTCCTTGTCATAACCGTAGGCTTTATTTGTATCGATTCATATGAAATATTGTTTGATGTTATGAAGTCATGTGAATATAAGTTGCTTTGCACATTATAATGAAATAAGATATAATGTTTCAAGAACAATTACCGTTAAAAGTTTGCTCTAAGGAAATTAGAAGTGTAACGTGAAATATGATCGCATCGATTACAATGTCATAACGGATGACATTCTTCAATCTATTGAAGCATTTTATTTGTAACTTGTGTGGTGTCTTCGATCGTGATTTGTGTTCTGCTGTTGTTTTTTTTTTCAAAATTTAAAAAGAAAGAATATTCAGTACATGTAACGTGTGTTAAGAATAGAGAAAAAATATTGCGTGTTATTATCATTTTTACTTTATAAATAATAAATACGCATTTGATAATGTTTACAGCTGTGTTGAAACAAGCGGGACCTGTTTGTAAATATCCTGGTGTTGATATGTTATGTTGCCCTAATACACATTCAAATACCCAGAACGTTTGCGCAGTGCAACACTGTGGTAAATGCTTGTAAAACGCAACTTATGATTGTTTTATGAGTCAATTTACTATTTTTTCTTATCAATATTATTTTTTTATTTTGTATACAAAATTAGATTTCATTTAAAGAATTTGGTAATAAAACCGATATTTCATTGGTATTTGGGAACAGTCAAATTATTCGCCCTCACGGCATCAAGGCACCATTTCAATATTGCTATATTCTTCGGGAATATAATTTGACTGTCCTCAAATGCCAAGGAAATATCAATATAATATGAAACTAAATGAGTATAAGAATATCGCCCGAGAATTCATCAAATGTCAGACTAGAGGCCGGTTAATTTTTAGTCCTGTACTGACACTTTCATTCCCAGTTTCAGACTACAAATCGCGTGTTGTTATACGCGTCCAAAACTCCCACTGGTGGAACCCGTGATGTCAATTTAAACTTGGTGAAAATGTCAACAATTGTTTGATGTATCAAGGTCATCTCATATCTATTTGTAATTTTTGTATTCTGAGCAAGGTTTGCGTGCATTTTATTGGTCTGTAAGTTTCGAATTATATTAATAGTTCATCTTTTGTTTTAAATGTAATGGCTAGTGTTGTACATTGCATGCCAAAATTTTTTAACAGTAACTTCCTTGTATCGTTTTAAATCATATTTGATTATGAAGAAAGGTGTCTTAGTCGAATAAGTTGCTTTGCATTTGTTCAATGTTACAGTATAATCACCTCCCTTTGTTTTACATTTGCCAGGTAAACAATATCGAAATGTGACTTGGCATTCACAAATTAAGTTAATATCGTATACGAAGTGATTTATTAAGCGTGTTTAGAACATTTGATATATAAGGAATGTTTATTGTAAAACCATGCATATATATACGGCTCGTTTCTGTAACAGTTAGTGAGAAATTCATCATCGGTAATCTCCGTGTAGTACGGAGGGCATTCGGTAACGTCGGTATTTTACGGATCGTGCCTTTCCGTTGGCAAGGTGGCGCTCGGTTCGCCAGTATATAAAGGCTTTTCTTGCAGATGCGAGCGGGACAATATCTGCAGAAAAGGTAAGGTACTATAAAGGACAGTACTGTGGAACATTTGGGTTATTACGTTGACTTCGGTACAGACATTCATAGCAGGCTCAAAAAGGTTTTAAATTTTGTATGAAATTGTCAAAAACATACATACAATAGAAGATAACTATTCTAAATAACTTAACAATTGTTTACCTACTTTCATGTTTATTAGTCTGTGTATATGTTATACTAACTGATTATGTTGTTGAACTATTAATAATGTGTTTTAGTAATTTATGAGAGGATCCAGATAATGTTGCAAAAACTTGTAATCCAATCCCATGCATGTTTGATGCAATAAATACGTTTAAACTACGTTGACTTCAAACGGTGCTGCCCGGCCTGCAGAGTTCATGTTGCATGTGTAGAGGGTCTTCAGAGGGTTGGAGTCTACGGACGTCGTACAAGACAGTGGCGAAAGCTTCACCTAAGACCTTGGGGTGACGAAGAGATAGGTGTACATTAAAGCTGGAAGTTATTGATTGTGGAAGCTTTATTGAAGGCAACGGTCCACTGTTTGTTGCGGTTTAAGCATTTGTAGCGACTCGATTATGTTGAGTTTCTAATCATAAGGCAGGCAGTCCGAGGAAAAGTATTTATTAAACTGTATTGAATTTGTAATTTGCCTTCTGGGGGCTTCGGAAGGCACATCGTGTTTGTGAGGTCGCTCACACAGCGCTCGGTGGCGGCCTCGGAAAATCGGCCTCGCGTTACATAATTAATGGCTTGAAAACATTGATATGATAAGCTGCCATATACACCCAAATCAAGGACCAGTATACTCGGAGACATTGGAACACTTTTTCGTTAATATTTTTTTTGAGAGGAGGGGATTAGGTTACAACATTAAAATTATACGTAGCGTAATGTGACATAATTGCGAAGAGCCATGCAATTATTGGCACGTGGCAAATATCATAATACATACAGAGTCTTCGCGTGCGATTGGCTTTTACATCGCATGCACGATATCATTTGTTGGAGTATGTGTAACTTCACATGAAAACGGATACAATCACTTGACCTTAAACAACAAATATTTTTGTAGTTGAAATGGGAACTTTGTACGTTCAGTGCTGCTTGCGTTGCGTATCGAGAAATTCAACAATGATAATTGTTTTTATTGTTAATAGAAGTCTTTTACATGCATCGTGCTAGATTAAATACAAGAATAACGAATAATCTTTAGAAACATAATCATGACGCTTTATTGACAAAGATCAACCTCACATGGCCTTCGATGGCAGCGTGTTCTTTTTAAATGAACAGCAAATTCAGTTAATGCGGCGGGCATTTACGTAGATAATCTGTGTTTGTGTGATTGCTACACAGGATTGGTGTCAGATTTAATCGGTTATTGAGCTGGATTTAAACGCTTAATCGTATTAATTTTAATTTTCTTACGCCTATTGTTTTTTGGGCTAATCCCAAGAGTTTATTTTGAGTTACCAAATCGATATCGATGGCTTTTGTCAACTTTATCGAACTAACAAGCTCTGCAAAGTCCATGGTTGGTAAAAGTACGAACAAATAATTTAAACAAAAACATCCAGAGAATCACGAGCATTACCGTGACAGGTGGGTTGCCGCCCATTATAACGATTTGCAAGATACAAGACTACTAAATAACTGTTATACCAAAAATAACAACTAGTTTAATTATCATGTCATTCTCCACATTTTAGTGCATCTGCAAACACAATCAAAGGAAACAGGTCACCGAATCAAGTAAAAATACATCGGGACATCTTAAAGTAATATACCATATGTTTATTTTACGACTGCAATAAATGTTGTGTATGTATTTTCTTTAACCTTAACCTAAAACTGATTACAAGTACAAAGCGAACCGTCTTGTAATTTTTATTGCAGAAATCTATCAACTGTTTGCATCTCATTGAAACTTGAAGTATTTAACCAATAATTAACATGCATCCAAACCATAGTCCGATTTCTTCAATATGCATTTCATGCATTTTATGTTTGAATTTCTTTGAACAGATAGATGTCGTCTCTATAAGCGCTCTTTATTTGAAAACGAGTCTTCTTAACGAGTGTTTACATAACTCTTTACTGAAATGATAATAATTCAGATTCTTTCGATAGCACGTATGAAACGTAATACAAACATTGATCTATTCATAGCATTGCACGAGGCAAGTCTATTTCGAACACATAATTATGTTCTGCTTTCTTATACAATCTTTTTAATGGACTTTTAACTGTTTTCTTGAAAGTATAGAATCGGTTCTTCAGTACAGATAACAATGAACAATCGAACAAGAGACCAAAGTCATATTTTTTTTCCGGTGGTATAAATCCTTGCAGACATTATTTATTTCAATAATCAACGAAAGACAAAAAGATGAATCAATGAGGCTTAATCAGGAAATTAAAAAATAACTTAATCTATACCGGCGTTGAACATGCTACATTATACATGTAGCGGGATAAAACAAGAAACGGAAATTAACTATTAACTTCTGATTATGCTTTTATACGTAACACTACTATACATTATCCCCCAATTTATGCTTGCCATTTCATATTGTCATTTCACATATCGATATACAACTGTAATACATATTTCGTATTTCTCGACATATATTTTCAAATCCAAAAGGGCGTACGTCATACTTCACATTCTAAATTATATACATCTTATTTCTTTTATATCATATTTTAAGTTGTGTATTGCATATACATGTAACAAAGTGTCTGCATGACAAGTTAACATTACTTATATCAAATGTCGACATGTCCATGTATGAAAATAATTAAAATTATGTATTGATCAGTTTATATCTCATATTCTTACATTTAATTCTTTACTCCTCGCACACCAAATTGTATGGAGCAATTTGTCTTTGAAGTTGGCTTGAAAATATTAACTAATCCAGACACATGTTAAGAGTACGACAAAAATATTCAATGTTTTTAGTTAGCGTTCTCCTCGCGTGCCTGTATGTCAATATAAAGGTAAAGGACTTCGGCTCTAAGAAAGATTCATATATCGCTCAAGTATTAATTATAGTTATCATAGAAAAGTTTGACACGTTGACGTGTCATCACCACGAAGCAAAGATCATTTACAACAATGACATTGTTTAATCTATCCTACACTTTTCATAAATTGCTATAAGGATACATTTATTTGACGAACTGTTAAACGGGCATCGTTTTTAAATAAAAAACTACGTTAATACCGAGGGGCGTAAATGCTTCAACATTGAGCCCGTAATCGTCTATAGCCAAATACAATTATGCGAGTGATAAGTTACGTTATTTTTCAAGGTATCCATTTAAACCCGACCATTCTGTCAAAAAAGCTGTCATTTTATCTAAGGTCAACAATATAAAACAGCAAATGTGTTGCAAATATTTAATAATAAACAATCAATTGTAATATATTCTAATGAGGCATTCATCGACATCGTAATCAACATTAAGCTCAATAACGTTAGCATTCCGTTATGTAATTATAATAAGCAGAAACGTACATGTAACCTAACCACAAGGTAAAGGACACACGCGATACAAATGCTCTACTTCCGCTTTCTTTTAAGGTCTGTTCGCAGAAAAATGTACTTCGAGGATTTAACGGCAACTACACGACTCATTAATACAAAACGTGGGTGTTTTTATAAGAATATAATTATTACGTTTACTGGTATCACACGTAGAAATGATTTATTATATAGAGCGGTATGGCAATAATAGTGTCAGATTGTGTAAATAGCTCGCAGCTCGTAATAAAGAAATCAACACCAGTTAGCAAATGCCAATTTCTACTCGTAATTCAAATTTATTATTCACTAGTTTCTATTTATTGATAACAGTTGCGGATCCTGAATTTTCCATTTAGGATAGGGGGGGGGGAGTTAAACTTTGATCACAGTTTCAAGCTTCTTGTCTTGCAGTTTAAATAGGAGGAGGAGCACGGGTTATGGGTTTATAGATGAAGACTGTCTTTAAGCGATATTTATGGCAAATGATTGACATAATGGCGTCCTTTTCGTGTTGTTTGTTGTTGTTTGTTTTGTTTTTTTTATAAGATGAGGTTGAATATTTTCAACCAGTAAGCCATTTCATATTCATATCTTCGCGAAGATTTTTTACCTGTCCAGTCAACAACGAATCGGCAACCCTTCATCATGTTCTGCAATATAACGGTAGCCGTTTAGCATGATCAGTTATTATTCAAGCCATTTCTGGAACCGTCTCCATTGTTCCGCGTCTCATTCGATTTCGATTTTCTAACGTGGTGTATACCGCAACCTAACTTTGCTAACTTAACTATCACGAGTACATGTCCAAGCTCCGCCAATTTTATCCCGAAAGGTCCCCGACAGTCCGTTGTCTAAAAATTGGGGTTGTAGTGGACGACAGCCTTTAGGCAGTAGTTCTTAATTACACTTGAGATACGTTTTATAATGAGCATCAAATCCCTATGTGGGGTCCACTTTTCTATTGTGTTTTACAATTTATACACAACGGGATATTTTGTTCATTGGCATAGGCCTGTGTTTCTTTTCTATCCAATTAACACGTTGATGCAGACACTTGATAAAATATTTAACCGAAATTATTTCTTCGGACCGCAAAAGTTACATCATAATCTTTCAAACGGATTCACTACGATCCGTATCAACTAGAGTTTGTCACAAAAGAGACAAAAGAGTACCCTCGACGCCTCATGTAACAATATGTAGAAAGTTGATAACAAGTTGCCACTGGGTCGCGGCAATGATTGACGACAAGTACATGTTTTTAAGAAACCTTTGTAAAGGACTACAATACAATATTACATACCAATCAATATACTGCTTATCCTATACAAATATGTATAGATTCATTTTGATATATTAGTCTATATAAATCACTTGTCCCGGGGACAATGTCCCCTGAGGTGTGGCCAGTTTGACCGTAGACGAATGATTTTAACAAATTGTGTTGAGCACACAAATACAATTACACATACCCAATAGTAAATCTCAGGCCGTATGGTTAGAAAAAAAGAGTTTAAGCTATTTTGGTAATATAGCCGTTACAAACGTGGGACCCCTATCGTGTGACCAGTTTTTACCCGTGGGGCATAATGTAACACACTTTTCAAGGACTACGATAAGAATGTTTATACCAAATATATAACCTATGATCCTTGTGGTTGCCGAGAGGTTATATTGCATATTTTGTATTTAAATAATCATGAAGACTTTAGTCATAGAATGTTTAAGTTGAAAAAAAAGTGTAACAGGCAGATAAATGTCAAAACTGATCACCTAAAAAATTAAATTAAAGTGATTCAATTAAATAATTAACATAACAATAGTTCGTTGATATTATAATTGTCTGAGATGGCCAGATGCCATGTTAACATTTAAACCAATACAATAACATAAAAATAACTACTAAATTAATGTCAATTTAAATAAGTAAAACGCTTCGAAGTGTGTGACACGCGATACTTTAGATAGAACATGTTTAACTTATATTTATTATTCATATTCTCCTTTAAAGGCGAACTACGTCTAAATCGGCGCTCTATACTTCTTGCTATGCAGTTTTTACGTGCATTTGTAAATTTGAACTTCAACTGAACGGATCGGATAAGTCAATTACATTGCCAATGAGTTACTGTAATTCGACAAGCTTTTACAGTGTTAAGGAAAACTATGGAGGATTTAGGAGCACGCAAGAGGATGTACTGATATTTTTGCATTTATTAGATCAGGTTACGCAACTGTTAGAAATAAGTAAGGTGTGTTGGCGTGGATAGTCGGGATTTAAACGAAATTCGAAAAAGAGAGAATCAACTGCGTTTGATATAATATTCTAAGGTAAGTTTATTTATAAATGCGATTATATTTGCTTGTCTAGTAATAATACTAGCAAAGAGAAATCACTGTAGTAGTATAGGTAGCTGTAACAGCAGACAGCAGTTATTATTATTTAGCTCATTAGTGAGTGTTCATTTAACCAACTTACAATCCGCCAATATATGTATAAAGAATGCTCAACAGAAATGTAACAATAAATGAAATGCATTTTGGACATTCAAACGTCTTCAGTGTCTAATATAGTAAGCGCCCATGTTTACATATGAGTTTCGATCAGGGGAAACGGGGTTTAATGCATGTGCGTAAACTGTCGTCCAAAATTAGCCTGTGCAGTCCACACAGGCTAATCATGGACAACACTTTCCACTTTATGGGGATGTTTTTGTAAAGGAAGTCTCTTCTAAACGAAAATCCAGTGTAGGCGGACATTGTCGTCCCTGATTAGCCTGTGCGAACTGCATTGGCTAATCTGGGAGAAACTCTACGGACATGCATTAAGCCCCATTGTCCCAGAGCGAGGGTCATATATATTCCCCATAATGACTTTATCTTATCATCTGGGAACATTTCTAAATTAGCACAATTGATTCCATAATAATATCGCTATATGTGTTTATATCACTCCCTCATTAAAAGGTAAATCCAGATAAAATCAAAATAACGTTACAGAAATAGAACAGAAAAGATAAGACGTGTATTACTGGTTCTAGACGGACTTGTCTAATCGAAGAATACCGAATAATGATGAAAAAGCATCGGTACCTCACTTTTACTGACGAAGCTAACATTGACATAGCATAGTAAACTTTGTCTGTTTAACGAGAAGACAGAAGATGAAACTGTATATCATAACCTGGTGAATATAGTATAAATGCAGGCAATCTTACAAGTGTATACCCAGTAATATAAATAAAAACGAAAACTACTTACGACCTATGTTATTGTATGTTTCCAAAGTTGCGAAAGCAATATTGGGCGGAACAACTTACTATGGTATCGAAGATAATCAGTTGTATTAATCTAACTTGCATTTGTGATTGGATGTGGACAGCAACATATAGATTGAATGTATCCTGTAATTATTTTGTGCTTTATTTGAGGAAATAAAATGACAGTTTTTGTTATTATGCAATTTGTAATAGAAATCAAGTTATTATATTATTGGTTTTATATACAGTGTATGGTAATGACTCACTGGGGCGTTAGTATATGTTTGGTTTATACATGTGACCACGATCTTCGGACTTCTCATGAAGAAGTGAAACTCCGGAAGCTGCAGCAGTATTGCAGTTTTATCATACACACCTCTGTGGTCCTTTATTTATGGCAAGGAACCAATTGCCAAAACGGTACAGTACGGCACAAAACGAAACAACATATACACATAGTAGAATAAAGCTGGGGTCACCGCCTTGGAACGGTCAATGCTAAGCATTGGGGGTTTAAACCAGTTAATGAGCGCTCAACCTCACACTTGGCCCAGCAATATTCATGATACATACAAGTGTAAATAAAATTCAACCTCATAGCATTGCGACTCAAATTAAACAGTAATAAAAGGGAATTAAAACGCATTCAATTTAATTAAACTATTTTATTACTCAATGGTTGAAAGGAGACCAGAGCAACAGAGTTACAACTTTTTGAGGCATGTAGTATACATGATGTCATATACATTGTATGGTATTGACTCATTATGGCGCTAATCGGGCGTTAATTATGGCGATAAAAAAAGACATAACTCTCAATAGGAATTGACTCACGGACAGGTTTTATTGGTGCACCGCCTACATGCAACTATCCATTCTTCGTTGCTTTTGAAAACAAACCGAACTTTTCCATCGGTCAAAAGTTGATCGCAATTATCATTAAACAAAGTTTTATGTTAAATTACAATTAACTCATCCGATAAGTGTCTTCATGTATTACATTCGTGTTCAGTGTTCGCAGATTACTGGATCGACTGTTCCTTGTCCTTTCGTCTAACGTCAAATATTTGCTCTGATCTTTACTGCTAATTATACTCCAACAATTTAATTTAGTCGTGAATACTTGTTCAGAGTGTCAGCTAGTGTCGTGTTATTCTTTCATTACTATACTAAGATATCTTCGTTGAAAAGACGATATCGAAGAACAGATAGATCGTGACAGTTAGCTTTGTAAAATTATTATCATTAGCATCTCGGTTTTATGATAAATAACTAAATATTGTTTCATCCCACGAATTATTTGTGTTGTGCATAAATCGGTGGGTTATCATCTTTATCGTGTTTTAGATGTTACAAATAAATATGTTATCTTCTTTTATTGTGGATAGTTTTTGCAATCGAAAACAAGTGAGTAGGTTCAAATTTAAAGCAGAAATTTCGTTTGTCTCGGCAAATCTCTTATATTAACAATAATTTATGTATGATCGTCGTCTACATGGTATTTAACTTATTTATAATTGTTTCTTTCTCTGAAGCATTTTCATTGGTTGTATTGGCCCAGCTATTTTATTTTACACGTTCCATATTTTAATTATAACAACTGTTCTTCTTTATTGGTGACGTGCATTTAAACATGTTCAATTGAGGTTTGTTGGTCTTGAACTAAAATACCAAAAATCTTACGAGTGCCAAACATTTTGAAATATGCCTTTGCAGTATTTTAGCGTTTAAATTGTGTCTGTATATCGTGTCATCTGAACAGTAAGACAGTTATAACCTTGATATCGTCCTTATTACAATGGTATTTAACTAATAGATTTCTGCCGAACGTCTATCAAATTGGATTATCCTTTGTACATAATACGAGGTTAATCTCAGCGTTAACTTTTATGGTTGTGTTTAAAAAAACCTTAGAAAAACCAATCATAAACAAGATATTTAAACAGATGTTTAAATGACTTTATAGCACTTTATGTTTACGTTCTAAATTAAGGACTTCTGGAATCCTCCGTAAGATGGATTGATTTGTGCAATAAATCGCCTGCTGATAATTTTTTTTAAATTTATTGTGCGATTTTAAACTTTAACTGGCTATTCCGTTAAATAATGACACATGCTACGTATAATTTGGCGTCTATTGACACGGTTTTGACAGGAAAATCATAAGTGAAACAGTTCAAGGTTGAATTTGATATTATGTGTGATGTCTTGTTTCATTAATATGAAAATTTTGATAGACGTTGACGCGATTATATATTAGGGTATAAAGGAGAAATATGTTGTGTATGGTTATTAATAATGTTAAAGACGGGAGTACACGTTTGTGTATCGAGGAAGAACATGTTGTGTAACGAGAGAATGCCTGTGACAGTCTAAATGGAAGCACACGGTGATGTCATCCACAAATTGCGAACAAGTGTCTGATAATTAATTAGGTATCTAAATATTACTCCTAAAAGCAAGCATGAGTTCGTGCTTGATAGGCATTCTCATTTACTCAAATCGTTTTAAATTAACAATCGTGAAAACACTGATACATCGACTACATGTATCTCCGGAATCTTCCGTAAGATTTATTTATGCAGTCAATCGTCTGCTGATTCTGAGTGTTAAACTACGCGTGCGATTTAATACTTAAAATATCTTTTCAGTTATTTAATGATAACATGCTGCTTATAATTTGGCGTCTATTGACAAGGATTTGACAGGGAAGTCATCGGTGCAACAGTTCAAGATTTAATTTGATATTATGTTTGATGTGTTGTTTCATTAATGGTCAATTGATTTTTTACTATAAAACGTTTACACTTTACCATAATTTTCTTTTTCATAGAGATATGTTTCATTATGCAGTGTTAGTATGCAGCAGTGTGAACATTCGCTGCTAAGTATGATACAATGAAATAAGGCAAAATCGTTCAAGTGCAATTTCCTGCAATCAAAGTGTCGAATATGCATTTCCGGTGATAGCACCAATTACAGTAGCACTTAAACCATGAGTGAACTTATTCAACGCTTGAATAATTGTGGCGTGTTCTGAGAAAACTGGGAAAAATGCTTGTTCGTAAAGTGTCAACCCAGATTAATCAGTGACGTCACTTTCCGCCTAAATTGGATTTTTGCTAAGAAGAGACTTCATTTAAACGACAAATGTCATAAAAGCGGAAATTGTCGTCCCTGTTTAGCCTGTGCGGACTGCACAGGCTAATCTGGGATGACAATTTACGCACAAGCATTTTGCCCAGTTTTCTCAGAACACGACACAATTGTGTACAGCCTTTGTGGTATATTGCTTGTTGATGTTTACCTGCCTGTTAAATAAGTTTATGTTCTCGGTAAGAACAAGTGAAGCACTCGCCAAGTGAAGCACTCTCCAAGGCTTGTGGTTAAAGTTTTCTAAACCTCGCTAATTAAACCTATCTACACATGTATATGCATTACCAACCTAGGAATTCGTTTCAATTAGAGTAATTTGACTTTGTTAAATTACCATTTAACATTTAAATAATAGACGGGCTTTAAATAGGCTGTCACTATTACGTGACGTGTAATCAACTGATTTAAGAATATCACCCGAGATTTGATCTTATGTCACAATAGAGGCCATCTGAATTTCTGCTTCATTAATTCGCAATTCCAAACAACAAAACGCGCTTATTATGCGGTTACCAAAACACGCACTAGAGAAACCTTCGATGTCGATTTAAACGTCGTTGAAATGTTTCAAATATCGCGGTCAAGCAATTCTTTATAAATAGTTGTGTCCCACTGATATATGTTTGGTTTGCGTGGCGTTCTTTAGATCTCTTCCTCTATTAATATGACACTAACTATTTAAAATAATAAAAACATGAAAAAGTAGTACGGTTATGAATAGTTACGTAGTGGGTTCATCGGAAATACTCAGTAACATGTCGTGCTTGTTTTAATTGCAAAACTATATCTCTGATAATGCTAGAACTGCGATAAGTTTCAAATTATTGTTGTTTATCTAACAATCAACAACTGTGTTGTTCTGATACACATGCATTAAACAACTTTTAATTCAACATATGCATGGTTTGATTGCGACGCTATTCCAAAAATGATTTATTGTAATTAATTGCCAAGTTGATCCTTTATTCAATGATAAATTATAATGAATTTTTTAGAATTATCTTAGAATATATATTTAATGAAACGGATTCTTTTGCTTTTATTTTTTGAAGATGTTTTTTTTTCTCATAGTTAAATCTATAAGGCCATTTGATAAATGTTATTTAACATTACTTTTATAAATTCAGATAATGCATTTAAAGAAGATTTAGTATGATCAACTGTTTGTAATAAATAGCAACATTAATGCTTGTAAAAAACACCAATATTAATTGTTTGTTTTTTGGAACACGTTTTTTCGTGGTAATGTTTGTGTTGTAAGTTAAAAAACTTGTCATTTATGCCTGCAAATAAAGCTGCACATGCCAATTCTTATATTTAAACTTAATAAAATAGGCAGAATAGACAGAACTTCGTGAACGGTGGCGTTTTAAATTGCATGCCTAAGAAAGATTACATCTGTTGCCCATGACTTTATGTGCAAACGGATATTAATGGCCTTTCATGATAATTCATTTTCACTTGAACCTTGTTCGCTAAAGGATAAATAATCCATAAAGATTACGGTGTCATATTAGTTTCATGGCATTGTCTCGCATAAATTACAATAAAAAACTCAAAGTCTCTGGCATGTGCATGAAATGCTGCGATGCTCAAAGAGGCACGTGCATAACGTCTGTTTTCTCAATTCCATTGATATCTTAGGAATTTAATCAAAGCATCGGATTTGATATAACGTCAAAACAGATAAATGCGCACGTAATACTCTACATGCGTTCATTTTCGGTTTAACTGCAGTTGTAAAACGAAATCGTGCAGTTGTTTGTCCTACAAGTGTTACTATGAGGCTGGATCATTCCACAGTCCGCACAGGCTAATCTTGGACGACACTTTCCGTTTTTATGGAATTGTTCTTTAAAGGAAGTCTGTTTTTAACGAAAATGAAGTCGAGGCGGAAAGTGTCGTCCCTGATTAGCCTGTGCGGACTGCACAGGCTAATCTGGTCAACACTTTACGCACATGTATTAAGCCACGTTTTCACAGACCATGGCTCCTCTTATTTATACATGTAATGATAACATAAATGAGTACAAGACCCTTAAAGTTTAAACGTTTTTTTGGACGATATCGCCTACAAGAACTTGCAATATCATTCCGAAATTCACAGCGGGGGACGCCGTCTTTCTTGTGTGTTTTTTTTTACGTTTGATGTCACAATGCCACAGGGTCGACCTGTCTTTGTTGCGGTTTATCACAAATATAAACAATACTCTATGCCTCATCGTTCGTTGTTTTGATACTTGATATAAACAGCTTATTTCACAAAGACAAATCCTTAGGTAATCCGATTAAAATAAAGGTATATTTAAATGTTATCTCTTATGTCTATCAATAGATTTGTGTTTTGTTTTAATGAAAGCATCATCAAATAAGTAGTGCGTCATTGTTATCAAGTTTCTGGGTCTGCCAACTATCTGTTCGATTGATGACATGATACATTTTTACAATAATCGCTTTACTCAGTATTGTTTGAATGTTCGAAATTTCTACTTTGACGATTGTCATGCCTATAATTATTTAATATAATTTAATAAAACTTTTCAGGTTAATGCTCTGATAATGTGGCCTGTTACTTTCTTGTTTTATTTTTTATTTTTCACAAAATAAAAGAAACATAAACATAAGTACATAAATATGAATTTAATCTAGGGACGAAAGACTCACATTGAGTAAATATATTTATATTTAAAATTATAGCTGTAAGTTTAATAAGTACACGTTCTTTTCATTATGGATTTCGTGTGTTTTGTTTTATGATGGCTGTGTTTAGGAACTGGTTCAAAGATTGTGGTATTAAACATGTTATTTTAATATATTAACTAACAAACGAGAGTGCCTACAACGGACTACCAATGGGTCATTCGGGCTTTACAACTTACATGCGTATTTTAAATGCTAAGTTAGGATTACACGTACATGTATTTTACAAATTATCGGCGAAATACTTTACAAACGCTCTTTATTTTATTCATTTAGTTTGGTGAGAATGCATTAATCATGAACGATATGTGTAACCCGTTTCTCTAGTCACGAGTGTCATTCTGCTTTCTTGAATATATTACACACATTTGTTTTTGATTATATGACATTTAGCCAATCTGTGAAGAAGTCCTTTTACTGAGTATATATGGTGCAATTTTTCAAATGCAAATATTGAAGGGTTTTCAAATGTTCAATCTTCATTTTTCTTTATCATCCAGATGGAGGAAAAAAAAACAGTGTATCTTTTGTAATTCGTAAATATAACAAAAAGCAGTTGAGAAGGTTCAAATTAAGCGCTTTAAAGATGAAAAGCACTAAATCATGTTAGGAAAGCATTTGAACACTCCCAATTATACATATATGTGTTGACTATTAAGGTCTTTAAGGAATAATTGAGGTTTCCTTTAAGAGTAGTTAGTGGTGTACGTTTATTAATTCAAATCGACGTTTTGTTGTGTTATTTCTAAGAAAATTCTGGACACAAATAAGAAAAGTACAGATCATCGAATGATTTTTATAACAACCGAATATTGTTCCTTTGGTGAACACTCGTTATATAAAAGTGTGAAGCTGAAAATGCCGCCACAATTCACCAAAGTCCATAAATAATTTGTTGTATATATGTTTATGCCCCCCTTCGAAGAAGAGGAAGTATATTGTTTTGCTGGATGAAGGTCGGTCGGTCTGTCGGTCGGTCGGTCTGTGTGTCTGTCGGTAGACCAGTTTGTTTCCGATCGTTAACTTTTGAACGGATTGACCGATTTGCTTGAAACTTGTATGTGCATTGGCCTTGGACAGTAGATGACCCCTATTGAAATTGGGATCACTAGGTCAAAGGTCAAGGTCATTGTCACAATAAGTGTGAACATCGTTTCCGATCAATAACTCTTCAATAAATTGACCTATTGGCTTGATACTTCACATGTGCATTGGCCGAGAAACAGTTGATGACCCCTATTAAAATTTGGGTCACTAGGTCAAAGGTCAAGGTCACTGTCATAATAAGTGTGAAATTCATTTCCGATCAATAACTCGTCATCCAATTGACCGATTGACTTGATACTTCACATGTGAATTGGCCTCGGACTGTAGATGACCCCTATTGACATTGGGGTCACTTGGTCAAAGGTCAAGATCACTGTCACAAACAGTTTGAAAATCAAGGCCCTGTTTTGGGGGCATATGTCTCCGACCGCGGAACTCTTTTTTAATTGGTCTCGTTTCCTGACGATGCTAGTGAAAATGAAGAAAATACTAAAACAAAGTACGACCTTTTACATATTTAATACTAGCACATACAAATCTCCCTTAATGACATTACAAAGTAATATAGTAAATTCAAGTAAGAGGCAAAATTGACAACAATTTCAATATCTTCATATTGGAAAATAATTGTTTTAACTTATTGTTGCAAGCATTGGCTATTAAAAGAAACGTTATGAGTGACACCTTCCGCATTCCATAGTTCCTTTGGAAAATAAACGGTATCAAACGTATATGCATGAAATTTTGAATTTGTGTTCTTTAATCATACTTAAATGTTTAACAGTATGCAAATGAAGTAAACATAACGTAATATTTTCTCACATTTTCATAGCAAGCTTAACAGAAAAACATTATTTCACTTGTTTGCTTTCAAATGTCAAGACTTTTTTTTTCCAACACATTTAATTTCGTGATTGCATACACAATTATGAACAATAACACAAGCATGTAATACAATCAGAAATGAACAGAATAACATATACAATACATCTAAGGTTAGCTATCTAATGCATGTAATTTTGTGCTGAAAAAACATTTAAAGCATATAGATGAAAAAAGAAGACATTTGCCAGTGTGTATAGATCAACATGGATGTTTCAATTGTACTATCCGATGAAAAAGCCATAGATACAAACAATAATAGGTGCATATAATAATAAAGACTTTTTTCAGTGAGTAATGACAAACAATGATGAATAAGTTGTAATAACAGATGCAAAGGCATAGAGAAACAATAATAGGTGTTCATAATTGTATAATTAAGTTTCTGCAACAATGGCATAACATAGTTCCTATTCAATGTCAAACGCATCTAAATTATTGTTGAAATTGATATTTTTTCAAGTTATCATATTCGTACTTGATGTATTTCTTTGCTCCAGCTATGCTTGGAATGCATTTATTTATCTTACGTTTGTATAAGTATAGCTTTATTAACAAAATAACATTATTTATTGCACTATCAGACTTTGTCGAATATCCAAGTAGAAAGATTTGCATATTAATGAAAGAAAAAGATTGACCTGGAAGCATTTCATAATTTATTGCTTAAGATATCTGACATTCCCAGAATAAATGCTCTAAATGTCAAATGTCAAGACTTACCAGAATAAACGTCATTTTATAATCTGAAACTTATTTAACATAGACGCTTATTGGCGTCATGTCAATAATGAAGCTGGTGTGTCCTTTCAAATACAAAAATATATTGGTAAATAAATGTGATTATTACGTGGAAAGTCCAGCATATAGTGTTACAAAAGGAAATGGTCAATTATTATAACAAATCACATATTTTGTCATTAAAGCGGATTTTCTTCTGACGCAAGTACATGTACAAAGTGATCTAAGTGATGCATCAGCATGCCCCACCCTTCTACGAGGTAAATAGCAATGTTAATCCAACAAATCTTCAAGAACGGTTCAAAAACAGTAGTGTTACCACTTAATGCATGTGTATCGGTACGACAGTGTTAACCCAAATATATGTGGAATACGAATCGCGGGTGTTCAAAACTGTATTACATCTCTTGCACAGTAGATAAATATGTACCCAACTTTTCACCCATTAGAGCGGTTATAACTTTAAATGACATGCTTTATAAAGGTGCGAATCGTTGTATTGTAACGCTTGATGTACAGCATTAACCCTTTGCATGCTGGGAAATTTGTCGTCTGCTAAAATGTTGTCTGCTGAATTTTTAAAATTAGCATTTTCTTTGATTTTTTTTCAAAGAATACTATCAGAATAGCAAACAGTTTGGATCCTGATGAGACGCCACGTTCTGTGGCGTCTCATCTGGATCCAAACTGTTTGCAAAGGCCTTCAAAATCCGGTTCCAGCGCTCAAAGGGTTAACAGTATTTACATGCTCTTTTCAACACTAATACACAGGATCATACATCATTGGTAAACTGTAACTTGTCATACATCGAACAATTTTAAAATTACTTGCCACTAATTTCAACATTTTATAACACCGCTTGAGTGCAATGTCCTTGCCAATAACTGATGAAATTCAAATGCGTATAAATTGTTAACATATACACTCAATCAATTGTTGAATATATTACATCTACATGTAGTATGTTCCTCTTTGTTGTTTTGATTGTTTGTTTTGATGGAGAACACACATATCTATGCGCAAATTATATTGCAATACAAACGAAAACTATTCATGCTGAAATCTCAATTTTATGTCTTAAAAATCACTGTCAACCTTTTGCATAACTCTGATTGGGATTTAGTCAGACTAACCATTACCAAAACTAACATGTTTACAACGTACCAAATAATGATCAAACGGTGGAAATTGTTTCGTTTTAAACCAACCTAAAATATGCAAAACATGAGTCAATTCAGTTGCATTGAGTTGTGTCATATATAGGCCGTAACTTCGTAGTTTAGTTGCTAAGTGAACCACCTCCCTGTCCTCACACATACAGACACAAACAGCAATTATTTCGCAATTAATAAGTCATAAATAAACAATCCGTATCAACTATTATTCTAATTAGGCATGCGTCGACAGCGTAATCAACATGCATCTCAATATTGTTTACCAGTTTTATAAGCAACAACATACCGGTAACCGTGTAAAGCTAAAAATGCACAAGGATATAACTTCCTTGTTATGTCTGCTCGTGGAAAACTTTGTGATGACTTAAATGCCGTGCAATGAGGCATTTGATAACTACAAACGTACACGTTCGTATGGGTGCATAACTAAGTTTGTTCACGAATTGACACCAGTTAATATAAATTGCTTTTGCATGTCGATTGTATTATTGTTCATTTAATCGTAGGCATCATCGTCGTATTCAGCATCATCCCCATAATAACCATCAACAGCATTAGCAGCAGCAGCAGAAGCATCGGAATCAAATTGGTTACTAAAATTGCTCTATTTATGATAATACAATTTGTGATTTCATATGTGCCTCATTCAATCCCTGATACCTTATAATAATAAAAAAATAATAACTATCATCATTATTATTAATTTATAATATTTACTATTCTTCGGCGCATCGATTGGTTTTTCCATTTATACCGACTCGATTTCATAGTAAATGTCAACAGCATTCTAATCCGCAATCAAATTTGAATCGTTCTTTACATCCCTTTAAATAACAAACAATATGGACCTGATAGACTGTATCAGTTGTCCTCTCCTGTCATAAACTTCTAATTTCGTTGTAATGATCGAACTATTTCGAATGCGACTATTAAGAAAACCTACTACTAATTACGTCTAGCGTATACAATGTCAAAACTTATCACCTAGTTATTTTAAATAAATATGTACGTGAAGCTATTAAACCTGCAATTTGTCGTTGAAATCATAATTGTCTGAGACGACATGATGACAGGGTGCTAAAAGTCATGATAATTACTCCACTGTATATGTCAATTAATCATAATGTGTTTACCTGACAAACGCTACTTAAGAACGAGGAGTAAAGGAGTTTAAATTATTTCACGTATTTTCGTTAAAAGGCGACCTCCTTCGCTTTATACTGTATCTACTTGCACAGCGGTTTACATGTAAACATACTTTGTATATATGAACTTCAGTACACGGATCACTTCGGTAGTGCGGCACGCTTTCGGAGTTTAAGAAAAACAGTGAGGTCTTGTGCAAGATCACAGTGATGATGCATGCAGATTTATTTAGACATAAGAAAATTGAACGCAATGATAATACATTAGTTTAGTGTTGTTTGTGTGGATAATTAGGATTTATTCTTTATTATCTTTATTGGATTTAACATGCCAAGGTAAGTTTAGCTTAAAAAGCATGTTCTTAGTCTTGCTTGTTAGTTAATAAGGATAATAAAATAAAATGTTTGTTTCAACTAAAATCGCAAAAAAAACATGGTAAGTAAGTCGACTTAATCACATGCAGACAATCATTCGAATCTCTTAAAAAAAATCTAAATTCAATTATATTTAATTAAGCAAATGTGTTCGAATGTAGCCGAAAATGATCGAGTACTCGGCACAAACTTTACGGTCGGGAGGGTTAGTAGAAAAAAATACAAAAAATACGCCTAAATGTATGAAAATTAGGTATCACAACTGTTCTGTTTATATCTGTTACTTCATAACCACCAATAGTTTTAGTAACAGCAACATCACAAGCAACTTCTCTAGTGAACAGCTCATCAGTGTTTGTTTATTGTATCAGCTGTTATTCTACTATGCATGTGCAGGAATGCATTCGGATCTCTAAATAGAAACGCAATCAATATCATGAATGCACATAACGCGCGCAGGAGTATCCATTTTCTATTTGGCAAGTGCCGATGCTTATTCATTTCATACTATAATTGATAACAAAAAACTCTTTCTGAGTGGGAATGCTGCCCAACATGAAATACTGCTTCCACTTTTGTAAACTCTCTTCACTCTCGTCTTAACCAAGAACATTTACATAATTACACTCAAATACATGTCAACATTAATGCAACACATATTGTCGAATGGTGTATGATAACTTTGCGGAATAAAATGCCTGTGTATCAATAAACAAATTGAATTTTTGAAACGTGTAATTTTTCACCAAGACTTGTGATGTGATGATAATATCATCATCGTAATTAGAAATACGTTTTAATTCTCTTTTTTTTTATAATATAATAACACTTTCATATTAAGAAAAAATACACTCCCAAACATCAAGCATATGGTTTTACAAATGCGTAAACAGTCTTACTTATTCTTATGTGTTATAAATAATTGTATTTTTCACTTCATGGTGTCAATTGACTCTCTTGAGCGTAATCATGTTTGATCTTCGATAAAATCAACTCGATTCTCAATAGTCATAGACTCATCACTTGTATCACTGGCACATCGCGATATTTTTGTCAATTCTTCCATGGTCAGAAATTCAATGCTAACCGAACTTTGAAATCGGTCAAAAGTTCATTACAATCGTCATTTAACAAAGATTTACGCTTTATTACAATAAGTTCGTCCGATCAGTATCTCCATGTATTGGGTTCTCGTGTCTTGTTCACATATTATTTGATGGATTTGATGAACTGTCCATTGTCTTGTCCTCTATCTATATGAGCAAATATTTGCTCCCTCTCTGATAACTGTTAAGTTCGTCCAAATGTCCTTTTGAAAACACCGTTTTATTCACTACGTCGTTGACGTGAGTTTCCGAAACTAATATTCGAAAATCTTTGTATCGCCAAAATCGGGCCAATACGTTTTTATAATAAATACCAGACCTGCCGCTGGTTTTACAATTGCACTTATTTATGATCGAATGTAGTTTAATGCGGGTCGCTCTGATGGTTTTATACTTATTTATAAGTGTTTTCTTTTTTAAATGAATATGGCTGTAATTCATCAGCATTTCATTTCACACATTGCATGTTTGAATTATTGCAGGTGCATGCCCTCCTGTTAATGCGATCTGGACTATATTAAGCTATGTATCCGGAATATGTGTAGCTGGCGTTATTCAAACCTTTTAAAATATAATTGTTTTGTACATGAAACTTAAATACTCAAATAATACGGGTGCCAAACAAGAATGCCTTTGTAGTATTTTAGACTTTTAATTGGGACTCAATATCGCGTCATCTGAACATGAAGACATTTATCAGCTTGATATCGACCTAGTTACAATGGCCTTTAATTAATTGCTATCTGTCAGCCGTCGATCAAAATAGGTTTAATCGATTAATTTAAGCGGATATTTAGTATGAATGTGAAAAAATAACAACTGCATGTTGCACAGTTTTTTTTATCCATGTTACGATTGACAAAAAAGCCACGTGTGGGTAATTGATAGCAGCGTTTATGGTAGCAGATCTAGATAATATAGTTATGAATTTACACATAAAGAAACAAAAACAATCAGCATCATTCTAAAACTGTTAACTCTACATCTCTACGTCGACATAAAAATCACGACGGAACAACCCAGAAATGTAACTTACTGAGATAGGACGTGAACGCTGAATAATAATGTTTGAAAACCACCTTAATTATCACTGAGTCTGTTCCGTCACAGACGTTCTGGAAATAAAAAAAAGATTCAAATATGCTTGGTTAACATAAAGACAACATTAAATTACCTGTTTTACGTTCTCAAATGTGGTTGTGTTCGTCTTTTGTAAACACACGGAAACGCATTTATATCCATTTTATCGGAAATGGAAAAACGGGAAATAGTTTTCTTTCCAAATGAGTTAGAGTAACATAATTATGGACCTGATAATAGCAGCGAGTTGCAAAACTTGCAGCAATAGCAATACCGTGATTTTTATTATCAGCAGTGGTAGCAGTAGCAGCAGCAGCAGTAGAAGTTGCGGTAGTACTAGCAGTAAAAGTTTAATGATGTTTATTTATGTTGAAAACAAATAGGAAAGTGTAACTTGATCAGCATTGTTAGTCATTAAGTAAATACTATTATGAACAGCATATACAGACTTAAAACGAGATTCAAGTGACATAACGCCCTGAACAGTCCATTGAAGTAGCACTTAAGTGTCACCATTAAAACATACTAGATACCTTGCCAATTTCATGGAATCAAAAATACCTCACAGAAGAGTGAGAGAGAATCAGTTTCCCGAAGTGTTCGATTCCAACCAGATGACTGTGTCAACAAAGAGGCGTTTATTTTAATGGCGGTGGTACGAGATAGACTTGTATCATGAACTTTGTAATGACATGCAATTAGTATGCAAATGTATTGGAAAGTGCGTTTAAAGGTGAGAATGTATCAATATTATGCAAAGAACTTAATGGACATTCGCTGTTCTCTAATTTGTCCATATGTGTACACTAAAACATTTTACGCGTCTCCGATCATACGGCATGGTTTTGTGATAAATGGTGTTTGATCTAGTTCGTTTTTGTCCAGATATATATTTGGAAAGTAGTAAATTTACAAAGCATTTCATCTGTGAATAATATATTGGGTGTAACATGTAATGGGCTTTTGAATTATTCCGTTCTTTTTATGTCGAAAAATAAGTTATTGACCATAAGTTATCGTCCGCTTCTTAATTACAAATTAAAAAAAAAATGGTAATAATCACGGCAAAATAAATTGACCGTAAATTAGATAATAAACAAGTCCATAAATTTAAAGATCTCCTGAACACCGATATACAAAATTAATGTGATGTATACTGAATAAAATCATCGTTTAAAGATTACATATGGTTCAACATACGCCACTCTAATGTCACATATGATATGCGATTATAAGTTATACTTTTAATGGTCAATTAAGAGGGCTTGATACAATTGAAGAAACGAATGACCGTGTGATTTACATTTAAATATGGTCATATTTCATAAGTTAAAGCACTAGCTTCGGATAAGAGATTATCAGACGCAAGATTTGTTCTGGCATCTCGTAAATGTATTACCATACCATGGAAAACAGAAATGGTTAACATCACATTTAACCATCGTGTAGTGTACATTAACTAGATAAAGATATATATTTTAATAACGACGGTTACATTATTTATATTAAGTACTGTTGGTGTGTTAAATATTAGATTACTAGAAACGGGTTCTCATTATGTAACATTCATCGATGTGAAAAAAGTTGGTGAAAGTGTAACCAATAAGGGCATTAACCATTCGTATTTAACAGACTGATGGGCTCAGAATTCATAATTCAATTCTTGTCGTATTTTCAGTTTCCATGACACCTGATCGCTACCTGCTCGCTTGAAGCAATCACTTGGAAACATAACTGCGCCGTAAACGTAACAATCTACGCGTGATTCGAGGAGTGATAAGCCAAATGAAGGGATTCTTGTCTTAAAACATATAAAAGATTGCTTTAAACAGGTATGGACTGTGTACTAATTTTTAGATACGATTATGACAATGTCGTCTTATGAAAGTCATACTAGCTTATCAGCGTACTTATCAATTATATTGATTGGCCCTTTAGCGAGGTAACAAAAAGACGAATTATATTGAATAACACAAACATATGAATGCATACGGTGATTTTGCTACAATTATATTCGTATGTGCAATACTAATTTTCATTCTATTGTGTGATAATAAATATATTCCAACAAATATAATTTTTAAGTACAATTTTAATTATGTTTAAGTCACAGTGGCTGAATCATGTTTTTCAAATTGTCATAATATTTACATTCAGTCATCTGTTTTCCATTGCAAACGAAGATATATCGTTTCCTTTTTCAACATTTTCAAAAGTTCGGTTCTGTCTGCATCATAAATTCTTATTTCATTGTCAATTGAAATTGATTTACTCCATCTTCACGGCGTCTGATGTATCGCTAGTCTTAAAATATTATTGAACATTTACTAAATATACCATTGGTTCCAGACCCTTATTTTGCAACATTATTATAGATCAAAGCATGTTTTCCAGGTGAGGACAATATTTTGCAAAGTCATTATCTAATTTATCTCTCAATTTATCGTGTGCAGTGTATAAAAATGATACAAAATCCGACCGATAGATTGTTCACTTGTTAAATATGCATATTTATTTTGATGTACATTTCCTTATAAGATGATCATGCGCACTTGAAGTGTTATATTGCATCGTGACACTTCCTAAACTTTTGTTTTATGCGATTTCAGATTACCCATGTAAAATATTTATGACGTCACATGAGCGAATTTCCGATGACGTGAGATACAGCGAGAAAATGCGAGAATTTCGTCGCCCCACGCTGTGCGTGATAGATGAGAACGGTGTCGATGTAACTAAATCCGTATGCGAAATAATCGAGACCGGAAATTCTGACGGCTTCACCGGAAGTGAGAAAGGGTTACCGGTTACGTGTGACCATAACGCGAACTTGACTAAACCAGACGGACACGAGTTTAACCGGGAAAGTGACAACAGCCTCCTGATACCTAAGTGCGAGGACGACTATGACCTTTGTGAACTTAAGGCCACCACCGCGCGACTAAAATTGTCCACAAGACGACAAAGTACGGTCGCCTGGCAACAGGCGCACTTAGGCTCGAAAGGTGTTNTCGTTACAGATGCAGATGCGCAGCGAAGACGAACGGTTGGCAAGACAACTACTCTCAATCAGACACGACATCCATCAATTGAAACTTCAGGTAAATAGCTTTCAATTAAGGGAGTGATGTCGTTTATAAGTTTATCCAGTTTTATCCATTATAAGTTTTTACTAAGCTCTCGATGGAGAGACGGAGGGAATCTTATGGAAATGGTTTGAGATGAGAAGGTATCTAGGTCGTAAACAGTGAATAATATCAGAACAGAAAGAGGGACGGAACGGGACAGAGAGAAAAAAGAACTAAATGAGAGAGGTTTAGTATGTTAGTGAGTTGGCAAGCGAACAAACTTGCAAATAAGAATGATACAAAAATTACAGAATTAAGTAAGTTTTGTTAGTTTTATCCCGTCCTTTGACACTGTAATGATTCATTACTAAGTATCATAAACCATAATTTGACTTTGACTTATTGCAGCGAAGTTGCCAGGCCCATCGAGAGATGCTGGAAGACGTGACGCTCGACATGGAAGAGAATCACGTGTTGAACGTTATTTCGGACATGCCCTTTCCGGATTCCGTGAATGACACGCCTTTGAAACATCTCGGGGTTACGCGCATGCACTTGAGCGCGAGACGATTTTCGACGTGTTGAACGAGTACTGTGATAGCGTCCGTACGGTTAAATGTTTACAGGACCGAGGATTTTGGTTACCTCCGCAGGCGCACCTGATTGCACGACGAAGTTCGGCGGGTTGAACCGGGTGCCAATGATATCGTCCGTGCGGGTTAATGTGTTGAATGTGTACAGGACCGAAGATCTCGGTTGCCAAAGTGTTCGCACTCACGAGGTATCGCCCTTGTGGCAATGCCCTGTCACGCCAATCTGCAGTTGTGGCTAAGCACATGGTATAGTGCCAAACACTCGGACCTTTATAAAGCCGAACTTATTGTCGCTTTCGAATGTGCCGACAATATACTGTACTGGGAAAACGCATACGCATCGCGGTCTGTAGACTAGAAACGAATTCCTTTCTTTGTATTTTATTTTCCTTGTTTCAGATGTGTCTACGTTAACATCGAATTCTTTCAATTTGTCAAGCTGACACTTCAAGTTACACCAATTTATAGCAATTTTGATAACAGTACATACAATTACCGCATACAACATAGTCCAGTTGGATGTTATTACTTTCGTTAAGTGTACCTCAATATAAAGAACGATGTGCTGCCATTACAACGACTGTCTCCCTAACTTGCGATTGGGACTTACAGTACACGCAATGATCATAAAATCAAATATTAATTATAACATAGCAGTTCGAATTATTTAAGTTGAATGATTAGGCAAATCGTGCTAGTGTTGTATTATCAATTAACGATTGTTGTAGTTATTGTATCTTATTTGGTTTTAAAGTTGTTCACAAATATGGGGATGTCAACATTGACAATTGTAAACTTTGTTCCAAAACTGAAGGATTCAACGTTCTCGTACACGAAACATTTACGGTAATATCCCAAAATGTGTTCATTTAATGTCATCTAATGTACTAAAGGTTTTAACAATCTACCAATCGTATAAATGTGCGCCGTGGTTATGCTATTTTGTGATGGAATTGTTCAATCAAACTTCCTAGTAAAAGACCAATAAACGGAAGTAACCATCGTTTTCCGCAAATATCATACATCAATTAGCTACCTTTGTAAAATGCCGTACAATACGGGTATGATATTCGTTTGTGTAAATGTATATGTATATGTTTCGTATATTCTTTGTACGCATTAAATGTTTTGATTGTGATGATAGAAGCATATGTATCGCGCTTGCAACATATGAAGTGCTGAAAATAAAACGTTAAAAATCATGTGTGTTCACACAAAAAAAAACGTTACGTAAAAAAAAATATTTTTATATATATTTTCCATTTATATTTAACAGTTGTTTTCTCCCTCTTCATCCAAAAGCTAAAGCAAGAATAATATTACACAATATTATTGTATTGTATGCGATGCACGCCCGACGTAAATTTGACCTTGACCTAATTGGAATTTTTGTATAATTATGTAACTTATTGTCTATTAAAATAACAAAGTTATTGACATCTTACGCATTCATTAGATGTTAATGAGATTCTACGGTATATAAGGTATATGCATGAAATGTTAAGGGTGTGTTATTGAAAAATACTTAACTTTTGTATACACTATACAAATCAAGGACAATTAGATTGCTATTTGACACATTTATTGCAAACGTAAAAGAAAAACTTTATTTCACTTGCTTGTTCACACATGTCACGAAATACCCTTATAAACGTCATCAAATTATCTGACACTTTTTTAACACTGACATTTAATGGCGGCATGTCAAAAATGAATATAATAGTCTCTTCAAACACCAATTAAATCGTTAAATATATGTTGTTATTACGTGGAATGTTCGAGTAAGTCTAGCAAAGATAGTGACAATATGAAACGAACAATTACAAATCACATATATTCAGGCGATTTTCTAATTTATTGGTACATGCCGAACAAGAGCACATGGTCAGGCAGGTTTAAAATACATATAATTTAAAACACGGTTACAAAACACTAGTTACGACCGAGTTTAACAAAATATATGTGGAATACCAATCGAGCGTTTTCAAAGCTATATTAAAGCACTTGCACTGTAAATAAATAAATACATACCTAACTGTTCAACCATTATTATTGCTATATCTTTAATTGACGTGATTTATTAGATGCGAATTGTTGTATTTCAACGCTTCATGAACAACATAAACAGTATTTATATGATTTTTTCAATACTTTAATAGAAGATAATTGCCATCCATCGAACAATTTTAAAATAACTTGCCACAAATGTTCACCATGTGCACGTTAATCAATGATAAATCTGGAAAATAAATAACATAAATAGAGTCGTACAAATTGGACCTTAATCATTGGTTGGCTACAGAGGAGTCTGAAAACTAGTGCATTATTCGAATAATTGCAAATACATGTATATAATAATAAAAAAGTAATTAACCACTTTTTACAGTCGAAACTAAAAATGACACATAATATAGGGAACTTCATCTGTTTTTCGTGACCATACCAATAAATTCATACATTATTGAACATAGTATGCACCAAAAATATTGGACACGTTTAGAACTATTTACATAATCAAATTCAAAAACATGTTAACATTAATGCACATATTGTCAAATGGTTTATTCTAATGTCGCGGACGCATTTGGAACGGATTTAAATGCTCGTGTACCAAAAACAAACATGGAATTTCTTTAACTTGTAATTGTTCACCATTTATTGTGATGTGATGCTGATATCATCATCTTAAATAAAAATATTATGGTTTAAATGTTGTGTTTTATCTTATAATAATAAATTATATTTTGATAAATACATTCCCAGAAATCAAGCATATTGTTTTACAAATGTGTACACGGTCTTACGCCTTTTTATGTATTGTTTTACAATCTTATGTCTTCTGATGTCGTATAAATAATTGTCTTATTCACTTTATGGTTTTGATTCTCTTGGGCTTGATCTTTGATAAAATCAACTAAATTCTCAAAAGTCATAGACTCACAACTTGTTTCATTGGCTCATCGCGATTTTTGGATTATTCTTCATGATCAGAAATTGAATGCAAACCGAACGTTGATGGCGGTCATAAGTTCATAACAATGGTCATTAAACAAAGATTCACGCTTTAGTACAATTAGTTCGTCCGGCCAGTATCTCCATTTATTTGGTTCTCGTTTCTTGTTCACATATTATTTGATTGACTGTCTATTGTCATGTCTTCTATGGATATATAAGCAAATATTTGCTCACTTCTCTGATAACTGTAGAGTACTTTCAAATGCACTTGAAAACACCGCTTTGATCGCTATGCCACTGACGCGATTTTCCGAAACAAATACGCGTAAATATCTCTGTTAAGAGACGATATTAAAGGACTGATTATCTTGACAGATGACGTTGTAAACCTTCTGTCATCAGCATCTCGGTTAAATTAGGAGTAACGTTTATTAATTGAAGCTTGGAAAACAAGCATGTTGGATATGGACGGCACGACATGTTTTCATGTTTATCATGGAAGAATGCATCTCACAAATTGTTTCTTGTTTGTATTTAGTTATCGCCAAAACTGAGCAAATACGTTTATATAAATACCAGATGTGTCGCTGGTCTTACAGTCGCACACGTTAGCGATCAAATATCGATCTATGAGGGTCGCTGTGATGGTTATATACAACGTGGTTGTGATGCAACATCATTTTATTTTTCACATTGCATGTTTTAATTACTACAGCTGCATGCCCTACTGCTAATACGATATGTACTACATTATGCTATGTATCAGAACTATTTGTAGCTGGTGACGTTTAAAACCTTTTAAACTACAGCTCGTATTGTACTTGCAACTTAAATACTCAAATATTACGGGTGCCAAACACATGTTCAAATATGCCTTTGTAGTAGTTCAGTGTTTAAAATGTACCTATATAGTGCGTCATCTGAACAGGAAGACAATGAGTAGCTTGATATCGACCTTGTTAATAATGCTACCTTCCAAACATCGATCAAAACAGATAACGAAGTTTATTCGATTAATCTTAGCTTACATTTAGTGTGATTAAATAAGTTTTGGATTTCATTCGAATAAAAATAGTAAGACTATCCATTTTTAGAACCCTTCAAAACGAATAAAATAAGGCAAAAAAAGAAGATGGCTTTTAAATGCATCCACCAAATTATGGTTGGAAGTCTTAAACTAGAGACATTATACCTATGGTGACCCAGTTCTAAGTCATTTTCTGTGTGTTTGATATGATGATTATAAACAAAAACCAAAGAGGGGCAAGGTTTTGATAAAAGGCTTAATGTTACTTTTCCAATTGTGTGCACTTTGTTTAGGTACGTTACATATAGGTCGAAATGCAATTGGAACTGATAGTGGGTTATAGTCTCACTAAATGGACATTCATTTGACATGTATTCCCAATGCCTGTGACTCGTAGCAAGTTGGACCACAAGTTGTTATATCTCATGCTACAGTTGCGCCAAAATAATTCATTTCAAAATTCATTTTTATTAATAGAAGCCGTATTGTCATCCAAGTTGTGGTCACAATATAATAGATCTTGTACACATGAAACGAATCACAGGGTCGCTACAGGTAAACATTACTCATGATGACATTTATAGGCTCGGTCTTGATAGGCATTCTCATTTTTTCAAATTATTTTTTAATTTATTGTGCAATTGATTACCTTTAATAGATGATGCCGGTAATTCATAACTAATGCCGCGTATGATTTGGTTTCATATTATCCGTATTTTGACTGAAAAATGTAGGTATACAAGTTCAAAGTTTAATGTGATATTTAAAAAATAATTTATTTAATTAATGTGTTAAATGAGTTGTGTCATTAAATTGTTAATTCTGTTTACTTTGAGGTATAAAAGAGAAATCATTATAAGTTAAACCGAGGTCATTATGTTTACCTATGTTTCCTAAAGCTAAATGATTTTATAGAAGAAAATTCTGGGTGTCGGATAAACTTCTGCTTGTCATGCATACTAGCCTGTATCCTGCTCCTACATGTTAATAAAGGACTGCTTTTTTGCCTTTCTTTTCCGGCTAATTGTCAAATGCAGTAAATACTTGTAGACGATTCAACTCGTAAAAAGTATTAATTTGTTCTTAAATTTGAATAAAAACATGAATTGAATGTGGACCTTTCAAATCAAAGTACCGTATTAGAATAAAAGCCTTAAGTTATCAATCCAATATAGCGTTTCTATTAATATTGTAGCTGAATGCAAAACAAATCGCTAACTGCACGCACTTGCCTGCTGACGAAATCACTTGATTGCATCCTTCATTTCAATAGAGCGAGTGTCTGTGCATTTTGAGATAAAATGTCTCTTTAGGTGGAATTATTATTTCTTTAAAAATGCTTAATGTACTCGAATAATGAGATGTTTTTTGTTACGTGTTTATTGAACAATTTACGGATTGATAACATTGTCAGTGACCTAAAGAGTGTTACATCCAGTAATATTGGTGCATTGTTATTTTACTTCTCGAAGGACATTGACGTAGAACTTAAAAGGTAATTCCTTTGATGAATAGGTCATCTTAAGTATGTTTGCGTACCGTTTCAAAACTGTCTTCTTTTCGAAGTTCTATAAATAGTGCAATTTATATCATGGCACATTCTGTTGGTTGGTTCCCACAAGCCAAATACATTATTACAATGAGTTTGTTTATTCCCGTTTTGTTCAGTATGGTGCGACAACATAGTTTATCTATTGATATCTTATAATGAGTTGTTAGAAATTATCATAGAAAAAATATTAAATATAGCTGATGGTTTTGCTTTCACGTAAAATATAATAGAGCTTTTTGTTTCGCATCGTTACATCAAGGGTCATTTGACGCATACTAATAAGTGTCAAAATAAAAAATTCGGATAATGCATCGACAAAAGATGTAGTATGATGAACGGTTTGTCATCATATTGAATGATAGTAATATGGAACACTTTCTATTTTTTTGTGAAATTATTACTTATTGGTTATGCTTTGAGTTAACACAATATTGTCAAGTGTGTTATTGAGGCTTTATTGGTCTTTGTCGGCTCAGGTACTACCTAAAAGTACCCCGATTACTCTTTAGTATAATACAATATATCCCAAAAACGAAAAATACGTTTAAATCCGACGTCGACCAAAGTCCGGGCTACTTATTAGTATATTTTAAGACAAATTTAATGGGGGTGGGGGTAATTTATCAATACTGACAAATAGTTTATTTAACGCTGTATCGTGTTCCAGATTAATGTGTAAATGCCTTAGGTTCGACCTGTTTTCGTTGTAGTTTATCACACACAAAAAACAAAATGCCACAGCGTAATTAGTTTTGAAATGTTATCGTATTATTCCAAAACGGTCACGAATGTCAAATTGGTAGATAATCCGATTAGTATAAAGGTATATTTTATAAGTATTATTTGTAGAGTTTATCAATAGATTGGTGGTTCGATTAAGAAACATCAGAAAATACGTAGAAAGAAAAAAAGTCAGAAATAAGCCTAACTGCCTACAGTACTATGTTCGATTGATGATGAGATAAGAAATATTAGGTAATCATATGAGTAAATATTGTCATAATACTTGAATGTTCTGCTTTGTAGTTGGTTAATCTTAGAATAATTTAAACATTACAATATCAATTATAACCTTGCGTGTTTAATCCCCCGCCGAACGGAGATGGGGTGGAATTATAGGAATGCCCTTTGTCCGTCCATCGGTCCGTAAGTCAGTCCGTCAGTCAGTCTGTCAGTCTATGCTTAGGGATAGATCTAAGATACGAAAGGTAATGCATTATTGTTTTATAATATACAAGGACTGTTATGCGTAACGATGGTATTATACTTAATGTAGTAGACTGGGTTTTATCAAGTGCACATACTGTAGTTTTCTCAAGCGCTTAAACTTAATTTCTCTTCATAATTGAGACGTGTGAAAATTAAACAAAAATACTATTGTAACTATTGTTATTTGTAAATATGTAATCCAAAGGCGGTTGAAGTGGTTCAAATGGACGTTTTGAAGATGAAAACGCTCTAAATCGTATTTTGAAAGCTTTTGAAACCTCCCAATTATACAGATAAAAGTGGACCATTGAGGAATATTAAGAGTACTTGAACATGTCCATTGAGAGGCTTAGTAGGTGTGAATTTTGCAGAACAGACGCTTTGCTTTGTTAATTTTTTGGTAATTCAGGATGTTTATAAGAATAGAGCATGTATGTACGTAGACCATTGAATGATTTAAATAACAAGTGAATTACCGATTTGAAGAGAGAACACTCGCTGTATAGGTGTATAGTGTTAAGGTGGAAAGTCTGCTTCAATTTCAATTCACACTTGTCGAAATGTCGCTAATAGTCCATTATTAATGTCCTTCCATTTAAGGTAGATAGCAAACACCCACTGTGAGTACACCTGTGCACGTCCTTGAAATTATTTCCCGTTTCCCTGGGATATTAGTGAAGAACGTTAAGGAAACACTTGGACAAAATACGACCAATTACACATTGAATTACAATACATACGAAAACAAGTTTATATAATGCTAAGTTGTTGTTTTTTATCTTTATTTTCTAGCAGACATTAAATATAACTATTTGTATACCGAAAT
Source organism: Dreissena rostriformis (assembly GCA_007657795.1). Taxonomy (NCBI): domain Eukaryota; kingdom Metazoa; phylum Mollusca; class Bivalvia; order Myida; family Dreissenidae; genus Dreissena; species Dreissena rostriformis. The sequence goes on from VMBQ01000039.1 coordinate 72,766, forward strand.
GATTTAATGTGCTTCTCTATGCCTCTTTAAATATGTGCAGTCGAACATTGGAGGCTGGTATATTAAGGAACAAAGGAACATGGGCTCATAATCATGTCGTTCCGATCCGGACAATTTCCATTTTTATAATGTCTGGTTAAGCCAGCAGTCATAACCGCATATTGCCCGATTGTCGACGTAAAAATGCTACTATCTAAATAAGCATAAGCAACAAGAAGTAGTTTTGAAAGTAGGGAGAATAGCAATCGGTGGGTTGATTGAATAAGTGTAAAGATGGTATTGCCTCAATTCAGGTCCATTCAAATGTGGTTGTGTACGTCTTTTTTAAACACACGGTGAAGCATTTATATCCATTTTATTGGAAAACTTGAAAGACGGTTAATAGTTTTATTTTCCGACGTGTAACAGTAACCTAATTATGGACCGGGTAATAGCAGCCTGATTAAAGCATGTTGCAGAACTTGCAACACTAGCGATACCGTTATCGTCATCATCAGCAGTAGTAGCAGTCGCAGTAGCAGCAGTAGTAGTAACAGCAGCAGCAGCAGTGGTTGTAGCGGTTGTACTAGTAGTAAAAGTTGGAATAGTTGCTCTTGTTGGTCGTGTTGGTCTTGTTATCGGTGTTTTTTTATATTAATGTTTGATTTAAAAGAAATAGGAAAGTTTTATGATGTTTATTTATGTTTGAAAACAAATAGGAAAGTGTAACTTGATCAGCATTGTAAGTCATTAAGTAAGTACTATTATCTACAGCCTATACAGACTTAAAACGAGATTCAAGTGACATAACGCACTGAACAGTACCTTGAAGGAGCACTTAAGTGTCACCATTAAAGTATCGATACCTTGTCCCTGTTTTGTTTTAAACCGTCTATTAGTGAAGCACTTGAGTGTCACCATTACAACATAGATACCTTGCCAATGTCATGGAAACCAAAATGCCTCACAGAAGAGTGAGAGAGAATCAGGTTTCCGAATAATCGATTCCTACTAGATGACTGTGTCAACAAAGAGACGTTTATCTTAATGGCGGTGGTAAGAGATAGACATGTATCATGAACTTTGTAATGACATGCAATTAGTATGCAAATGTATTGGAAATATTGTCAAACGACGGAAAGTGCGTTTAAAAGTAATAATGTATCAATATTATGCAAATAAGTAAATGGACATTCGCTGTTCTCTAATTTCTCCATATTTGTATACTAAAACATTTTACTCAATTCTTTTGGATTTTAAGGAGGAAATGTTATACTATCGAACATAGTATGCAGATCAGCGTAAGGGCCTATGATATATTTCTTTGATATTTCAATTTGTCAGAATTTGTTTTGCATTTCGTTAATATGCAGCTGTGTAATGTCCATCGCTATGGATTTCTTTATCACAATATATAATTAAAGACGTGACCGAACATACGGCATGGTTGTGTGATAAAAGGTGTTTGATCTAGTTCGTTTTTGTCTAGATATATATTTGGAAAGTAGTATTTTTACAAAGCATTTCATCTGTGAATAATATATTGGATGTGACATGTAATGAGCTTTTGAATTATTCCGTTCTTTTTATGTCGAAAAATAAATTATTGACCATAAGTTTTCGTCCGCTACTTAATGGCAAGATTAAAAATATATATATTTTTGGTAATAATCAAGGCAAAATAAATTGACCGTATATTAGATAATAAAAAATCCATAAATTTCAAGATCTCCTGAACACCGATATACACAATTTATGTGATGTATACTGAATAAAATCATCGTTTAAAGATTACATATGGTTTAACATACGCCACTCCAGTGTCATGTATGATATGCGATTATAATGTATACTTTTAAGGGTCTATTGAAATGGCTTGATACAATTAGAGAAACTAATGACCGTGTGATTTACATTTAAATGTGGTGATATTTCCTAGGTTAAAGCACTAGCTTCGGATTAGAGATTATCAGACGCAAGATGTGTTCTGGCATCTTTTAAATGTATTACCATACCACGGAAACCAGAAATGGTTAACATCACATTTGCCCATCGTGTAGTGTGTATTAACTAGCAAAAGATATATATTTTAATAACGATGGTTACATTATTTATATTAAGTACTGTTGGTGTGTTAAGCATTAGATTACTAGAAACGGGTTCTCATTATGTAACATTCATCGATGTGAAAACAAGTTGGTGAAAGTGTAACCAATAAGGGCATTAACCATTCGCATTTAACAGACTGATGGGCTCATAATTCATAATTCAATTCCTGTCGTATTTTCAGTTTCCATGACACCTGCTCGCTACCTGCTCGCTTGAAGTAATCACTTGGAAACATAACTGCGCCGAAAACGTAACAATCTACGCGTGATTCGAGGAGTGATAAGCCAAATGAGGAGATTTTTGTCTTAAAACATATAAACGATTGCGCTAAACAGGTATGGGATGTGTAATAATTTTTAGATACGATTATGACAATGTCGTCTTATGAACGTCATACTAGCTTATCAGCGTACTTATCAATTGTATTGATTGGCCCTTTAGACATGGTAACAAAAAGACGAATTATATTGAATAACACAAATATATGAATGCATACGGTGATTGTGCTACAATTAATATTCGTATGTGCAATACTAATCTTCATTCTAGAGTGTGATAATAAATATATTCCAACAAATATAATTTTTAAGTACAGTTTTAATTATGTTAAGTCACAGTGGCTGAATCATGTTTTTCAAATTGTTATAATATTCACCTCCAGGCATCTGTTGTTCACTGCAAACGAAGATATATCGTTTCATTTTTCAACAGTTTTAAAAGTTCTGTTCTGTCTGCATCATAAATTCTTATTTCATTGTCAATTGTAATTGAATTACTCCAGCTTCACGGCGTCTGATGTATCGCTAGTCTGAAAATATTATTGAACATTTACTGAATATCAAATTGGTTCCAGACCTTTATTATGCAACATTATTATAGATCAAAGCATGTTTTCCAGGTGATTAAATCACTAAGGACAATATTTTGCAAAGTCATGATCTAATATATCTCAATTTATCCTGTGCAATGTATTAAAATGATACAAAATCTGACCGATAGATTGATCCCTTGTTAAATATGCATATTTATTTTGATGTACATGTCCTTATAAGATGATCATGCGCACTTGAAGTGTTATGTAACAGCGTGACACTTCCTAAACTTTTGGTTTTATGCGATTTCAGATTACCCATCTGAACTATTTATGACGTCATATAAACGAATTTCCGATGACGTGAGATACAGCGAGAAAATGCGAGAATTCCGTCGCCCCACGCTGTGCGTGATAGACGAGAACGGTGTTGATGTAACTAAATCCGTATGCGAAATAACCGAGACCGGAAGTTTTGACGGCTTCACCGGAAGTGAGAACGGGTTACCGGTTACGTGTGACCATAACGTGAACTGGACCAAACCAGACGGACACGAGTTTAACCGGGAAAGTGACAACAGCCTCTTGATACCTAAGTGCGAGGACGACTATGACCTTTGTGAACTTAAGGCCACCACCGCGCGACTAAAATTGTCCACCAGACGACAAAGTACGGTCGCCTGGCAACAGGCGCACTTAGGCTCGAAACGTGTTCCCGTAGTGCTTCCAAAGTTCGATTCTTCAAAATTGATCAAAAGTTATAAAGACACTGATACGGACAACAACAACCAGGACGACGATTGGTTAACGGAGGAGAGACAAAATCGGATCGACGACGCGTTGGCATGGCTCCGATCAGAACACAGATCGTTAATCACTTCTTTTGCCAACAATTCTTCTTCTACTTGATTTGTTTTGCTTCTACTACAACCATACAACAACACTACTACCATAACTACACCACCACTACTACAACGTCCAATATTACTACCAATATTACTACTTGAATATCAGCTACAGTAACTGTTGCGACTATTTTTGCTGCTTCTGCATCCAATGCGACCACTGTATAATCAAGTCTACATTCAGCTGTTATTTATGGAGCGGTATTCATGTCAAAATTGTAATGCGCATTATTACAAACTAGTTATGCTTGTTTATAATCTTTTATGAACAGTGTTATTTCAACACTGTTGAAAAGTGTGTTAATGTACTTTTCTTTCGGTAGTTTCCATTCCGCTTTTCGAGTGTTTTGTAATGATATTGTCTTTTTTAGAACGGCAATTTGCAATATTGCAACCGCTAATCGCCAAATGCTTACATGTGAAACGCAATTCGCTAAACTGAATTCGATAACAAAACTAAACTTGATGTAAAGTCTACTTAATGACGTAATCAAACGATAAATTTGCGTTCAGAAAGCTTTTTAATATTTCATAGTTTCATAAAAAAAGGTTGCGGTTGTTAATTTTCGTATATAGATCAATGCTTAATAGAAATGAAATTATTGCCATTCGAATACATGGTTTCAAATATTGAGTGACGTGTGTAAAACATAAAGGTTGACATTTTTCTGAGGGACAGATGGTCACAACGTTTTTTTTTATGAATTCTCAATACTTGGAGGACGATAAAGTGTTCAAATTGTAGTGCAATTTATCCAAAAATGCCTACTTAATAACTGTGCAGTGACCGTTTGTGCAGAAACCATCGGATGTTGGAGATACCACAGGGGGCTGGAACGGTGTTGGGATAGTATAATATAGTGTGTTTAGACCNTGTGTACAGGAACGAAGATCTCGGTTGCCAAAGTGTTCGTACTCACGAGGTATCGCCCTTGTGGCAAAGCCCTGTCAAGCCGATCTGCGGTTGTGGCTAAGCACATGGTATAGTGCCAAACACACGGACCTTTAAAAAGCCGAACTTATTGTCGCTTTCGAATGTGCCGACAATATACTGTACTGGGAAAACGCATACGCATCGCGGTCTGCAGACTAAAAACGAGTACCTTTCTTTGTATTTTAATTTCCTTGTTTCAGATGCGTCAACGTTAACATCAAATTCTTTCAATGTGTCAAGCTGACACTTCAAGCTACAACAATTTATAGCAATTTTGATAACAGTACATACAGTTGCCGCATACAACCATTTCCAGTTGGATGTTATTACTTTCGTTAAGTGTACCACAATATCAAGTTGCTGCCATTACAACGACTCTCTCTTTTACTTGCGGTTGGGACTTACAGTTCACGCAATGATCATACAATCAAATATTAATTATAACATAGCAGTTCGAATTATTTAAGTTGAATGATTAGGCAAATCGTGCTATTGTTGTATTTAAATTATCAATTAACGATTGTTGTAGTTATTATTGTCTTATTTGATTTTAGAGTTGTTCACAAATATAGGGATGTCAACATTGACAATTGTAAACTTTGTTCCAAAACTGAAGGATTTAACGTTGTCGTACACGAAACATTTACGGTCATATCCAAAAATGTGTTCTTTAAATGTCATCTAATGTATGAAAGGTTTTAACAATCTAACAATCGTATAAATGTGCGCCGTGGTTATGCTATTTTGTGATGGAATTGTTCAATCAAACTTCCTAGTAAAAGAAATAAACGTAGGTAACCATCGTTTTCCGCAAATATCATACATCAAATAGCTACCTTTGTAAAATGCCGTACAATCCGGGTAGGATATTCGTTTGTGTAAATGTATATGTATATGTTTCGTAGATCCTTTGTACGTATTAAATGTTTTGATTGTGATGATATAAGCATATGTATCGCGCTTGCAACATATGAAGCGCTGAAAATAAAACGTTAAAAATTATGCGTTTTCACAAAAGAAAAACGTTACGTAAAACAAATTATTTTTATATACATTTTCTATTTATATTTAACAGTTGTTTTCTCCCTTTTCATCCAAAAGCTAAAGCAATAATAATATAACACGTATATTGTATGCGATGCACGCCCGACGTAATTTTGACCTTGACCTAATTGGAATTTTGTATGATTATGTAACTTATTGTCTATTAAAATAACAAAGTTATTGACATTTTAAGCATTCATAAGATGTTAATGAGATTCTACGGTATATAAGGTATATGCATGAAATGTTAAGGGTGTGTCCTTGAAAAATACTTAAATTTTGTATACATTATACAAAGATAGGACGATTAGATTGATATTTTTAAACATTTATTGCAAACGTAAAAGAAAAACGTTATTTCAGTTGCTTGTTCACAAATGACACGTGATACCCTAATAAACCTCATCAAATTACCTGAAACTTATTTAACACTGAAATGTAATGGCGTCATGTCAAAAATGAATCTAATAGTCTCTTCAAACACCAATTAAATCGTTAAATATATGTTATTATTACTTGGAATGTTCGAGTAAGTCTAGCAAAGATATTATCAATATGAAACGGCCTATTAAAACTCACATATTTTGTCTTTCAGGCTGATTTTCTCATTTATTGGTACATGCCTAACAAGAGAACATGGTCAGGCAGGTTTAAAATAAATATAATTTGAAGAACGGTTACAAAACACTAGTTACGACCGTGTTAAACAAAATATATGTGGAATACCTATCGAGCGTTTTCGGAGCTATATTTAAGCACTTGCACTGTAAATAAATAAATACATACATAACTGTTCAACCATAATTATTGCTATATCTTTAATTGACGTGATTTATTAGGTTCGAATTGTTGTATTTCAACGATTGATGAACAACATAAACAGTATTTATAGGACTTTTCAATACTAAAATAGAAGATAATTGACATCCATCGAACAATTTTAAAATAAATTGACATAACTGTTCACCATGTGCACGTTAATCAATGATAAATCTGGAAAATAAGTAACATAAATAGAGTCGTACAAATGGGACCTTAATCATTGGTTGGCTACAGAGGAGTCTGAAAACTACTGCATTATTCGAATAATTGCAAATACATGCATATGGGAATAAAATAGTAATTACCCACTTTTTACAGTCGAAACTAGAAATAACACATAGTATAGGGAACTTCATCTGTTTTTCGTGACCATACCGATAAATTAATTCCCTATTGAACATCGTATGCACCAACAATCTTGTACACGTTTTAGAACTCTTTACATAATTAAATTCAAATACAAGTTAACGTTAATGCACATATTGTCAAATGGTTTATTCTGATGTCGCGGACGCATTTGGAACGGATTTAAAGGCTCTTGTACCAAAAACAAACATTCAATTTCTTTAACTTGTAATTTTTCACCATTTATTGTGATGTGATGCTGATATCATCATCTTAAATAAAAATAGTCTGTTTTAAATGTTGTGTTTTTCTCTTATAATAATTATATTATATTTTGATAAATACGTTCCCAGAAATCAAGCATATTGATTTTCAAATGTGTACACGGTCTTACGACTTTTTATCTATGGTTTTTCAATCTTATGCCTTCTGATGTCGTATAAATAATTGTCTTATTCACTTTATGGTGTTGATTCTCTGGGGCGTAATCATGTTTGATCTTTGATAAAATCAACTCAATTATCAATAGTCATAGACTCACAACTTGTTTCGTTGGCTCATCGCGATTTTTAGATGATTCTTCATGATCAGAAATTCAATGCAAACCGAACGTTGATGCCGGTCATAAGTTCATAACAATTCTCATTAAACAAATGTTTACGCTTTATAACAATTAGGTCGTCCGATCAGTATCCCCATTTATTTGGTTCTCGTGTCTTGTTCACATATTATTTGATTGACTTTCTATTGTCATGTCTTCTATAGATATATAAGCAAATATTTGCTCTCTTTTCTGATAACTGTAGTCTAGAGAACTTCCAAATGTACTTGAAAACACCGCTTTGATCACTATTCCACTGACGGGAGTTTCCGAAACAAATACGCGTAAACATCTCTGTAAAGGGACGATATTAAAGGACTGATTATCTTGACAGTTTTCGTTGTAAAACTTATGCCATTCGCATCTCGGTTTAATTATAAGTAGTGTTCTTTCATTGAAGTTTGAAATACAATTATGTTGGATGTGCATGGCATGGTATGTTTTCATGTTTCTTATGGTAAAATGCATTTCGAACATTTTTTTTTTTGAGTTATCGCTACAATCAAGCAAATAAGTTAACATAAATACCAGACGTGTCGCTGGTCTTACAATCTCACATTTAAGCGATCAAATATCGATCTATGAGGTTCGCTGTGATGGTTTAATAATGATTTATAAGTGCTTTCTCTTTGAAAGAAATATGCTTGTGATGCACCAGCATTGTATTGTACAAATTGCATGTTTTAATTATACCGCTGCATTCCATAATGAATGCGATCGACACTACAATATGTGGTGTATCGTGACTATGTGTAGCTGGGTACATTCAAAGGCTTTTAAACTATAGTTTGTATTGCACTTGAAACTTATATACGCAAATGATACGGTTGTCAAACATTTTCAAATATGCCTTTGTAGTATTTCAGAGTTAAAATTGTGCCTCTATATCGCGTCATCTGAACAAGAAGACAATGAGATCAGATTGATATCGACCTTATTACAATGGCCTTAATTAATTGCTATCTGCTAAACGTCGATCAAACCAGATAACGAGGTTTATTTAATCGATCTAAGCGGATATTTAGTAAGATCTTTATTTAAACAAAAATGCATGAACTATATTTAAATGTAGTTTTTTGGATTTCAAGCGGATATTAATATCACTGCTATCCATGTTTGTTTTCTTCAAAGCAAAATAAATTAGACAGAAAAGATGAGTCGTTTAATGCAACCACCCGATTATGATCGTGAGTGTTATATTAGAGACAAATGTTCTATAGAGACTCAGTTTTGAGTCATGTTGTGTTTGTTCGTGTTTAATGTGATGACCATCTACCGGAAATAAAGAGGGACACGTTTTCATGAATGGCCTTGTATTATTTAATAACATTTTCAAATTGTATGCATTTTGTCTGCATACATTACGTTTGTGTTGTAATGCCAGTGGCACTGATGATGACATCGCCACAAATAGGCTTAAATCGTTGACATTGTGTCCCAGATGTCGGGTCCAAGATACCATATGTCTCCTGTCTCTAATTATCACGAGCAAATAGATCATACTAACACCGGTCTCACGAATGGACATTCATTTGACAATTATACCCAATGTCTGTGTTTCTTGGCCAGTTTTACCACATGTTATAGTATCTCATGCAATAGCGCCTAACTCATTCATTTCCAGAGTAATTTTCACTAGAAGAAGCCATTTTGCCATCCAAGTTATGCCAAACTTATTTTAAATCTGTGATTACACGTGTTAGCATTCTTTTGATTCAATGATTTTAGTTAGAACATAATGTATAACAAAATAATTTAGTTACTGAAAGTTGTAATACTTCGAGATCTTGTATCAAACAGTAGTACACTAATTGTGTAACAATACTGTACTTCGGAGTACAATAATAATATACATGCGACTGACTGAATTGTTTCTAAAAATAAATCACGAGGTCACTTCATGAATTCATTACTCTTGATGACATGTATAGGCTCATTCTGGATAGGAATACTAATTTCTTTAAGTTATTTTTAATTTAAATTTAAATTAATTGTGCGATTGAATACATTTTATAGCTTATGCCATTAACTCCTAACTTATGCTTCGTGTGATTTGGTTTCATATTACCCTAATTTCGACAGAAGAATAAAGGTAAAGAAGTTCAAGATTTAATTAAATTATTTGTGTAATGTCTTTTTTCATTATATTGTCAATTTTGATTAACGTTGACAGGATGTTATTATAAGGTATTACAAAGAAATCATTTAAGTTTAAACCGAGGTCAATATGTTTACACATTTGTCATACAGCTAAATGATTGTATAGAAGAAAATTCTGGGTGTTGGATAATCTTGCCGTTTTCATGCATTGCCTTTATCTTGCTCCGACATGTACATATCAGACTTCTGTTTTGGCCTTTCATTTCCGGTTAAAGGTCAAATGCAGTAAAGAGTTGTAGACGGTTTTACTCATTTAAAAGTATCAATGTCCTCATTCATGTGTTCTTAAATTTGAATATATACATGCATGTATACATTTCAAATCAATGTCCCGTATAAGAATAATAGCCGTAAGTTATCAATCCAGAAAGCGGTTTTATTAATATTTTAACTGAATGCAAAACAAATCACATACATGCACTCGCTTGCCTTCCAACGTAATCAATTGATTACATCATTCAATTTAATGACGCTAGTGTATGGGCAGTTTAAAATATAACGTATTTGTGTGTTTAGGATGGATTATTATAATACAAATATAAACAGTGTTGGAGTACATGACTCGAATGAAACCGGTGATACTTCATTTTATACATCTTTAAAATGTGGAATGTATAAGAATTACGCGAAGTTTTAAATTAAATGTTTCGTTGAACAATTGACGGATGTAGAATAGTGGCCGTGACCTAAACGAGTGTAAAATTGAATAACGTTTTTGAATTATTCTTTTACTTTTCGAGAAATACATACATACTTTTCCAATGATGTTGAAGAAGAATTTAAATGGTTATTTATTTGCTAACACCAACTGTTTAAACATGGAAATGGACGATCGCGATGAACAAATGTATCTTTTATGTGCAGATGGTCAACTCATCATGGAAGCAAACAATATTTGGCGAAAATAAACACGGTGATTTAAATCCATACAAAAACTTTGGTAAGAAGTTGTTGTTATGCTAGTTAGTTAAAGTGTGTTAAAAGAAGAATTTAAGAAGAGCTGTTTAAATCAAACAATATCGGAAGGGATAAATGCAACATCATGCTTGACGTAGGGGTACACCTTTATTAAATACTGACAAAGCTTCCATCGGGGGCTTATGCGTTTATTGAACGCAATATCTTATTGATGTTTAATGTCATAGTACCTTGGGATCGATCTGGTTTGGGTTGTGGTTTATCACAAAAATAAACGTTATTTGTTATGAAATGTTAAACGTAGTATTTAAAAAGGTCACAAATGTAACATTTGTAGATAATCCGATTAGATTTATATTATGACATATTGTATAAGTATTATGTGTTATGTTTATCAAATAATTGGTGGTTTGATTAAGAAAACCTTTTGTAATAATTTAATTAATGTAGGGAACGTCTTTGTCCAACGCTTGAAGTTAAGGTTTATAAGCTTAGTCTTCCTTTAGCCATTTATTATTTTCAAAAATAGATGAAAGTGAAACACATGTTCACATTGAGTTTTTGTGTTCGTGCCCTCTTCATATCTCCTATACCCTTTAATAGATTTTTTTTAAATTTGCCTTTAATGTTTAGGGTATTGAGATGATGTGAAGACATCATGCGCCAGTTATTCCGGTTCAATGTCAATGTCGTACTTTAATGTCAAATATTTGAGCCTCCCTTTGTGCCCGATCCATATCTTCTATACTCTTCGAAGGATTATTTTGAGACTTGCGTAAAACGTTAAGGACATTGCGACGATGTGCAGAATGCGTGATTCAGTAATGCCGGCTCAATGTAAATGTCCTTCTTCAAGGTTAAAGGATTTAGCCTCTTTTGCTGTGACCGCTCGATATCCCTTGTACCGTTTGAAGGAATTTCATAAAATCACATCACATGCTAAGGGCATTAATACGATATGACGATGCGCAGACGGCTCAAGGTCAATGTCACTATTGCAGATCAATAGTTTAGCACGACTTCTCTCTCATATTCGTCAAATTTCCATTACACACTGAAGGATTTTCATGAAAAGTTAATGCCATTCAGAGGATGATCAAAAGTCATAAGTCGATCCCGTCTGACTCAAAGTAATTTTAATAGAAAACATAAAAACATAAAATACACGTCATAAGGAATATATATAGTTAAGAATGAACGGTGACTATTTTGCGAAATACGATCGCATGTTCATATAATTTGAAGAAAAAAACATTGATTACTTGTGAACAAATCTAATTTGTAGGATACATAATAGGTTGTTGTAATTATTTATTAATATGCATTATATTTCATAATATACAATGAATGTTATGCGTTACGATGGTTTTATACTTTATGTAGTAGACTGGATTTTATCAAATGCGCATACTGTAGTTTTCTCAATCGCTCAATTGTTATTTGTAAATATATAATCCAAAGGCGGTTGAAGAGGTTCAAATGGACGTTTTGAAGATGAAAATCGTATTAAAAAGCTTTTGAAACCTCCCAATTTTACAGATAAGTGTGGACCATTGAGTAATATTAAGAGTACTTAACCATTCCATTGGGAGACTTAGAAGGTGTGAATTATACCGAACAGACGCTTTGCTTCGTTATTTTTCTTTGATTATTCTAGATGTATACATGTATAAGATTGGAACAAAAATGTACGTAGAACATTGAAGGATTTAAATAACAAGTGAATCACCGTTTTGATGCTTCAATTCAATTGTCGAAATGCCGCTAATAGGCCATTAATAATGCTCTTTAATGTAAAAAAGATAGCAAACTCCTTAAAATTAATTAATTTTGAAGGTAGGAAGAATTCCAATTACTAGTAGGTTGATTAAATAAGTGTAAATATGATATTGCATCAATTCGGGCAAAATCCACGAAGCGGCTATCTTTCCTGGCGATGACCACTGCCATCACAAGAAAATCCTTCCAGATCTGGAAGGATGTTTTTTGTTTAAGTATTATATTTTGAAAAGTAGTGAATGAGTTAAGGTTCGAAATATAAAAAAAAAATACCTAAATTAAAAAAATAAACAAAAATAACGAAGGGACAATTTAAAACGGCTATCTTCACGAGGTTGGTTATAATGGTAAGGATTTGCTATCGAGCTTTGCTAGGAATCATTCAAATTCGGGTTCATTCAAACCAAATGTTTTCCTGTAAAATGTAGCCCTTGAATCTGGTTAGTTTCCTTTTATCTGCTTACCCTCTTTCTAATGTCTTATGATACTTATTGATGCTTATTTATATAGTCTTGTATTAAAAACTTAAACACAACAGGAACATTTTCAGACATGAACACCTCGTTAAAAAACCACAGTGGTATTACATGAAAACAAAGCCATCTTAAACCTTATATATATAAACAATGCAAAACCATTTTAAATCTCGGACGACACGTATCTCAGTTTGTTAGAGAAACATATATGAGACAGACTTGTGTTTGCAAATGTTTGAAATTTAATTTTCAAATACCTTACTTTCGTGGTTACCGTTGACTTCGACAATCAAACTGCATAATTATGTTTTTTTTCACTTGCGTTTTCTAAAACAAACTAAACATCAGGCTTGTTTCCGATAAATAATGTGGCAGTTTCGCGTAGATTGTAACCATAGTAATCTCATGTTTATGAAAAACAACCCTGTGGTTGGTTGTTTGGTTTCATACGGAATTTTTCTTGTTAAACCTCCATCTTCCCATGTGTATATCTGTCTGTCCGTGTGTTTTCAGTTTTGAGCATTACTTTAAATCTTATGTTGTACTTTCATTATAACGCTAACTGCATTATCGACAGAGTTATTTCACTTTGTCAAACATCATCCAAATATACATGGTTGTTGGGTGAAGTGCAACTCTAGAAATATAACTCTTGCTACAATTTAACCATTGTTATTACCCATGATAGTGTTTTTTTAATTAAAGTTTAAAAGTTTAAGTTTGACATCACACAACTGCTGCGTGCGGGGTATTTGAAAGCAGCTGTGATAGAAGCAGGACTGGATATTATAGTTCAACATTTACAAATGAAGAAACAAAAACAATCAGCATCATTCTCAAACTGTTAATTCTACATCTGTAATTTCACGACATAAACCAGAAATATATCAAACTTACTAGATAGGACATGAACGTTGAATGTGAGGTCTGTTTGAACAATACCTAAACTATCACTGACTGTGAGTCTCTTCCGTAACAATCTTTCAAAAACAAATGGTTGAAAGATGCTCGGTTAATATAAAAAATATATTAAATTACCCGTTTTACGTTCTCTTATGTGGTTTTGTACGTCTTTTGTAAACACAAGGAAACGCATTTATATACATTTTATCAGAAATTGAAAGACGGCAAATAGTTTTGTTTTCATAAGGGGAAGTAAGATACTTTAAGAGCTGATAATAGCAGTCTAATTAAAGCGTGTGGCAAAACTTGCATCAATATCGTGATCGTCATCATCAGCAGCAGTAGAAGCAGCAGCAGCAGTTGTAGTAGCCGTAGTACTCATTGTAAACTTAGAAGGAGTTGCTCTTGGTGTTATGGTGTTCTGTTTATTAATTTTTTATTACAAATAGGAAAGTGTATCTTGAATAGCATTGTTGGTCAGTAAGTAAGTGCTATTATGTACTGCAACAGACGAAACATATTTAAAACGAGATTCGATTGAAATAAAGTTATAACCCGTCCCTTGAAGAAGCAAGTGTAACCATTAAAATATTGATATCTTGTCCATGTCCTTAAAACCAACACGCCTCACAACAGAATGAGAAACTATCAGATTTCCGAAGTGTTCGATTCATACCAGATTACTCTGTCAACAAACAGCGTTTATCTCAATGAAAGTACGAAATAGACTTGAATCACGAACTTTTTAATGACAGACAATTAATATGCAAATGTATAGGAAATAGTGTTAAATGGCGGATAAGGCGTTTGATTGCGAGAATGTATCACTATTAAGCAAATAAGGTAAATGACAATCGCTCTTCTGTAATTTGTCTGCATATGAATACTAAAACGTATTAACTCAATCATTTTGAAATGCAAGGAAGAATTGTTGAAAAAAAACGGTCATAATTATTATGCGGATCATTGTTAGGCCCTATGTGATACCTCTGTCATATTTAAATCTGTTAGAACTTTCATTTAATTGTGTAGATATGCAGCTATATGATGACCATAGCGATGGGATTCTTTATCACAATATATAGCTAACGGCGTTTCCGAACGGAATAGTTTCGTAATTAAATGTGTTTTATCTAGTTATTTATTTTCCAGACACATTTTTGTAAAAAAATTGTATTTTTACAAACTATTTCATCTGTGAGGTATATATGTGGTGTGACATGTGAAGAGCTTTTAAATTATGCCGTTCTTTTTGTGTCGAAAAATAAGTTATTGTCCATAAGTTATCGCCCTCTACTAAATTGCAAATGTATACAAAGATTTATTTTTGTTACGCGAAAGTAAAATTTACCTGTTTGAGATATGGGAGCAAGGAGTTTTACAGCTCATTCGAATTCGTGTTTGAAATTAGTGTATATTACAGGTTTAATTTATGTTTTGGAAGGTAACTCCTGCTTTCATCAAACATGATATCCGCTTGGCACCAAAATGGTTGGCGAAAGTGTATTTGGCAAATTGGTGATATTTGTACGTCTATTTTCGGTCTGGGACCAATCCGTGTTCGATTTTAACGCTTCTTTAACCTTCTTTTACCTTCGGTGCTTTATCGGAAACGAAAAAGATCGGCATCCAAATTAAAAAGTTGTACAATGTTAAAGACGAATATTTTATTTGGAACGGTTTCGGCAACTTTCAGCAATCGTTCAAATTGTTCTGGAACAACACACTAAATAGCCATGACATGCACACTTGATTAGAAGAGAAATTAAAACGTTACTTTTTATTTATTGTGAATGATGTGCGGTTATTTGCATGCACATGAGATCATATGAGTGATATTTAAAGTCTATAATGCTTTTAAGTTTACAAATCACATCACTTATCACCTGCTTACTTGTATTACACTATGTAGGTATACACATTGGGCTCGGTTGATGTTATATTTGTCGGTGTACGGTTGAAACCAATTTCACGCATTAAATTTAACACTGCTGTCCCTTAAACAATTCGCAAAATCATGTGTATCTAAATCACGATGTGTGGACAACATTACATAGATTAGAGAATTAAATACATTGCTTAAACTGATCTTCATCTCGAAGAGATGACACGTCCATGTTTGAAACACTTCACTGTTGTAATATAATTAATTATGGACTAATTTATAAATCTTAATTTAAGCAGACAGCCTTTACGTTTATATTGAAACACAGGCACGCTCGGTTAACGTAAACTTAATTATTGCATGGAATACCGTTATCTAGTTCTTTTTGAAGCATAATAATGTCTTGCTTTGATTATTTATGTTTTCATTCGTCAGACATCACAGGCAAGACTTGATTACTCTCTTTTTATTCATAAACGATATATATGCAAAACACTTTAAAGTGAAATCCAAAATGTTGCAAAGAGGTCATTGCGTTTAAAAGCATTTTTTTTTTCATTTAATTGATATTTTGTATAAGTGTCGACTCTTTTTAATACATAAAAAGGTACTTCAATGACATCCAAAAGGTTACATAGAGGTCATTTTGATGACATTTTCTCATGTTAAACAGACATACAAAACTATTTTTAATGAATGTGAAATTTAATGAAGGCTTGGTAGTTTGTACCATTTTAAGTGATTTGAATGAACATACCAATTTGTAAATTTTTATTTATCCAAGCATTCAGTTTTTCATAAAATTGTTTTTTCATAACCAAACAATTTATTTGTATCGATTAATATGACATAGTGTTTGATGTTATGACTATGNAAATTCCACTGCAAGCTACAATGATTTATGCCAAGGTTGATATAATTAATAATGCATACAATTAGTGCATAAACATACAATATTGTCAATTCGGTGTTATAACTTTTTAAAGTGTATCAGTACTTTTTAAACATTAAGAACGAGTTGCTGCCTGTGCAATGACTTTCTCCCTGACTTGCGGCTGGGACTTATAGTACATGTACATGTACATTATAATCTTATCTGAGCCTCGTTCGGGGAAAATTGGGCATAATGCATGTGCTTAGAGTGGCGTCCCAGATTAGCCTGCGCAGTCCGCAATTACCGCCTGAACTAGATTTCCTTTAGAATGGACTTCTTTCAAAATAAAAAATACATTAAAGCTAAAAGTGTCTTACCTGGTTAGCCTATATGGACTGCACCGGCTAATCTGGGATGACACTTGACGCACATACATTAAGCACAGTTTTCACAGAACGAGGCTCATCTTATGTTCACTATTAAATAGCAGATCTCATTATTTTAGTCGATTAAGTAGGTAAATCGTGCTGCTGTGTTTTGTTTTGAATTATCAAATGGCAAAGAGATCGAGACGTTTTGTTGCGAATATTTTCGTACGTGTTACGAGTTTTGTGACAAGCGTACGATTTTTATAAAAATGGTCCCTTATTTGACCTTAATTCGTTCACAAATATGGGGATGCCAACACTGAATCTTAATAATAAATAAACCTTTTTCAAAATTTCAGGATTCACCATTCGCGTACACGACAAATTAACGTGTTAATTATATCCAAATATGTGCACTTTAATGTACGAATTGATATTACAAATATGAAAATCGTATCAATGTTAGCCCATGTTTTGGTGTTTTGTGATGACATTATTAAACTAAACGTTCTATTAGAAGAAATAAACGGAAGTAACGATTGTATTCCGCAAATATAGTCCATAAATCAGCTGCCTTTGTAAAATGATTTCTGTAATACGGGTATAATATTCGTTTTTGTAAATGTAGATGTATATGCTTTATTATTCTCTTGTCTATAATACATGCTTTTGGCTGTGATGATATAAGCATATGTTACGCGCTTGCTACAAATGAAGAGCTGGAAATAAAACATTTTAAACTTGTGTTTTCACGTTTTGAAAACGCTTTTTTAATGTATTCTTTTCGTTATAAACGAACCTATGGTTTTAACATTTGTCATAGGCACGAGTGTTATTTTGCTTGCTTAAATATAATCTACGCATTCGTTTTTGATTGTATGAAATTTTCTAAATTATCATGTTGTCAATCTGCGAACAAGTCCTTTTTATTTATAATAATAAATCCGATTTTACCTAATGCAAATGCGATTGGGTTTTCAACTGTTCAAACTTCATTGTTTTCTTCATTATTAAGACGTGGGAGAGTAAAGGAACTATTGTAACTTGTGTAATGCGTAAATATGTCAAAAGCAGTTGAGAACTTGAGAAGGGTCGATTATACACTTTAAAGATTAAAAGCTCTTCATTATGTTTTGAAAGTATTTGAACACTCCCAATTATACAGATAAGAATGGACTTTCAACTTGGTGTTTAGGTACTTGATTATTTCCTTTAAGAGTCTATTTTACAACTCGACTATTTGTTGCGGTATTTGTTTGATAATTCTGGATGCATATAAAACAAGTCTATTTCATCGAATGATATTACCAAAAACTGAATAAACATCTTAATATATGGACACTCGTTGTATAATTCTATAATAGTTTTAAGGTAAAATGCTGCCACAATGCACCATCATGAAATGTCAATAAATAACGTAGTGTTAATATATTTTATTAACCAAATAAATATAAACCCATACCATCAGTTTATTATTGGATAAACATGAACAAGTCCTTGAAATTGTTCCCGTTTCTTGATGATGCCAGTTAAGTTCATACAGGAAATAAAAGAACAAAGACGGATCATTTACAGATTAAATATTCCAAACGGACAGAATAACATTCAGAGCTAACGTTTAGGTGTTATTGATATTTATTTTGATACATGCGTTTCAACATTATTCCATTGTATCCCAATATGATTTCTTCTCACTCTGCTTAGCCCGCTTGGATATGTGCAGCCGAAGAAAGAAATATATAATGTTCATGTATACACATTGGTTAATAACCATTACATTTCGGTTTGAAATTGTTGCCTTTTAAGACATTAAACAGTGTTTTCTCGTATTTAGTAGCTGAAATTTACCTGTTTGAGATATAGAGCAAGGAGTTTTACAGCTCATTCGAATTCGTGTTTGAAATTAGTGTATATTACAGGTTTAATTTATGTTTTGGAAGGTAACTCCTGCTTTCATCAAACATGATATCCGCTTGGCACCAAAATGGTTGGCGAAAGTGTATTTGGCAAATTGGTGATATTTGTACGTCTATTTTCGGTCTGGGACCAATCCGTGTTCGATTTTAACGCTTCTTTAACCTTCTTTTACCTTCGGTGCTTTATCGGAAACGAAAAAGATCGGCATCCAAATTAAAAAGTTGTACAATGTTAAAGACGAATATTTTATTTGGAACGGTTTCGGCAACTTTCAGCAATCGTTCAAATTGTTCTGGAACAACACACTAAATAGCCATGACATGCACACTTGATTAGAAGAGAAATTAATTGGTTACTTTCTATTTATTGTGAATGATGTGCGGTTACTTGTTTGCACATGAAATCATATGAGTGATATTTAAAGTATATAATGCTTTTAAGTTTACAAATCACATCACTTATCACCTGCTTACTTGTATTACACTATGTAGGTATACACATTGGGCTCGGTTGATGTTATATTTGTCGGTGTACGGTTGAAACCAATTTCACGCATTAAATTAAACACTGCTGTCCCTTAAACAATTCGCAAAATCATGTGTATCTAAATCACGATGTGTGGACAACATTACATAGATTAGAGAATTAAATACATTGCTTAAACTGATCTTCATCTCGAAGAGATGACACGTCCATGTTTGAAACACTTCACTGTTGTAATATAATTAATTATGGACTAATTTATAAATCTTAATTTAAGCAGACAGCCTTTACGTTTATATTGAAACACAGGCACGCTCGGTTAACGTAAACTTAATTATTGCATGGAATACCGTTATCTAGTTCTTTTTGAAGCATAATAATGTCTTGCTTTGATTATTTATGTTTTCATTCGTCAGACATCACAGGCAAGACTTGATTACTCTCTTTTTATTCATAAACGATATATATGCAAAACACTTTAAAGTGAAATCCAAAATGTTGCAAAGAGGTCATTGCGTTTAAAAGCATTTTTTTTTTCATTTAATTGATATTTTGTATAAGTGTCGACTCTTTTTAATACATAAAAAGGTACTTCAATGACATCCAAAAGGTTACATAGAGGTCATTTTGATGACATTTTCTCATGTTAAACAGACATACAAAACTATTTTTAATGAATGTGAAATTTAATGAAGGCTTGGTAGTTTGTACCATTTTAAGTGATTTGAATGAACATACCAATTTGTAAATTTTTATTTATCCAAGCATTCAGTTTTTCATAAAATTGTTTTTTCATAACCAAACAATTTATTTGTATCGATTAATATGACATAGTGTTTGATGTTATGACTATGCGTTGCTTAGCAAAATATAATAAATTTAGATTAAATGTTTCAAGAACAATTACCATTAATCAAAGTTTTCTCTAAGGGAATGAGAAGTTTAATGTGAAGTATGATCCACTTAAGATAAGTCTTTGTCATCGATTATAATAACCATTGTCATCACGAGTGCAATTTGTTAAACTTGGGAAGCTTTTTTTTGTAGCTTTTGTAATGTCCTCGTTCGTTTTTGTTTCAGCTGTTTTTTTTTCAACATTTTAACACGCAAACAATCAGTATAATGTAAATTAATTTAAGAAGAGAGGAACGACATTACTTATTATAACGTAATTCGCTATATAAATGCTTATTACGCATTTTATAGTGTATACTTTGATGAAACAAGCTGTATATTTTGATAATGTTTACTGGTTTTAATGTGTAATGTTGCCCTGATGACCATTCAAATGTGCAGAACCTTTGCACAGTGCAACACTGTGGTAAATGCGGGTAAAACGCAAATTCATGGTTAATTAATGTTTGATTTTAGAGTGATGAGTCAATTTAATATTTTTCATCAATATTATATTTTATTCTTTATGTTTCATTTATAGAATTAGGTAATAAAACATATATTCCATTGATATTTGGGAACAGTAAAATTATTTTTCCTGACGGCCTAATGGTGATGATTCAATATTTCAAAACATTGCCATCTTCTTCGAAAAGGTTATTTGACTGCTGTGAGCCAAACGCACTTTATATGCGTCGTTTAATATATATTGCGCCATTTGATACACGACCTTTAACACCGAAATATTAAATTCATTGAGTAGCTTGAAAACAAGTACTATGATAAGCTGCCATATACACCCAAATCAAGGACCAGTGTACTGGAAAACATTGCAACACTTTTTCGTTAATGTTCTTTTTTTAGAGAAGGGGATTCAGTTTCATCATTAAATTATATGTGGCGTAATGTTACATACAGAGTCTTCGCGTGCGATTGGTTTTTATATCGCATGCACGATATCATTTGTTGGAGTATTTATACCTTCACGTGAAAACGGATACAATCACTTGNGGAGCCCCGGTTGTTCCCGGTCGTCCCCGGTTCATGCCGGTCGTCCCCGGTGGAGCCCCGGTTCATCCCGGTAGAGCCGCGGTTCACCCCGGTAGATCACTGATCACGCACCGGGGCTCCACCGGCATCATAGTGAGACTCGGCCTTTAACAACGAATATGTTTGAAGTTGAAATAGGAACTTTATAGGATCAGTACTGCTAGCGTTGTGTATCGAGAAATTAAACAGAGATTATTTTATTCATTTTTAGAAAAAGCATTTTACTGGTATATTGTTTATTAGTTTCATATTTTATTTACTAGATTAAATTAAATAGATCTAAATTAAATGCAAGAATAACGAAACATCTCCAGAAACATAATCATGGCGCTTTATTGACAAAGGGCACCATCACATGTCCTTCGATGGCAGCGTGTTCTTTTTAAATGTACAGCAAATTCAGTTAGTTTGGAGGGCATTTACGTCAGATTTAATCGGTTATTCAGGCCTACTTAAAGGCTTAATCTTATTAATTTAAATTTTCTTACGCCTTTTGTTGGTTTTTGCTCATTCCATACTTTATTTTGAGCCTTTCAAACCGTTTTCGATGGCTTTTGTCAACTGTATTGAACTAAAAAGCTCTGCAAAGTCCATCGTTGGTAAAAGTTCAAAACAAATAAGTTACACAAGAACATCCAGAGAAACTCGAGCATTACCGTGACAGGTGTGTTTCCGCCGGGTCTAACGAGTCGCAAGATACAAGACTACTGAAGGACTGTAATACTGTTCAAACCAAAAATAAGAACTAGTTTTACTACCATGTCATCCTCATCATTTGGGTGTATTTGCAAACACAATCAAATGAAACAGATCACCGAATCAAGTACAAATGCATTGGGACATCTTACAGTTACATAACATATATTTATTTTACAACTGCAATAAATGTTGTGTTAAGAGTTTCTTTAACTTTAACCGCACCTTTAAAACTGATTACAAGTACAAAGCGAACAGTCTTGTAATTCTTATCGCAGAAATTTATCAACTGTTTGAACCTCATTGAAACTTGAAGTATTTAACCAAAAACTAACATGCATCCAAACTTCAGTCCGATTTCTTCAAAACATAATTCATGCATTTTATGTTTGAATTTTTTTTGAAGAGGCAATGTCATTTCTTCACGCGCTCTTTATTTGAAGACGAAGCTTCTAAACGATTGTTTGCATAACTCTTTACTGAAATGATAATGATTAAGATTCTTTCGAAAGTACGTACGAGACGTAACTAATAACGATTATCTATTCATGGCATTGCGAGAGGCGCATCTATGTCAAACACATAATTATATTCTATATTAGGATACAATAAGTAAGTACTTATCTTTGAAATGGACTTTAAAACTGTTCTTGAACGTATATCATCGGTTCTTGGTGACAGACAACAAAGAACAATCGAACAAATGATCAAAGTACACACGATAATGACCAAGTCACATATCTGCACATATGATTGATAATATGTTTTTTCCGATCGTCAATACGGTATTAACCCGTGAAGACATTCTTTATTTAAATATAAAGAAAAAAAATCATTAACAAATGAGCCCAAATCAGGAAATATTAACCAAAAACCAATATATAGAGGCGTTTAAATGCTACTTTATAAAAGGATTTCACAAGAATGGGAAATTAAGTATCAACTTCTGATTATGTTCTTAAACTGCACAATTCTACAAAATCAATGCTTTACATTTCATAATTGGCATTTCACATATCGATATATTACTGAATAAATTATTTCTAATTTCTTAACATATGTTTCAAATTCTAAAGTTCTTTATTTCATACTTTACATACTAAATTATATACATCTTATTGGAAGAGTCTTTTATATAATATTTTACGCTTATTGCATTTTACAAAGTTTGTGCATGAATAATGAACATAACATATATAAAATGTCGACAAGTTCATGTATGAACATATTTGAAGTTCTCTTTTGATCACTTTTATCGTCCCAGATAAGCAGTTCGCAATAGGCTAATCAGGGACGACACTTTCCGCTTTTACCCACTTTTTTGTCTAAGGAAGTATCTTCTTAACGAAAATCCAGTTTAGGCTGTAAGCGTCGGAACTGCACAGGCTAATGTGGAACTGCACTGTACGCACATGCATTAAGCCCCGTTTTGCTAGATTGAGGTTTAATTATGCCTGTGATAAGTGACGTTATTTATTAAGGCGTCAATTTAAACCCAACTCTTCTGTCAAAAAGCATCCATTTGATCTTATGTAAATGATAAAACACAGCAATTGTTTTGCGATTAATTAATAATAAACAATCCACTGTAATGTATTCCAATGAGGCATTCATCGACATAGCAATCAACATAAAGCTCAATAGTGTTGGCCCTCAGTTATGCAATTATGAGACGCAACAGCGTAACCAAACCACAAAGTAAAGGGCAAACGCGATACAAATGCACTACTTCCGCTTTCTTTTAAGGTCTGTTCGCAGAAACAAGAACTTTGACGATTTTACGGCCGCAACACGACTCATTAATACAAAACTTGTTTTTTTTATGACAATATAAGTATTCAGTTTACTGGGATCACGCGTAGAAATGATTTATAATATGGAGCGGTACATACAGTATAGTGTCTGATTGTGTAAATAGCTCGAAATAAAGAAATCAACACCAATCAGCAAATGCAAATTTCTACTCGTATTTCAAATTTATTCTTAATCAGTTTCTGTTAATCAGGGTCGAACCCTGAATTTTCGATAAAGGGAGGGGTGTAGAGCCGAATGATTTTCTCCGTTTAAAAGAAATATAAATATTAGATAAACATATAAAGTTGGTAATCGAGTGAAAATAAACGTCCTTATAACAAAATGACGAAATGGACGCCAATTTGTCAATCAGATATAATTAAGCTCACTTAAACACAGTCATCCTATGTATACGCATGCCCCATTGCCCCCGCCTCCACCCCCTGTTTACATTGTTTTTGTCAGAGATAAGAATATGAGGCTGCTGTTATATGTCATTTCATTGACTGTTAAAATGAATCATGCGAGTCCTAAACCTATTGACAAACGATTCGCAGATCGGCAACATTTCGGTATTCCATCATCAATGCAATTCTTCAGCATGTCCTGCCATGTAACGGCAATCGTCCAGCATGATCATTAATCTCTGGAACCGTCGGCATCGTTCCGCGTCATATCCGGCGCGTTCGGTTTTCTATATATTGTGTATACCGCAACAAGTCTTTATCAACTTTTCGAATACATTTCGAACATGACGAGAGCATGGCCAAGCTCCGCCAATTTTATCCCAAAAGTCCGCGAAAATATCATTTTTTTATCGGCAACCGGTAGTAAAAAAATCTCTGTGTGTGCTCCACTTTTTCCTTGTGCTTTACAATCGCGACTCAATGGAAAGTATTGTTCAATATTATACCTCACATAAATTTGTTTCTTCTTTGCGTATTTATTCACATAACAGTTTACTGTGTTTAAAACCCTGTTTGTTTTGTTGTAAAATGCTTTTACTGTTCAATTTGTTTTATTTTCATTTGGTACCTATAATAGTAACTGATAAATATTGATGAAATTTATATTGTGTTTTTTATTTTCATTTCTATTGACATTTATCTGCACAAAAATGTTTGGTATAATATAAGAAATAGAAAACCTCACTTCAGGCCCAATGGCAGAATAGTGACCAGCCAGGCAACCCCAAATGGTATATGGACCTCAGCCTTCGGCTTCAGTCCATATACTATTTGGGGCTGCCTGGCCGGTCACTATTCTGCCATAGGGCCCTCAGTGAGGTTTTCTATTTCTTAATTGGTCTAGGCCTGGATTTTATACCCCGCTAACTTGTTGATAGAGACACTTGATATAACAAAAATTAACCCAAATTATTTCTTTTCATCGCAACAGTTACATCATAATCCTTCAAACACATTCACTACGATCAGTATCAAGCAGAGCTTGTCACAGTAGAGACGAAGAATACCCTCGACGCCTTATGTAACAATATATAGACAGTTGATAAAAGTTGCCACTGGTTCGCGGCAACTTGTGACGACAGGTGTTTCGATTTAAGAAAACTTTGTAGAGGATTACAATGCCATAATACATACCAATTAGTATACCGCGTATCCTGATAAAAATATGTTTAAAGTTATTTTGATGTAAAAGTCTATTTAAACCACGTGACCCCCGATGTGTGGTCATTTTGACCGTAGACGCATGGTTTTAACAAATTGTGTTGAGCACACAAATACCATTAAACATACCAAATAGTAGATCTTTGGTCATGTGGTTACAGAAAAAGAGTTTTTAATCTAGTTTGATAACACAGCCTTTATAAACGTATAACCCATTGGCGTGACCTGTGTTTAACCAAGGGTCATAATGTTACACAATTATACGATTCTACATACCAAACATAAAACTTGTGAACATTACGTTTGCAGAAAGGTAAGAGGTGAAGATAATTACTTCAAATTGATATCACTGCTAATCAATCCGCTTTAAATGGTGTGAAAAGTGCTACTTAAGATAGAAAAGGATAACATATATTTGTTATAACATATTTCCCTTTTAAGGCGAACTACGTCTATATCAGCGCTATATACTACTTACTATGCAGTGTTTACATGCATTTGTATATTGGAACTTCAACTGAACGGACCGGATAAGTCAATTACATTGCAAATGAGTCTCTGTAATGCGACACGCGTTTATAGAGTTAAAGCATATCATCGATCATTTAAGGAGCACGAAAGAGGATGTACTGTGACTTGTCCATTTATTAGATCAATCTACGTAAACGTTTGAAATTAATGTGGTTCGTTGGCGCGGATGGTCAGTATTTTAAACGAAATCTAAAAAAGAATAGGAAATCGAATTCATTTGAAGGTAAGTTTATTTATAAATGCGAATATGTTTACATGATTAGTAGTAATAATAGCAAAGCGAAATCACTGTAGTAGTATAGGTAGCTGTAACAGCAATTGAACCAACAGTTGTAATGACTGCAACATCAGCAGGAGATAGTCTTATTGAGCTGATCGGTGATTGTCCTTTCACCAAGTTAAATTAGTTTGGTTTACACTGAAGAAATGTATACAGAAATCTCAACTGAAATGTAATCAATATTTGGAATGCATTTTTGACGTTTAGACGTCTCCAGTGTTCTTTTTGCCAAGCGCCCATGCTTGCATATGAGCCTCGCTCTGGTGAAATGGGGTTTAATGTCTGTGCGTAAAATGTCGAACCAGATTATCCTGTCCGCATAGGCTAATCAGGGACGATACTTTTCGCCTTTATGGAATTTCTATGGAAATATCTTTTAAACAGAAGGCCAGTAAGAGCGGAAAGTGTCGCCCCTGATTAACCTGTAAGGAATTCACAGGCTCATCTGCAACGAGTCTTTTCGCACATAAATGAAGCGCGGTTTTCATAGTTATATATATTAGAGTCGCGTTCATGGTCGTTAACGTATTTAAAATTGTTTTCTTCTCTGAAGCACTTTAATTGGTTTAAATGACCAAGCTTTTTATTTTACATGTTCCATATGCTAATTGTAACATCTGTACTTTTTTTTGGCGACGTACTAAACCTATTTGTAACTGGCGTTATTTAAAGCATTTAATAAATTTCAATTGTAGGTCTTGAATACAAAAAAAAACTTATGAGTGCCAAAGATTTTCAAACATTCTTTGTAGTATTTCAGCGTTTAAATTGTGTCTCTTTATCGCGTCATCCAAACATTAAGATAATGGCCAGCTTGATATCGTCCTAATTACAGTGGATTTTAATAAATTTGCTATCTTCCAAACGTCGATCAAATCGGATTATCCTTTGTACAGATAACAAGGTTAATCTCAGCGTTCTTGTTTTATGGGTATGATTAAAAAAAAACGTAAAGACACAGCATAAAGAAGATATTTAAATAGATATTAAATTTACTTTATCGGACTTCCTGTTAATGCTCTAAATTAAGCACTACTAGTAAGGTTATGGTCGACAATAATGAGATATTTTTTATTTCCGGCAACATCGTTCCAGGAAATTTAGCAAATATTGAATATGTATGAATTAATTCGCGTCTCATTTATTAGACTAGCTCCCTATATTGGCCATTTTAGACTTCTTAACAAAATTGATCATGCAAAATGGAAATACGTATTTCAATGCAACCGCCATGTTATTATCTCAATTGTTAACGTAGACACAAATGGTGTACATACCGGCATGTGTGGTTATGTTCGTGTTTCTCATTTCCTCAAATCATTTTTAATTACTAATCGTGATACATCGACGATCTCCGGAATCCTCCGTAAGATTGATTCATGCAATGAATCGTTTGCTGATCCAGTGTGTTAAGTGTGCGATTTAATGCTTAACATATCTTAATCCGTTTATTCATGACAATAAATAATAATAAAATTAGTATAATTTGGTGTCTATTGACCAGGATTTGACAGGAAAATCAGAGGTGTAAAAGTTCAAGGTTTAATTTGATATTGGTTGTTGTTTTGTTTTATTAACTTGTACATTTTTATTAACGTTGACGTGCTAATATATTAAGTTATAAAATATAAATAAACCAAGGTAATAAACGTGGTCATAGAGAGGTCAATTTGTGTAGGTATACATGCATATGATTCCGTATAATATAACTAATACTATACACATTTTAATAACGTCTTTTTAAATAAAAATGCTCAGTGTCGCGTCGTATTTAAATTCGTGTGGTTTAAGATTTCAAATTTACTGAACTGCTTTGCATGGACATACCAATGCTGATGTTGATGGGGTTTTTACCAGAAAACGTGAACCTTTTACCTTAACCGATTTTCTTAGTCATAGTGATATGTTTCATTATGAAGTGTTTCGTATGCAACAGTAAGTGATCTTATGCAGTTTTGTAAACATTCGTAACTTTGCACGATAAAATGAAATAAAGGCACAATCCTTCAAGTACAATGTCCTGTGAGCAAAGTATCGTATTTTTTACAGTTCCGGTGATAGCGGCGATTACAGAAGTCACTTTAACCATGAGTGAAATAATTTTATTCAGCCTTTATTATTGATTTATTGATGTTGTTTAACCGTCGGTTAAATAAGTTTATTTGCTCGGAGAGAACACGTGAAATACGCACCAAGGCTTGTGGTTCAGGCTTTCTAAGCATCGCTAAATAAATGTATCATTATTCAGTTCTTAATTAGTACTCTGTTTTAAAGCCTCGCTAAATAAATCTATCATTATTCAGTTCTTAAATAGTACTCTGTTTTAAATCCTCGCTAAATAAATCTATCATTATTCAGTTCTTAACTAGTACTCTGTTTAAAGGCTTGCTAAATAAATCTATCATTATTCAGTTCTTAACTAGTACTCTGTTTTAAAGCCTCGCTAAATAATTTTATCATTATTCAGTTCTTAACTAGTACTCTGTTTTAAAGCCTCGCTAAATAAATCTATCATTATTAAGTTCTTAACTAGAACTCTGTTTTAAAGCCTCGCTTAATAAATCTATCATTATTCAGTTCTTATCTAGTACTCTGTTTTAAAGCCTCGCTAAATAAATCTATCATTATTCAGTTCTTAACTAGTACTCTGTTTTAAAGCCTCGCTTAATAAATCTATCATTATTCAGTACTTAACTAGTACTCTGTTTTAAAGCCTCGCTTAAAAAAATCTATCATTATTCAGTTCTTAACTAGTACTCTGTTTTAAAGCGAGTAACTTGAGTACGGTAAATTACCATTAACATTTAAAAAATAGCTGAGCTTTAAATAGAGCGGGACTACTACGTAACGTGTACACGACTGATTCAAGAATATCAACCGAGATTTGATGTCACAATCTGAATTCCGGTCATTGGGTGACATTTATTCGCAATTCACAACAACACACGCGCTTATAATGCGGTCACGAAAATAAAAACTACAGCAACCTTTGATGTCGATTTAAACGTCGTGAACATGTTTCATATATCATGGCCAAGCAATTATTTTTCTATATTGAGAGTGTGTCTCACTGCTATATGTTTGTTTTGTATGACGTTCTTTCGATCTTTTCTTCTATTAATAGTACAATACTATAAAAATCATGAAAATATGAAAAAGAGTACGGCTATTTATATATTATGTTGAATTTAAAAACGAAGTGGGTCAATCGGTTTTGGCAAATAGTCACGTGATCGGATTATCAGAATACAGCGTTTACGTGAAAGTGAAAGAAGTTGTAAGTATTTATTATTTAAAGTCATTTGATAACCCGTATCCGTTTTCTCAATTCGTTGTGTTATGTATAACCTTTCATCTTGCAATTAATTGTCTATTTCGTTATATTCTCAAATCAAACTTCCGATTGTTTCCGTCGACAAGACAAGAAAAAGTTGTTCTGGTTTTAAGTGCATAGTAAACTGTCGTGCTTGTTTCAATTGCAAAACTATATATATATGTATGTGATACTGCTAGAACTGGGATATGGCTTTAAATGCAACAACCAGATTATGATCGGGAGTCTTAAATTAGAGACTAATTGTCTATAGCGACCCATTTGTAAGTCATTTTGTGTGTTTGATGGTGTTTGATGTGATGATTATCAACAGAGAACCAAGAGTGGAAACACTTTCTCCGTATTAATTAGTGATATTTGCTTATTATGTGCATGTGTTTGCATACGTTACTTATGTGTTGTTATCCCATTGGAATTGATTATACGGTTTACTTTACCACTGATAAGCCTATATCGTCGACATTGCGGCCAAGACATCGGGTCTTTTGACTTCAACCAAATTGCTTCGGTCTCTAATTATTGCGAGCGAATGGATCATGGTAATTTGACATTAATACCCAATGTTTGTGGCTCTTTGTCAGTTTCACCAAAAGTTATTATGTCTTATGCAATTGCGCCATAAAAAGTCTACCAGAATAATTTTCACTAGTAAAAGCAGAATTGCCATCCAATATGTGGTCACAATATTTGAAAGATGAGGTTTCACATTTTAGCATTTTTAACGATTCTAGCTAGAACATAATGTTCAAGAATAGGATAACAGAGATTATTTTGATGACTTCGAGATTTTGAATAACTGTTAGTTCTATACACTACACAAATTATAATATAAAATATGCGACTGACTGATATATTTCTTACAAATCTTAAGATTACTTCATGTATAACTTACTCATGAATATTGTACACGTCTGGATTTATTTACATAGTTATACATGTTAACATTAACGCACATATCAAATAATTGACTTCAATGTTGCGAAAGCATTTTGAACGGAACAAAATTGCTCGTGTACCGAAAAACGCATGGAATTCTTTTTCACTATGCCTTGAGATCTGATACTGATATCATCATCTAAATTCGAAATATTCTATTTATAAATGTTGAGTTTTATCTTATTATATTTTTTTATATTTTGAACAATAGATTCCCAGAAATCAAGAGTATGGTTATACAAATATATACACGGTCTTATGTCTTCTCATGTCGTATAAATAATTTTATCATTCACTTTATGGTTACTCTCTGATCGGAAACATGTTTGATCTTCGATAAAATCAACTCGATTCCCAATAGTAATTGACTCACCACTTATTTCGTTGGCTTCTTATGATATCTTTGTCAATTCTTCATGGTCAGAAATGCAATGCAAACCGAACTTTAATACCGGTCAAATAGTCATAACAATTGTCATTTAACAAAGATTCACGCTTTATTACAATTAGTTCGTCCGATCAGTATCTCCATCTATTGGGTTCTCGTTTCTTGTTCACATATTATTTGATAGACCGTCGATTGTCATGTCTTCTATATCTATAACAGCAAATATTTGCTCTCTTCCCAGATAACTGTAGAGTACGTTTAAATGTATTTGTGAATATATAGAGAATACTAGGTCGGTGCCGAATAAAGCGAAATTTATTTTGCGAGGCTTAGAAAATCTGAACCACGAGCCTTGGCGAGTGGTTCAGATTTTCGGGCCGAGCAAAATGAACTTCGCTTTATTCGGCACCGACCTAGTATTCGATTTATCCCATCGATATTCTATTTATCATACATTTTTTTATATTTAATTTGTTTCTTATTCAATCAAACATCATAATCATATTAAATTAACTGAATCTAACCGTGCGTAGTAATATTTAAACTGTGTGTGATCTTTTCCGTTTACGCCACTCGAAATAGTCCTTAAGAATTCCATGCAAAAGCAGAGTAACAAGACAAAATACCGCTATATGCCTCGATTCAAATTTAATCAGCATTCCAAATNGATAACTGCATGCAATGCTGCGATGCTTCCAGGGGCATGGGCATAACGTCTGTTTCCTCAATTTCATAGATATCTCATATCGGGGGAATTCAAGTAATGCATCGGATTTCACATCATGTCAAAACAAATGCATGCTCACGTGATATTCTGAATGCATGCATTTCCGTTCTTACTGCAGTTGTACTACGAAATCGTGCAGTTGTTTGTCCTACAACGGTTACTGTGAGGCTGGATCATTACTTTCCGCTATGGGAAAAAAGTGATAAGTACGCACAGACTTCCGTAATAAGGGACGACAGGCTCGTTTTTTTTATATTTTTTTTTTTACTTTTCATGTCACAGTTTTGTTGCGGTTCATCACAAATACAAACATTGTTCAATGCATTTTGTTTTGATATTTTAAACGTTTAGTTTCCAACCGTCTAATCCGCAGATAATCCGATTATAATAACAGGACATTTAAAATGTTATCTGTTATGTCTATCTATAGATTGGTGGTTTGTTTATTAAAACATAAGTAAATAAGTATTGTGACCCTTGAAGCGTCTGGGTCTGTCCGCCGAATATCTGTTCGATTGATAAAAGATAAAAATTTACAACAATCGTTTAACTAGGATTATTATTTGAAGGTTTGAATTTCTTATCATGATAATGGTTATGTGTAAAATAATTCAATATAATGTAATACAAATTGTTACTTTTCATGTAAATACTCTGACAATGTGACCTGTAACTTTCTTCTTTCTTATATAAATAAAATCAACATGTAAGCATACTCAAATATGAATTGCGTACATGTATACGGAAAAATAAAACAATAGTTGTCAGTTCAATTATTACACGTTCTTTCCATTAATTATATTGTGTGTTTTGTTTTATGATGGCTGTGTAAAGGGACTTGTTCACAGAGTTTCGTATAGTAAAAATGGAATTTAATGACTTTACTATCAACACGATAACATTGCATAATCCAAAATAATTATGATATCAAAACAAGTGTGCCTACAAAGGGCTATCAATGGGCCAATCATGCTTTAGAACTTACCTGCGTATTTGAAATACCTAGTTGGGTGGAAACGGCTTCGAATAAATATTCAAAACGTGAATCAATTCAGTTGCACCGAGTTGTGTCATATATAGACCGTTACCACGTAGGTAAGTCGCTAGGTGAACAACATCCATGTACCCACACATATAGACATAAACAGTAATTATTTAACAATTAATAAATAATTAATAAACAAGTCATATGAACTATTATTCTAATTAGGCATCGAAAAACATCGTCGACATCAAAAACATCATAAATCACAATAGTGTTTACCTTAAGTTGCCATTTTTATAAGCAACAACATACCTGTAACCATATAGAGAGCGTGTGGGATTAAAAGGCGCACGGATATACCTTTATGTATGCTAATGAACAACTTTGTAATGAATTTAATGCCGTACGACTGGCATTTAATCAATACAAACGTACACGTTCCTTTGGGTGCATTATTTAGTTTATATGCGTCTCGCAAAGCAACCAGTAAATGCAAACTTCTACGATCATGTCGATTGTATTATTGTTTATTTTATTTATCAGCCTATTTACCATAATCATCATCATTATCATCAACAGTGGCAGAAGTTGAAAAAATGTTCGTATAGTATCCCTTTAAACAAAAACTATTGCTACCTGATAGGCTGTATTAGTATCTATTTGAACAACAAACGAGAGCGACCTGAAAGACTAATAAATTTTCGTTGTAATGATCGAACTATTACGAATGCGATTATAAAGCGAACCTACGATAAATGAATTCTAGCGGATGAGTGTCAACAATTATCACCTAATTATTTTAAATAAATACGTACTTGAAGCTTTTAAATCTGCAATTAGTCGTTGTAATTATAATTATCAGACATGGCAAAAGGACAGGGTGCTAAAAGCAATTATAGTTACTTCACTGTATATGTCAAATAATCGTATTTTCTTTAATTGACAAACCCTACCTAAGAACAAGGAGTAAAGGAGTTTAAATTATTTCACGTATTCCCGTTAAAAGACGAACTACTTCGCGCTATACTCTACTCGCTTAGCGGTTTAACATACTTTGAATATATTTAAACTTAACTACGCGGGTCACTTCGGTAGTGCGACACGCTTTCAGAGTTTAAGAAACACGTTGAGGCCTTGAGCAAGATCACAAAGACGCTGCATGCAGATTGATTGAGACATAAGGACATTCAAAGCAACTGTAACAAATTATCTAAGTGTTTTGGCGTGGATATTTAGGATTTAGACGAACATTCGGAGAAAAACATCTTTGAACAATCCAAGGTAAGATTACCTTAATGAACAGGTTCTTAGACTTGTTTGTCATGTAATAAGATGTTCTTCGATGAAATCAACTCTAATCTCAATTGCCATAGATAGACTCACCACTTGTTTCATGGGTTCTTCACGATACTTGTATCCGTTATTCATGGTCAGAAAGTCAATGCGAACCGAACCTTGAAACCGGTCAAAAGTTCATTACACTGATCATTAAACAATGTTTTACGCTTAATTACAATTAGTTTGTCTGATCAGTATCTCAATTTCCTCGTTTCCTGTTCACATATTATTTGATCGACTGTCCATTGTCCTGTCTTCTATATATAAATAATAAATAAATATTTACTGTCTTTTCTGATAACTCTAGAGGACGTCCAAATTTTATCACGAAAAAAAGTGCTTTGATCACTTTGCCGATGACATGAGTTACTGCAACAAATATGCGAAGATATCTCTCTTAACAGCCGATATTGAAGGACAGTTGACATTGAAAAACCTCTGTCATTAGCATTTCGGTTTAATTAGAATAATGTTTCTTCATTGAAGCTTGAGGATGTTGGATATGCATGACACTGATCCTTATCATGTTTCTCGTTGTAAATGCATCTCGAACATTATTTTTGTGTCTTGAGTTAGCGCCAAATAGAGCTAATACGTGTAAACATTTATAAATACCAAACATGCTGCTGGTCTTGCAATCGATTAAATATAGATTGATTGTTTTATATTAATGTGTAAGTGTTCTTCTTTTGTATTAAAGAATATGGTTTCCAGCATTTTATTTTACATCTTGCATGTTTTAATTATTACACTTAAATGCCTTCCTGTACATGCGATCTTGATAAAATTTAGCTATGTATCAGAACTATTGGTAGCTGGAATTATTCAAAGCCTTTAAATTGTAGATCGAATTGTACTTGAGATTCCAATACTCAAATGATACGGGTGCCAAACAATTTTCAAATATGCCTTTGTAGTATTTAAGAGTTCGAAATATGTCTCTATTTTGCGTAATCAGAACACGAAGACACCGATCAGCTTGTTATCCATCTTGTGTCAATGGCCTTAAATTAATTTCTATCTTCAAAACGTCGATCAAAACAGATCAAGAGGTTTATTCGATCAATCTAAGCGGATATTAAGTAAGAGCGTGATTAAAAAAAAATGCACGAACTATATCTTTAATGTATTTTTGGGTTGAATTTCATGCGGATAAAACTATTAATGCTATCCATTTTAAATTTCTTCAGCACGAAACAAATAAGGCAAAACAGAGATATGGCTTTAAATGCAACAACCAGATTATGATCGGGAGTCTTTAATAATAGACTTATTGTCTATAGCGACCCATTTGTAAGTCATTTTGTGTGTTTGATGGTGTTTGATGTGATGATTATCAACAGAGAAGCAAGAGGGGAAACACTTTCTCCGTATTAATAAGTGATATTTGCTTATTATCTGCATGTGTTTGCATACGTTACTTATGTGTTGTTATCCCATTGGAATTGATTATATGGTTTACCTCACCACTGATAAGCCTATATCGGGAATGTATTGATAAAATCTGATAAAACATGAATACATAATAAATTCATAATGCGCACACGTGAGACTCGACATGCACGTGTTTGCAGATATCCACTGATGTTGTACTAGTTTCTGTGTAACGAAATCATGCACGTGTTTGTCTTGGACGTATAACTGTATGGCTGGACCACTGGTGTAGGCGTTTTTATATAAACGAGCATCGCTCGGGGAAAACCGTGCCTAATGAATGAGCGTAAAGTGTCCTCCGCAGTCCGCACATCCTAATCTGTGACGACACTTTCCTCCCCGACTGTATTTTAGTTTGGAAGAGACTTTATTTAAAGGAAAGACTCCATAAAAGCGGAAAGTGTCATCCCTGATAAGTCTTTACAGTCCGCATTTGAATAAATCGCTTTCAAAAACTCGCACAATTAATTGCAGAATTTACATCCGGGAGGCATATAGAGATTCGTCCGTCTGTCCGTCCGTCCGTTCGAGTTTAACCCAAAATGACATCAATGATTCTTCCTACAAAGCATTGATACTTGCATGGATATATGAGCACTAACAACACACCCATATCACCTGAACTCATTTAGACCTTGACATTGACATACTTTTAGACTAAGACTAATTGAGAGGGTGCACATTTTTGCTAAACCCCAAATGTCGCGTTTCGTCTAACAACAATACCGCTTGCTACAAAGATTTGATACTTGTATGAATGTTATATGTGTACAGTCTCAACACTCCAAAATTACCTTACCTCATTTTGACTTTGAAATTGTCCTTCTTTTGGACTTATTCAATAATCCAATAAATCGATACTGACAAAGCTTCGACGGGGGCATATGCGTTTACTGAACGTTGTATCTTGTTCAGTTTTGATGTCATTATGCCTTAGGGTTGTGGTTGATCACAAAAATAAACAATGTGTCACAAGGTTCTTTGTTTCGAAATGTAAAATGTATTATTTCGAAGCGGTCAAGAATGTAAAACTCGTAGATAATCCGATAAGAATGGTACATTGTATAAGTGTTATCTGTTATGTTTGTCAATTGATTGATGGTTTGATTAAGAACACATCAGTTAATAAGTATTGTGACATTGGCTGTTCCTGGATCAAAAATAAGTCAGAAAAAAGCGAATCTGCAAAAAATATGTTCGACTTATTACGAGATAAGCCTTTTAAGGCAATCAAATGAGTAAATATTGTCATAATATTCGAATGTTCTACTAAGTTAGTTAGTCGTATAATAATTCAAATAAAACAATAACAACTATTACCTTACATATCTAATGCATCGCCGGGGCAGGGGGGAATTGGGGGAAATTAATGTAGAAGACTTGATTTTTAAAGTGCTAATATTGCAGTTTTCTCAAACGCCAAAACTTAATTTCTCTTCATAAATGAGACATGGAAAAATTAAGAAACTATTGTTATTTGTAATGATATAATCCAAAGGCGGTTGAAGAGGTTCAAATGAACGTTTTGAAGATGAAAACGATCTTAATCGTGTTTTGAAAGCTTTTGAACCCTCCCAATTAGTCAGATTAAATCTGGACCATTGAGGAATATTAGAGGTACTTGAAGACTTCCATTCATATGGTGGTGTGATTTGTACAAACCAGACATTTTGCTTTGTTATTTCTTTGATATTCTGCATATATATAAGAGAAGTGCATGTATGTACGTAGAGCACTGAGGATTGAAAATACAAGTGAAATACCGTTTTGCCGAGAGAATACTCTTTGTCTAGTGTTTAGGTGAAAATTCTGCTTCAATCCACACTTGTTGAAATGTCGCTAATAGTCCATTATTAATGTCCTTTCATTTAATGAAGATAGACAACGCCCACTGGGAGTAAAATTCTCCGAACCGGTACACGTCATTGAAATTATTTCCAATGTCCTGGTGATAATAGTTAAAGTTAATTAAGGAAATATTTGGGCAAAAAAACACGATACCGGTAATTAACTGATAAATTAATATAGGTTCGTAACATATAAGAAGTATTTTTGAAAGTAGGGAGAATAACAAGTGTTAAGTGGTATTTCATTGATACGGGTTCTATTCAAACAAATGTGTTTCTGTAAAATGTATCCCTTTAATCTGATTTGTTTCCATTTTATCGCTTACCCTCTGTCTACGTTTTTTATGATACTTACTGATACTAATTTACACAGTCTTCTACTAACAACTTAACACACACAGAAGAAAGGAAATGTTAAGACAAGAACACCTCATTAAAAAGCATGGCTACCGGAACATACATCTATCGCTAATCTTATATAGATAAACAAGGCACGAGCATTTGAACTCTCGGATGAAACGTATCTCAGTTTCTTAGAGTAACATGTATGAGACCGACTTTTCCGCAATTATTTGAAAATTATTTTTTTCAAATACCTAACACTCGTGGTAACCATTGATATTTACAATCAAACTGCAAATACTTTATCACTTGCGTTTTCTAAAACAAACTAAACATCAGCCTAATTTTCGATACATAATGTGGAAGGTTCGTGTACATTTCAACCTTAATAATCCCATGTTAATAAAAACAAGACCGTGGTTGGTTTGTTTGTTTTCAAACTGAATATTTCTTGTAATACCCCTGTCCGACATGGTGTTAAGGGGAGAGGGCGGCGGTTATACTAAATTGAGCTTGCCTACCTGTCCGTCTGTTCGTGTCTTTTAAACAATGAGCATAACTTTAAAATCTATTTTGTACCTTGATAGTTTCCTATGAGGCGGAGAGCATATTATAACTTAAACTGAATGATTGGTGGAGTTATTTCCATGTTTTAAAAATCTCAGTTGGATAAATGGTTGGTAAGTAAAGTGTCTCTATATAAAGAGAAATATATCTCTTGCTACATTATATGCATAGGTATTACCTTGATACTTTCTTCTTTGTTTTTGTTAAACGTTTAAAGTGTTTAACCTCACAAGACTGCATGACTGCATGTGCTCAGTTCTTTATTCATGTGTCGATTGACAAAGCCGCGCGCGGGGTATTTGATAGCGGTGGCGACAGTAGACGGACTAGATAGTACAGTTCCGAATTTACACATGAAGAAACACAAAATATCAGCATCATTCTCAAACTGTCAATTCTACATCGTTTCGTTGAAGTGAAGATCACGACGGAAACTAGAAATGTAAATTACTTAGAAAGGACTTAAACGCTGACTCATGATGTTGGTCTGTTTGAACAATACCTAAATGATCACTGACTGTGAGTCTCTTCCGTCACACTCGTCCTTGAAATAATCAAAGCACTGAAAGTACTGGTGGAGCGATTTTGCTCAAATTTTGTGGTCGTAAAAACAATATGAACATGTGTCATGGGGACAAAGTACGCACACCGAGTAAATAGTTTTATGAATTAACTCTATTGTTTTCTCAGCAAAATGAAAACACTGATTGATTTGATGTAGGACTGAATAACACAAGAGTAGTTTAGCTGCTTTGAAAGTGACAACCACAACATGTATTTCGTGTGTAAGGAAAAAGTTCAAAACAGACATGAAAGCAAGGGCGAATTTTCATATAAAAACTTTGTAGCGCAGAGAACATTGAGATGTTTACTTTGACAGTTAAAAATGTAGCGCGTGGTAATTCATTTTTGTCGCCAATATCGCGAACGCAGTTGATTTCTTAAAACGAAAGAACATAAATGCGCTGTATCGGTTAAGTGTAGATAGTATTGAACCGACATTTCGTCGCTGTATACACCTTCCATGAGGACTGAGTGTAACTCGGGTGCTTACGCCACAGTGAAAAGACGTTGACATGGATGGAACGCGCGCTGTAAGCTGATGATGTCAAACTGTTACAATGCAAGGGTGTTTTTCGCACAACGAGTGTTTTAATACCGTGAAGGCGGGCAAAACTGGATTGAACTAGTTTTATTGATGAGCATTTCAGGAGGGGAAATTTTAATTGTTCAATTGGTCACGTGGTAATGTTTGTGCGCATTAATACTTATACCTTGGGATCGGAGCTATTTTGTTTGCGAATGCAGAATCTGGATGCAAAGTGGTTAATTGCTGTAACGGACTTATTCTTCGGTGCACGTATATTATGTTACCTATGGGGCGAATTGCAGAAGGCAATCGCCCCAAAAATGATTTAAAGATGCTTGGTGAATATGAATGAATGTATGAATAATACATTAACTACCTTTTTTACATTCTAAAATATGGTTTCGTTAGTCTTTTGTAAACACACGGAGTCGCATTTATATCCATTTTATCGGAAATGGAAAAACGGGAAATAGTTTTCGTTCCAAATGGGTTGGAGTAACATAATTATGGACCTGATAATAGCAGCGAGTTGCAAAACATGCAGCAATAGCGTTGCAAAACTTGCAGCAATAGCAATACCGTGATTTTCATAATCAGCAGTAGTGCCAGTAGCAGCAGCAGCAGTAGTAGGTGCGGTAGTACTAGTAGTAAAAGTTTAATGATGTTTATTTATGTTTGAAAACAAATAGGAAAGTATAACTTGATTAGCATTGTAAGCCAATAAGTAAGTACTATTATGTACAGCCTATACAGACTTAAAACGAGATTCAAGTTACATAACGCCCTGAACAGTCCCTTGAAGTAGCACTTAAGTGTCACCATTAAAGTATCGACACCTTGTCCCTGTTTTTGTTAAGCCGTCTCTTGGTGTAGCACTTTAGTGTCACCATTAAAACATTGATACCTTGCCAATTTCATGAAAACCAAAATGCCTCACAGAAGAGTGAGAGAGAATCAGGTTTCCGAATTGTTCGATTCATACCAGATGACTGTGTCAACAAAGAGGCGTTTATCTTAATGGCGGTGGTACGCGATAGACTTGTATCATGAATTTTGTAATGACATGCAATTCGTATGCAAATGTATTGGAAATAGTGTCAAACGACGGAAAGTGCGTTTAAAAGTGAGAATGTATCAATATTATGCAAATAAATTAATGGACTTTCGCTGTTCTCTAATTTGTCCATATTTGTATAATAAAACGTTTTACGCGTCTCCGAACATATGGCATGGTTTTGTGACAAAAGGTGTTTGATCTAGTTCGTTTTTGTCCAGATATATATTTGGAAAGTAGTATTTTTTTACAAAGCATTTCATCTGTGAATAATATATTGGATGTGACATGAAATGAGCTTTTGAATTATTCCGTTCTTTTTACGTCGAAAAATAAGTTATTGACCATAAATTATCGTCCGTAACTTAATGAAAAATTAAAAAAAAAATATATATTTTTGGTAATAATCACGACAAAATAAATTGACCGTAAATTAGATAATAAAAAAGTCCATAAATTTAAAGATCTCCTGAACACCGATATACAAAATTAATGTGATGTATACTGAATAAAATCCTCGTTTAAAGGTTACATATGGTTCAACATACGCCACCCTAATGTCACATATGATATGCGATTATAATTTATACTTTTAATGGTCTATTAAGAGGGCTTGATACAATTGAAGAAACTAATGACCGTGTGATTTACATTTAAATATGGTCATATTTCATAAGTTAAAGCATTAGCTTCGGATTAGAGATTATCAGACGCAAGATTTGTTATGGCATCTCGTAAATTAACTAGATAAAGATATATATTTTGATAACGACGGTTACATTATTTATTACAAGTACTGTTGGTGTGTTAAATATTATATTTCTAGAAACGGGTTCTCATTATGTGACATTCATCGATGTGAAAAAAGTTGGGGCAAATGTAACCAATAAGAGCATTTACCATTCGTATTTAACAGACTGATGGGCTCAGAATTCATAATTCAATTCTTGTCGTATTTTCAGTTTCCATGACACCTGCTCGTTACCTGCTCGCTTGAAGTAATCACTTGGAAACATAACTGCGCCGAAAACGTAACAATATACGCGTGATTCGAGGAGTGATAAGCCAAATAAAGGGATTCTTGTCTTAAAACATTTAACAGATTGCTCTAAACAGGAATGGACTGTGTTCTAATTTTTAGATACGATTATGACAATGCCGTGTTATGAAAGTCATACTAGCTTATCAGCGTACTTATCAATTATATGGATTGGCCCTTTAGCGAGGTTACAAAAAGGCGAATTATATTGAATAACACAAACATATGAATGCATACGGTTATTGTGCTACAATTATATTCGTATGTGCAATACTAATCTTCATTCTACTGTGTGATAATAAATATATTCCAACAAATATATTTTTTAAGCACAATTTTAATTATGTTTAATTCACAGTGGCTGAATCATGTTTTTCAAACCGTCATAATATTTACAGTCAGTCATTTGTTTTCCATTGCAAACGAAGATATATCGTTTCTTTTTTCAACAGTTTCAAAAGTTCGGTTCTGTCTGCATCATACATTCTTATTTCATTGTCAATTGAAATTGAATTACTCCATCTTCACGGCGTCTGATGTATAGCTAGTCTGAAAATATTATTGAACTTTTACTGAATATAATATTGGTTCCAGACCTTAATTTTGCAACATTATTATAGATCAAAGCATGTTTTCCAGGTGATTAAATCACTAAGGACAATATTTTGAAAAATCATTATCTTATCTATCTCTCAATTTATCGTGTGCAGTGTATTAAAATGATACAAAATCCGACCGATAGATTGATTCCTTGTTAAATATGCATATTTATTTTGATGTACATTTCCTTATAAGATGATCATGCGCACTTGAAGTGTTATTTTGCATCGTGACACTTCCTGAACTTTTGTTTTATGCGATTTCAGATTACCCATGTGAAATGTTTATGACGTCATATGAACGAATTTCCGATGTCGTGAGATACAGCGAGAAAATGCGAGAATTTCGTCGCCCCACGCTGTGCGTGATAGACGAGAACGGTGTCGCTGTAACTAAATCCGTATGCGAAATAATCGAGACCGGAAGTTTTGACGGCTTCACCGGAAGTGAGAAAGGGTTACCGGTTACGTGTGACCATAACGCGAACTGGACTAAACCAGACGGACACGAGTTTAACCAGGAAAGTGACAACAGCCTCTTGATACCTAAGTGCGAGGACGACTATGACCTTTGTGAACTTAAGGCAACCACCGCGCGACTAAAATTGTCCACAAGACGACAAAGTACGGTCGCCTGGCAACAGGCGCACTTAGGCTCGAAACGTGTTCCCGTAGTGCTTCCAAAGTTTGATTCTTCAAAATTGATCAAAAGTTATAAAGACACTGATACGGACAACAACAGCCAGGACGACGATTCGTTAACGGAGGAGAGAAAAAATCGGATCGAAGACGCGCTGGCATGGCTCCGATCAGAACTGGTAAAAATCGTTAATCACTTCTTTTGCAAACAATTCTTCTTCTACTTGATTTGTTTTGCTTCTACTACAACCACTCATACAACAACACTACTACCCTAACTACACCACCACTACTACAACCTCCAATATTACTACCAATATTACTACTTGAATATCTACTACTGTTGCGACTGTTTTTGCTGCTTCTGCATCCACTGCGACCAATGTATAATCAAGTCTACATTCAGCTGTTATTGGTGTGTGTATTTTGACGCTTATCAGGTCCTTCCGCGTCTGCGGCAGCATTATGTGAGGACCGGGAATGTGTTAAAGCACTCGTAATTAATTTATTAAAATCAAGAAATAGCTTCAATTTTTAGCTATTTCGTTTGTATTGTGGTCTTGTGCAGATAGATGGAGCCAGAGTACCTGTAAGAAACTCAACATGTCCGTTATGGTGACCACTAACCACGCTCACGTGCTGCAGTGGCTGTAATTGAACAAGGGTCACCTAAGTGAGAAGCGCATGCAACAACCAATGCGCTGATGAGCCATCACATAGAGGATGACAAATAGTGATGTCAGTTTTATCAATTGTTATCATTACTATTTCTATATTTATAGTTTTGCCGTTGTCCGTCTGTCAAAAACATTTCAGGGCTATCTCAGACAATATATAAGATTTCAACATGCAACTTTATGGGTGTATCAATGAGGACAAGTGCCATGCACAAGAACCATAACTCTGCATTTATTTTCTTTTAGTTCTGCACATATCCACAAACAAGACTTATTTTGCGGGATATATGAATTTAACGAATTTGCTTGTTAAGAATCAAATCGAAGCACACTCACACTTTTCTCGATATTACAGATGCAGATGCGCAGCGAAGACGAACGGTTGGCAAGACAACTACTCTCAATCAGACACGACATTCGTCAATTGAAACTTCAGGTAAATAGCTTGACAGAGAGAAAAAAGAACTAAATGAGAGAGGTTTAGTAGGTTAGTGAGTTGGCAAGCGAACAAACTTGCAAATAAGAATGATACAAAAAATACAGAATTTAGTAAGTTTTGTTAGTTTTATCCCGTCCTTTGACACTGTAATGATTCATTACTAAGTATCATAAACCATAATTTGACTTTGACTTATTGCAGCGAAGTTGCCAGGCCCATCGAGAGATGCTGGAAGACGTGACGCTCGACATGGAAGAGAATCACGTGTTGAACGTTATTTCGGACATGCCCTTTCCGGATTCCGTGAATGACACGCCTTTGAAACATCTCGGGGTTACGCGCATGCACTTGAGCGCGAGACGATTTTCGACGTGTTGAACGAGTACTGTGATAGCCTCCGTACGGTTAAATATTTACAGGACCGAGGATTTTGGTTACCTCCGCAGGCG
Source organism: Dreissena rostriformis (assembly GCA_007657795.1). Classification (NCBI taxonomy): domain Eukaryota; kingdom Metazoa; phylum Mollusca; class Bivalvia; order Myida; family Dreissenidae; genus Dreissena; species Dreissena rostriformis. Next base: position 116,836 of record VMBQ01000039.1, read on the forward strand.
CACCTGATCGCACGACGATGTTCGACGGGTTGAAACGGGTGTTCGTACTCACGAGGTATCGCCCTTGTGGCAAAGCCCTGTCAAGCCGATCTGCGGTTGTGGCTAAGCACATGGTATAGTGCCAAACACACGGACCTTTATAAAGCCGAACTTATTGTCGCTTTCGAATGTGCCGACAATATACTGTACTGGGAAAACGCATACGCATCGCGGTCTGCAGACTAAAAACGATTACCTTTCTTTGTATTTTAATTTCTTTGTTTCAGATGCGTCAACGTTAACATCAAATTCTTTCAATGTGTCAAGCTGACACTTCAAGCTACAACAATGTATAGCAATTTTGATAACAGTACATACAATTGCCGCATACAACCATTTCCAGTTGGATGTTATTACTTTCGTTAAGTGTACCACAATATCAAGTTGTTGCCATTACAACGACTCTCTTCTTTACATGCGGTTGGGACTTACAGTACACGCAATGATCATATTATCAAATATTAATTAAACCATAGCAGTTCGAATTATTTAAGTTGAATGATTAGGCAAATCGTGCTATTTTTGTATTTAAATTATCAATTAACGATTGTTGTAGTTATTGTATCTTATTTGATTTTAGAGTTGTTCACAAATATAGGGATGTCAACATTGACAATTGTAAACTTTGTTCCAAAACTGAAGGATTCAACGTTATCGTACACGAAACATTTACGGTCATATCCAAAAATGTGTTCTTTTAATGTCATCTAATGTACGAAAGGTTTTAAAAATCTAACAATCGTATAAATGTGCGCCGTGGTTATGCTATTTTGTGATGGAATTGTTCAATCAAACTTCCTAGTAAAAGAAAAATAAACGGAAGTTACCATCGTTTTCCGCAAATATCATACATCAATTAGCTACCTTTGTAAAATGCCGTACAATACGGGTATGATATTCGTTTGTGTTAATGTATATGTATATGTTTTGTTTATCTTTTGTACGTATTGAATGTTTTGATTGTCATGTTATAATCATATGTATCACGCTTGCACCATATGAAGTGCTAAAAATAAAACGTTAAAAATCATGTGTTTTCACAAAAGAAAAACGTTACGTAAAAAAAATATTTTTATATATATTTTCCATTTATATTTAACAGTTGTTTTCTCCCTTTTCATCCAAAAGCTAAAGCAAGAATAATATTACACGTGTATTGTATGCGATGCACGCCCGACGTAATTTTGACCTTGACCCGATTGGAATTTTTGTATAATTATGTAACTTATTGTCTATTAAAATAACAAAGTTATTGACAGTTTACGCATACATTAGATGTAAATGAGATTCTACGGTATATAAGGTATATACATACCTACATAATATATAACTGTTCAATCAGTAGTATTGCTATATCTTTAATTGACGTGATTTATTAGGTGCGAATTGTTGTATTTCAACGCTTGATGAACATCATAAACAGTATTTATATGATTTGTTAATACTCAAATAGAAGATAATTGTCATCCATCGAACAATTTTAAAATAACTTGCCACAAATGTTTACCATGTGCACGTTAATCAATGAAAAATCTGGAAAATAAGTTAGTTAAATAAAGTCGTACAAATGGGACCTTTATCATTGGTTGGCTTCAGAAGAGTCTGAAAACTAGTTCATTATTCGAACAATTTCAAATACATGTATATGAAAATAAAAAATAATTACCCACGTTTTACAGTCGAAACTAAAAATAACACATAGCATAGGGAACTTCATCTGTTTTTCGTGACCATACCAATGAATTAATACTCTATTAATTATCGTATGCAACAACAATATTGTACACGTTTAGACATATTTACATAATTAAATTCGAATACATGTTAACATTAATGCACATATTGTCAAATGGTTTGTTCTAATGTCGCGGAGGCATTTTGAACGGATTTAAATACTCTTGTACCAAAAAACTAACATGGAATTTCTTTAACTTGTAATTTTGCACCATCAATTGTGATGTGATGCTGATATCATCATCTTAAATCAAAATATTCTGTTTTGAATGTTGTGTTTTATCATATAATAATATGTTATATTTTGATAAATACATAACCAGAAATAAAGGATATTGTTTTACAAATGTGTACACGGTCTTACGCCTTTTTTATGTATGGTTTTACAATATTATGTCTCCTGATGTCATATAAATACTTGTCTTATTCACTTTATGGTGTTGATTCTCTGGGGAGTAATCATGTTTGATCTTTGATACAATCAACTCAATTCTCAATAGTCATAGACTCATAACTTGTTTCGTTGGCGCATCGCGATGTTTGGATGATTCTTCATGATCTGAAATTCAATGCAAACCGAACGTTGATGCCGGTCATAAGTTCATAACAATTGTCATTAAACAAAGATTTACGCTTCACAAATCTAGAAATCTTTACAATTAGTTCGTCCGATCAGTATCTCCATTTATTTGTTTCTCGTGTATTGTTCACATATTTGTTGATTGACTCTCTATTGTCATGTCTTCTATAGATATATAAGCAAATATTTGCTCTCTTCACTGAGAACTATAGAGTAGTTCCAAATGTACTTGAAAACACCGCTTTGATCACTCTGCCACTGACGCGAGTTTCCGAAACAAATACGCGTAAATATCTCTGTAAAGAGACGATATTAAAGGACTGGTTATCTTAACAGTTGACGTTGTAAACTTTCTGTCATCAGCATCTCGGTTTAATTAAGAGTAACGTTCATTAATTGAAGCTTGGAAAACAAGCATGTTGGATATGGATGGCACGACATGTTTTCATGTTTATCATGGTTCAATGCATCTCACAAATAGTTTTTTGTTTGTTTTTAGTTATCGCCACTTGTGCAAATACTTTTATCTAAATACCAGAGCTGCCGCTGGTCTTACAATAACACATTTTTGCGATCAAATATCGATCTATGATGGTCGCTGTGATGGTTTAAGACAACGTGGTTATGATGCAACATCATTTTATTTGACCCATTGCATGTTTAAATTATTACAGCTGCATGCCCTCCTGCTAATACGATCTGTTATACATTAAGCTATATGTATCAGAACTAGTTGAAGCTGGAGACGTTCAAAACCCTTTAAACTATAGTTCGTATTGTACTTGAAACTTAAATACGCAAATGATACGGGGGCCAAAAATGTTCAAATATGCCTTTGTAGTATTTCAGAGTTTAAAATGTACCTATATAGTGCGTCATCTCAACTGAAAGACAATGTGATCAGATTAATATCGACCTACTTACAATTGTCTTCAATTAATTGCTATCTGCCTAACGTCGATCAAAACAGATATCAATGATTTCTAATTGTTTGCATTTAGTCTGCATGTATTACTTATGTGTGTTGTAATGCCATTGGAACTGATGATGTGTTCTATGCCACCACTAATAAGCCTGTATCGTTGACATTGTGTCCAGATATTGAATCTATTGATACCAACCAAATGTCTTCTGTGTATCATTTTTGCGAGCGAATAGATCGTTGTATCACCGGTCGTACGAACGGACATGAATTTGACATTTATACCCAATGTATGTGCCTCTTTGCCAGTTTGACCAAATATTATTATATATCATGCAATTGCGCCTTAATATTCTTTTCCAGAGTCATTTTCACTAGTAGGAGCCGTTTCCAAGTTGAGACAAATATAGTTTAAGCTGTGATAACATGATTCAGTAAATTCTTGGACTCAGAGCCGAATTATTTTTACCATGTAATTTTCAAGATATCACATCTTCTTCATCAGCTGATCACTGGCTTACTGACGTCACAGTCACATGACCGGTGATAGGTCACGTGATACAAGGAGACTGACCAATCATGCATCAAATAGAGCAGAGAAACCTCCACGACTGTGATAACATGTTTAAGCTTTTTTGTCAACACTATTAGTTATAACACGATGTGCAACAAGATAATATTTAGTTTTCTACTCAAATCATAGTATTAAACATGGACTGACTGACATGTCAAACATGAAAAATCATAAGGTTACTACATGTATACATTACTTATGATGACATTTATATGTTCATTCTTTGTGGACATACTCATTTTTTTCAAGCTAATTTTAATTAATTTTTAGATTGAATACCTTTAATATAATCACCAATAGTTGTTATAAAAAAATACCAGCAACTTCTCTATTGTACAGCTAATCAGTGTTTGTTTTTGAACCAACTGTTAGTTTACTATGCATATGCAGGAATACATACAGATCGCTAAATAGAAACATCATCAATATCATGATTGCATTTAGACGGGCAGAAGTTTCCAAAATCTCTTTGGCAAGCGCCTTTGCTTATTTATTATATACATTTATTGACAACAAAATACTGCTTCCACCCTAGTATCACAAATTGGGTTTATGTTATTGTCACATTGCACGTAACTCAATGATAAATCTGAAAAATAAGTTACAGAAATAGAATTGTAAAAATGGGACCTTAATTAGTGGTTGAAGACAGACGGGTCGTGGACCTTGTACATTAGTCGAATAATTGCAAATACATTTATTTGAGAATATAAAAATACATCATTACCTTTTTACAGTAGAAACCAAGAGCGACATACAATACATCTGTTTTAGTGAAAATAAACATTCAACTCATCATCTATGGAACATCGTCTTAACCCAGAACATTTTACAAGTCTAGACCTATTTACATTATTAAATTCAAATACATGTAAACATTAATTCCGATATTGTCAAATGGTTGATTCCAATGATTCCAATGTTGCGGAACCAATTGGAATAAACTGCCCGTGAACCGAAAAACACATGGAATTCTTTTAGCGTGTACTTTTTCACCATGTCCTTTGATGTGATGGTGATATTATCATTTTAAGTCTTAATATTAGATTTTTAAATGTTGAGTTTTATGTTGTAAAATATTATATTTTTAATAATACACTATTAGAAATAAAGCATATTCTTTAACAAATGTTTAGACGGTATTTCGTCTTCTTATATCGTATAAATAGTTGGATTATTCACTTTATGGTATTGACACTCTGGGGCGTAACCATGTTTGATCTTCGATAACATCAACTCGATTCTCAATCGTCATAGACTCACCACTTGTTCATCGCGATATTTTGTCAAGTCTTCATGGTCAGTAATTCAATACAAACCGAACTTTGATATCGGTCAAATGTTCATTACAATTGTAATAAAACAAGGGTTTACGCGTTATTAAGTTAGTTCGTGTGATCAGTATCTCCATTTATTGGGTTCTAGTTTCCTGTTCAAATATTATTTTGTCGACTGTCCTTTGTCTTGTCTTCTGTATATATTAGCAAATATTTGCTCTCTTCTCTGAAACACTTTACACTACTTCAAATATGAAACACTACTTTGATTACTATGCCGTTAACGTGAAGGGCCAAAACAAATATGTGAAAATATCTCTATTAAACAGACGATATTGAATGACTGATTATCTTGACAGTTGACGTTGTAAAACGTCTTTCATCAACATCTCGACTTAATAAGAAGTACATATGTTTCCTTCATTGAAGCTTGAAATAGGAGTATGTTGGATTTGCATGACATGGTATGTGTTCATGTTTCTCACGGTAAAAATGCATCTCGCACATATTTCATTGTATGTAGTTATCGTCACTTCAGCAATTACGTTTATATAAATACCAGACGTGTCGCTGGTTTTACAATGGCACATAGTTGCAATCAAATATCGATATATGAGGATCGATGTGATGGTTTTATACTGTTTTTGGTGTTTTCTTTTTGAAAGAAATATGGTTGTGATGCACCAGCATTTTATTTTACAAATTGCATGTTTTAATTGTTACAGAAGCATGATCTCTTCTTAATGCACTACATTAAGCTATGTATCAGAACCATTTGTAGCTGGCGTTGTTCAAAACCTTTTAAACTATAGTTCGTATTGTGCTTGAAACTTAAATACTCAAATGATACGGTAGCCAAAAATGTTCAAATTGCCTTTGTTGTATTTGAGCGTTTAAAATGTGCCTCTAAATCACGTCTCGGAACAGGAAGACAATGTGATCAGCTTGATATCGACCTAGTTGAAATTGCCTTTAATTAATTGCTATCTGCGAAACGTCAATCAAAACAGATAACGAGGTTGATTCTATCAATCTAAGGGGATATTTAGCAGTAGTTTGATTAAACAATAATACAAACTTTTAAAATATGCATACAAGATATTTTAAAAAGATTGTGTTTTTTTTAATTTATTTATTTTATTTTATATGAATATTAAGGCTATCCATTGATTCATTCAAGACAAAATAAATGAGGTGAAAAAAGGTATATCTTTACAGGCAACCACCATATTATGATCGAAAGTCTTAAATAAGAAAGACAATGTCTTTATCGACCCAGTTTTAAATCATTTTTGTGTGTGTTTGATTTGATGCTTATCTACATACAATATAGAGGCTCCGTATTACTTAATGATATGTTCTAATTGTGTGCATTTTGTTTGCATAAGTTAATTATGTGTTGTAATGCCATTGGAACTGATTATGCGTTTTACCACTTCTAAGCGTACATCGTCGATAATGTCTATTTACATCAACCACATATCTTCGGTCTCCCATCGGTCCGGGCGAATAGATCATGGTAACAAAGGTCTTACGCATGGACATTCAGTTTGAATTTATAACCAATGTCTGTGTCTCTTGGCTAGTTGATCAAAAATTATAATATATCTTGCAATTGCGCCTAAATAATACTTTTCCAGAGTCATTTTTACTGTTAGAAGCCGTTTTGCCATCCAAGTTGTGGCCAAATATATTCAAAGCTGTGATTACACGTTTTAGCATTTTTTAACGATTCTAGTTAGAACATGATACGTTAGAATTAATTGCAAGAGAAAATTTTAATGACTTCAAGATATTGTCTCAGTAGTAGAATGACATTGTGTAATAGTTAATGTACTGCTGAGTACTTCGCAAAGTATAATATAATACATGTGACTGACTAATTTCTTTCTAAAATTAACAAACACAAATCACAAGGTCACGTGAACACATTTATCATGATGACAATAACAGTTTCATTCTTGTTTCGTTTTGTGCCGTACTGTACCGTTTTGGCAATTGGTTCCTTGCCATAAATAAAGGACCACAGAGGTGTGTATGATAAAACTGCAATACTGCTGCAGCTTCATTAGTTTCACTTCTTTATATTGATTTGCATACTCATTTCTTCAATTAATTTAAATAAATTGTGCGATTAAATACATTTAATAGATTATGCCGTTAATTCATAACTAATCCTGCGTATGATTTGGTTTCTAATTATTCTCATTTTGACAGAAATATAAAGGATAAAATTTTAAGGTTTAATTTGATAGTATTTTTTATGTCTTTTTTTCATTAAATTGTTAATTTTGATTAACGTTGATACGATTTTATTTTAAGGTTTTAAAGAGAAATCATTTAAGGTTAAAGCGAGGTCAATATGTATACATATGTATCCTACAGACTAAATGCTTTTATAGACGGACATTCTCGGTGTCGGATTAACTTCAGCTTTTCATACATACTAGCCTTTATCCTGCTCCTACGTGTACAAGCGGACTTCTTTTTGTCCTTTCATTTCCGTTTAACTCGTTAACATCGTCATTCATTTGTTCATAATTGTGAATATATACTTGCATTTAATTCACACATTTCAAATCCATGTACCCTAAAAGAATAATAGCCGTAAGTTATCAATCTAATATAGCTTGTCTTTTAATACTTTAACTCAATGCAAATCAAATCGCCAAAATGCACGCGTTTGCTTGCTGACGTAATCAATAAGTATCACACGATTGCATCCTTGAATTCAATGATACGAATGGCATTTTTTGAAAATTTGTATTTTAAAATATTATTTGTTTGTTTGTTTAGGATGGATTATTATAATTAAGTGTGAATAAACTGTGTTGGAATATAAGGCTCGAATGAAACCCGTGATACTTCATTTTATATTTCTTTTAAATGTAGAATGTACACGAGCAGAGCGATGTTCTAGAATTAGTGTTTTGTTGAACAATTGACGGATTGAGAAAAGTGTGAGTGGCCTAAAAGAGTTTTAAACGTAGGAATGTAGGTTCATATTATTTTTTTTACCTTTCGAAGGACATTGAGGTAGAATGTAAAGGTTAATTTCTTTGATAAATAAGTCGTTCCTTTTTAAGTTGACAAAAGAATGCCTATCCACAAAGAATTGCCTGCTAACACCAACTCTTTAAAAATCGAAAAAGAGGATGCATCTTTTATGTCGTGTGCATATTTTATACTTATCATGCAAACAATCAAAACTTGAAGAAAATAAACATGTATTTTTTATCCATACAACAAGTTTGGTGAATAGAGCGAGAGTCATGTTAGGTTTGACTTGTATATGAGAGTTTGTAAATAAGTGTGTTAAAGTAAGAGTTTAAGAAGAGTTATGTATACATGTAGATTAAAGTAAACAAAATCGGTTGGAAAATATGCTGCGTCATGCTTGACATAGTGATAAACGTCTGATATACGCTTTGTGAATAACTCTGGTCAATGCCCTTATGGGTTGATTCACGCAAGACAAATACATTTTTACAATGGGCTAATTTATGCACGGTTTTGTCGCAGTATTTATGACAAAATCATTTATTTACTGATGTAGTTTAATGAATTGTAAGAATTTGTCATGGCAAAAATATTAAATGAAGCTGATAGTTTTGCCTTCACCTAAAATCTACTCGCGCTTTTTGTTTCGCATCGGTACATCTAGGGTCAGTTGACACATAGTACTTTATATAACAATTAGAAATGAGAAATCCCATTGACATAATATGCTGTAGCATGATCAGCTGTTTGACATAAACTTGTGTGCTACTTATATGGAACACGTGCTCGATGTTTGTGCAAATATTACATATTGTCTTAGGTTTCAGTAAACAAATAATGTCAAGTGTGCTTATGTTACGGTTACACATGATGATTCTTACAGAAGCTCGCGTGTGATTGTGTTTTTAAATTGCTGCGTATGACGGATAACCGTCGGCTGTTATATGACGCTTGTAATCAATGGCACATCGTTCATCTAACAGATAAATTATTCTTCTAAAAGTATTAATTATTATTAAGTACGTACATACAGATAACGCGCTTGTATTTCTCTTTCATGAACTAAGTTCGTATACATAACAAACTCAACAGCCTTTTTGTAAATCACTTCATCCCGCTCTTCGTCTTCACCATTCCTTCTCTCACCAACTTACCCAAACCCGCTCTTCTAACGAGTTATTTCTCGTAATTATTTATTTAGAACTTTCTATTGTTTATAGCGTAAAGATACTTATCATTGTATTCATCACCGTCATCAATATCATCATCTTCAACAGCAACGACCATGAACAACAAGTTCAACGTTATACCATTATTATTTCATCACTATCCTCCCATCTTTCTCCTCCCCCTCCTGATCGTCATCATGATTATCATTATCATCAAAATAATGTATTGTCGCAATGAATTATTACATCTTGATCTCCAATCTCCAATATCTATCCCTCTTCAGCGCCGTCCAAAACAAGTTCTTCATACTTCATCGTGTATGATCTATTTTTACTTTGTCTAATAGGCGGCCCATATCAGTGCCACACAACGTCATTGGACAGCAGACGTAAGCGTTCCTCCTGCTAACTATTGTTCTAATTATATCTAAGGGCCCCTCATAGGCAATTAGCGTGTTCACGTGTATGGGTTATCAAAACATTTGCGTCTCTGACAAGGACATATGATGCTTCGATGCTCTGCCTGGGGCATGGGCAAATCGTCTGTTTTATCAATTGCACATATTTCTTATAACTTAGGAATTAAATAATAGAATCTGATTAAACATGAATACATTATAAATTCGTAATGTGCACACGTGAAACACTACATGCTCGTTTTTTTCCGATTTCCACTGCTGTTGTACTAGTAATTTGGTAACAAAAGCATGCACGCGTTTGTCGATTCCTCATTGAAGGTTAAAGTCTTTAATAAATAACTAACATGCATCCAAACTTCAGTCCGATTTTTTCAATGCGCATTTCATGCATTTTATAATTGTATTTCCCTGAAGAGACAAGGTCGTGTATGTATGCGCTCTTAATTTGAAGAGGAGTGTCCTAAACAAGTGTTGACATAACATTTTACTAAAATGATAATATACAATTAAGTACGTTTCATTGAAATGGACTTTAAACTGTGTTCTTGAAAGTATATAGTTGGTTCTTGAGGACAGACAACAATGAACAATCGAACATGAGATCAAAGTACACACTATTATGATCATGTCATTTATCTGCATAAATGATTAAATAAATAGCTTTTTTCCTGTCTCCAAGTCTATAAAAACCCGTGCAGACATTTTTTATTTCAATAATCTAATAAATACACAAAATATTCAGGAATGAGACCAAATCAGGAAATAATAATTCTGGGATGTTCGGCAAACCATCGAAAACGTCTCGGAACGTTCTGGAACTCATCTCTTTTGACCAGCACGAGCTTAACCTCCATGATCTGACAGCAGAAAGCTCCCAAAGATGTCCAGTGGAAGAGTTCTGTACAAAATAAACAAGTTTAAACCCGCCGTCCACTAATATCGCGATTGATTCACGAACACGAATGTTTCTGTGTCCTTTCGCGACGATCTGGGACCAGTCAACAACGAATCAGGGACTATTCAGCATGTCCTGCAATGTAACGGAAACCGTTCAGTTCCATCAGTAATCGTTCTGGAATCAGTTTTGAAACCGTCGGCATCGTTCCGGTCCATTCGTTTTTTATCTTTGTGTTTACCGCAACCTATTTTATCCTACAGCTAAATGATTTTATAGAACATAATAGGACCCATACAGAAAAGATCAGGTTTATCCCACACCTATGTTTATCCCACACCTAGGAAGGTCATATTACTCAGAATCAACTATAAAGTATTCATTTTTAGTAAAATCTAATCAGATTCAACAAAACAAACAATTTGATATCAAGATGTAATATACTTAAAACACAAAATGTAACAAACACAAACAGCAAAAAAATTTTTTTTACAAATATTAAGCGAGCGTGCCTCATGACGCCATTATTAACACGTCAAACGACAACAGTCGTATTCTTTCCCGGTAAAACTGCAGCGTTTTTTCATTATTTCTTTAAAATCGGGGACGTAGAGGTATGATGAAAAAAAAAACAGGTAACATTTTTTCTAATTAGTTTGTAGGATAAGCCTCGCCATGTAAACCTTTCTTTACTCGTGGAATAAATGTAAGTACACAATCACACTAACATAGTATTCTCTATTTAACCCACTTTGCAAATAAATGCCGAACATTATTTCAAAAGGTCCCTGAAAGTATCATTTTTGTTTCATTTACTGCTGTTTTACTCACATTTGGATACTGTCTCACAACTAGTAGCAAATCTCTGTGACTTGACAACAAATGTTTGAAAATATTTCTTCAGAAGGCAACAGTTACATCTTTAACTCTAAAAAGCATTCACTACGATAAGTATTTTTTATTACAAGTTATTTTATTTATAAGTTTATAAAAATTACGTGACCCCGATGTGAGTGTGAGGCCGTTTGTGACCGTAGACGCATGATTTAAAAAAATTGTGTTGAGCACACAAATACGATGTGACATACGAAATAATAAATCTTTGTCCATGTGGTTTAGACGATATTTTGATATGAAAGCCTTTATAAACGTGTGACCCTCATCGCGTGACCTGTGTTTAACAGGGGCATAATGTAACACAACTTTCAAGAGCCGAGAGGACTAATCTACGATTTGACATCCCAAATATATAACCTTTTATCCGTATGGGTGCTGAGAGGTTATTTTACATATTGTTAAATTAAATAAGCATGAAGTCATAGAATGTCTTTGTTGAAAAAAGTGTAACAGACAGATACACGTGAAAACAAATCACCTTAAATTAATTTAAAGTGATTCAATTAAATAATAGGTAGTTGACATTATAATTGTCTTAGATGGCAAGATGACATTTACACATATAAACAAAGATAATAACTTCAAATTACTTCACTGCTAATGTCAATTTAATAACCAAAACAATTTAAAATGGCGTAAAAGGCGCTACTTTAGATAGAAAATGTATAAATTATATGTATTTCACATATTCCCCTTTAAAGGCGAACTGCGTCTATATCGGCGCTCTATACTACTTACTATGCATTTGTATATTTGAACTTCAACTAAACGGACTGGATAAGCCAATTACATTGTCAATGAGTCTCTGTTATGCGACACGCTTTTATATAGTTTAAGAATATCATCTAGGATTTTAGGAGCACGCAAGAGGATGTAACGTTTTTTTTCTCGCATTTATTACATCAGTTTACACAACTGTTCGAAATTAGTGTGGTGTGTTGGCGTTGATAGTCGGGATTTAAACAATATTCGAAAAAAGGAAAAAAAATCAACTTCATTTGATATAATATTTTAAGGTAAGTTTATTTATCAGTGCGATTATATTTGCTTGTCTAGTTGTAATTATAGCGCAATGAGAAATCACTGTAGCAGTATAAGTAGTTGAAACAGCCACAGCACCAACATTTATCATTATTTAGCCCATCAGTGATTGTTCATTTTACCAAGTTAAATTACCTTGCTATAAATATGAAGAAATGTATACAGAACGCTCAACTGAACTGCTATCAATATATGGAATGCATTTTGAACCTTCAGACGTCTCCAATGTCTATTTTGCAAGCGCTCGTGCTTGCATATGAGTCGCGCTCTGTGGAAATGGGGGCCTAATACATAAGCTTGAAGTGTCGTCCCAGATGATCATGTGCAGTCCGCACAGGCTAATCAGAAACGACACTTTCCGCCTTAACCGGATTTTTCCTAAAAGGACACTTTTTTTAAACGAAACATACCGGCACCACAAAAGCGAAATAGTGCCGTCCCTGATTAGCTTGTGTGAACTGCACAGACTAATCTGGGGCGACACTTCGCGCACATCATGCATTAAGCCCAGTTTTCCCAGAACGATGTATATATACTTTCATAATTACTTCATCTTAGTATCAAGGTACGTTGCTCCATTAACATAATTGATTCCGTAATGACGTCGGTATTTGTGTTGTTCATATCATTACCTCAAATCGTAAATCATGATACAATCGGAATAAAGTTACAGAAATAGAACAGTAAAATTAAGACCTTTACGACTTGTTCTAGACGGAAGTGTCTGAAAGCTCGTGCTTTTGTCGAAGAATTCCAAATAATGATGAAACAACATAGAACATAAAACCATAATTATTAACATAATGAGTATCATCTTAACATAGACAATCTTAAAAGAGTATACCTTCTTAGATAATTAAAAACAAATCCTAATAGCGGAATATTGTATAATTTCATAGTTGTGAAATCTGTATTGGACGGAAAAACTTAAAAGAGTATCGAAAACAATCAGTCGATTTTTTCTAATATGCATTTGTTTCACAATGGCATGAATATTGAAACCATCTTAATTGAATACCTGTATTATGTAATCATTTTGTGTTTTATATTATGAAATAAATAACATTTTAAATTATGCAATTTGTAATAGAAATCAAGTTAGAATATATATATGGTTTGTACATGTGACAATACAATTTTGACTTCTCATATTGTATAAATGAGATTAAATACAGTTTATTGACTCACTGGGCCGTTAATCACGTTCTTCAATAAAATAAACTCGAATCTCAATAGTTATTGTCTCACTCATAGGGATCATTCGCTCAATGCGGAACTATCCGGTCTTCGTCGTCAGAGTTTGAATACAAACCGAACTGGCCCATCGGTCAAAAGTTCGTAGTAATTGTCTATAAACAAAGGTTAAAGTTTAATTTCAGCTAGCTCATCCGATCATTATCTTCATTTATTGCATTCGTGGTTCTTGTTCGCACATCAATGGATCGACTGTCCTTACGTCTAACGTAAAATATTTGATACGTGTGTTCCAAATGTGGTCTTGAATATTAAGTCCACATTGTCAGCTGGTGTTGTATTATTCTGCTATAAATATACTAAGATATGTTCTGTGAAAAGGCGATATTGAAGAACAGATATATCGTGATAGTTATCGTTGTAAAACTATTATAATTAGCATCTTGGTTTGATTATAAATAACTATAGTTATTGTTTCTTTCTACAAGTTTTTGCAATCGAAAACATTGAGTAAATAGGTTTATATCAATAGCAGAAAATACAAATATTAATGATCATAATTATTTATATATTACAGTCGCTGTCATGGTCTTTAACTAATTCATCACTGTTTCCTTCTTTGACGAAATCTTATTGGTTTCAATGACCCAGCTTTATTTTACATGTTCCACCTGTAAATTGTAACAGCTGGTCTTCTTTATCTGCAACGTGCATAAAGCAACTTACTAAACATATTTGTAACTGGCATTATTTACGGCATTACAACAAGTTCAATTATAGGTCTTGAACTTAAATACAAAAAAAAACGTACGAGTGCCAAAGATGTTCAAATATGCCTTTGTAGTATTTCAAAGTTTAAATTGTGCCTCTATATCGCGTCATCTGAACCGGAAGACACTGATCAACATGATATCGACCTAGTTACAATGGCGCTTTACTAATTGCTATCTGCAAAACGTCAACCAAATCGGATTATCCTTTGTACAGATGTTGAGGTGATTCTCATCGTTAATTTTTATGGGTGTGATTAAAAAAACACTTACAAAAAAACAAATCATAAACAAGATATTTAAAAAGATATTTAAATTACTTTATCGCACTTTATGTTCATGCTCTTAATTAAGGACTTCTGGAAGCCTCCGTAAGATAGATTGATTAATTCAATCAATCGTCTGCTGATCTCGAGTGTTAAATTAAGACGATGTACTTTCGTATAAGTCTTAATAAACTGTCTGTTCCGTTCTGTTCTGTTCTGTTAAATTAAGTGTGCGATTGAATACTTCAATTGTTTATGACGTTAATTCATGACAAATGCTGCGTTTACTTTTGCGTATACTTACCATAATTTGACAGGAAAATGAAAGGTGTAAAATTAAAGGTTGACATTACACTATGTGTGATGTCATTTTTCATTTAAGCGTAAATTTTGATTAACTTTTACGCGATGTTTTATATTACGGTATAAAAGAAAAAATCATTTGAAAGGATACACAGAGTAATACAGGCCATATGTATATGTATACATGTATATTGTTCCGTAGAATATAAATAATACTATTCTTATTTTAATAAACGTGTATTCAAATATAAAATACTCAGAGTCTGGTCTTCTTAAAATTCGTGTTTCTTTTACTGAAAAACGTATACATTTTACCATATATATTTTGCCTTTTTAGTGATATGTTTCATTTTGAAGTGTTTCGTATGAAATACTGTGTGATGGTATGCTGTTTTGCGAATATATTTTGCTAAGTACGATACAATGAAATAATGCACAATCGTTCAAGTGCAATTTCCTGTAAGCAAAGTATCATATATATATATATATATACACTTCCGGTGATAGCAGCAATTACAGTTACCACTGTAACAATTAGTAACATTATTCAACGTTGGAATAATTTTGTTCAGCCTTTGTGATATATCGATTGTTATTGTTTACCAGTCGGTTCAATGTTTATTTGCTCGTTCAAAGCACGTGAAGCACTCGCCAAGGCTTGTGGTTCAAGTTGTGTAAGCCTCGCTAAATAAACATTTCTATCTCCAATACTAAAATAGTTCACTGTTTTAAATCAAGTAATTTGACTACGTTAAATTACCATTTAACATTTTATCAACAACTTGGCTTTTAATAGACTGACGCTATTACGTGACGTGTAATCGAATGATTTAAGAATATCACCCTAGAGTTGATTTCATGTCATAATACAGGCCATCTGAATTTCAGTCTTTGACTGACACATTCATTCGCAATTTCCAACAACAAACGCGCATATTTTGCGCTCACGAAAACACGCACAAAAGAAACCTTCGATGTCGATTTAAACGTCGTGAAAATGTTTCAAATATCATGGTCAATCAACATTTTTTATGTTTCACTGCTATATGTTTGGTTTGCATGGCATTCTTTAGACCTCTTCTTCTATTAATAGCACACCTACTGTGTAAAATCATGAACATATGCAAAAGTAGTACGGTTATGAATATTTTTGTTTGAATTTGCATACGAAGTGGGTTCATCGGAAATGTGAAAGCAAGTCACGTGATCGGATTATCCAATCAGAGTACAGCTTTTATGTCAAAGCGAAAGAAGTTGTAACTATTCACCATTTTAAATATTTTTATTATCCGTATTAGTTTTTTCAAGAGTTCCATTCGTTGTGTTGTGTATAGCCTTTCATCTTGTAATTAATTGTTTATTTCCTTATATCCCTAAATGAAACTTGCGGTTTTTCCATCGACAAGACAAGAAAAAGTAGTTTCGGTTCTGAGCGATGCATAGTAAAATGTCGTGCTTGTTTTAATTGTAAAACTGATATCTTTGATAATGCTAGAACGGTGATAAGTTTCCAATTATCGTTGTTTATTGAACGATGAACTACACTTTGTCGTTCGGATACACAGTTTTTAAACAACTTGCTCAATGCCCTCGTATTTGGATACCGCCGCTTTTCAAAACTTAATTGTGGCGTGTTCTGAGAAAACTGGGCAAAATGCTTGTGCGTAAATTGTCATCCCAGATTAGCCTGTGCAGTCCGCACAGGCTAATCAGGGACGACAATTTCCGCTTTTATGGAATTTTTCGTTTAAATGATGTCTCTTCTTAGGGAAAATGCAGTTTAGGCGGAAAGTGTCGTCCCGGATTAGCCTGTGCGGACTGCACAGGCTAATCTGGGATGACACTTTACGCACAAGCATTTTGCCCAGTTTTCTCAGAACTCGCCACAATTATAAGAACCCGTTGCCTAGCTATAAAAGCCTGTCAATGTGTTCATTAATTCTCCTCTTCTACTCCGCTGTTTATGGCAAGATCATTTATTTACGTATATATAATAATGAATAGATGAGAATTACCACGTAAAATATATTTAATGAAACTGATGGTTTTCTATCCATTGAGCTGGGCACGCGTTTTTTTTGCGCATCGTTAAATCTATAGGTCCATTTGATAAACGATCTTAAACATAACTATTATTAATTCAGATAATAAAATAAAAGAAGTTGTAGTATGATCAACTGTTTGTAATAAACACCAAAATTAAATACTGGTATTTTTTTTAACTTTTGTTCGAGATTTTGTAAGTGGTTATGTTACATTTTATCTGTTATGTAAGTTAAACTGGTCATGAGTGCTAGCAAATACAGCTGCAAGTGCCAATTCTTATATTAATACCTAACATAATAGACAGAAACCTCGCATGCAATGGCGTTTTAAATACCATGCATTATAAAGATATCATCTGTAGCTGTATGACTTAATGTGCAAACGGATATTAATGGCCTTTCACGATACCTCATTTTCACTGGTACTTTATTCGCTACGCAGATAACTTATCCATAAAGATAACGATGTCGAATTAGTTTCATGGCATTGACTCACTCACATAGCTTACAATATAGAACTCATAGGTTTACCGGCATTAAATTTGATAATTACATATTCTCGCACTTCATCGTCACTGTCCTCTCTTATCTCTCCAACCCCTGCTCGCCCTCTCATACCATCATCATGTTTTATCAATTAACTTACTATTGTCTTTGTTGTTACCTTTTCTGTCACAATCATCGTAATTATCATCCTTATCTTATAACCATATCATCATCATCAGCAGTAGCAACAGCAGCAGCAAACAGCCGCATCACCATCATCACCGTCGTCGTCAAGACATTAACAACCACCAACACCGTCGTAATGGTTAATTCCTTATTGATTTTTTTAAATATCAGTCTCATCCTCATCTTCGTATTCGTTATCACAATTTGATTTCCAGTATCTATACCTCTTCATTAAAGTCATACCATAATTCTTGGGAAATTCAAAACGGAATCTTCCTACTTACAAAAAAATGCATATTTTTACCGAAAGCTAGTTTTCATCAGTGTTTAATAGGAGGTCTTTATCAATACCCCACACCGTCACTCGTATGCAAACGTCAGCGTTCCTCCGTTAATAGCGTCGTACATCGAGGCACATTTCTCAGATGTTATCTAAGGACATCTTTCAGCCATCGTGCAATCACGTGGGCCTACAAAAAAGAAGCCTCTCTGACAAGTGCATGCAATACTGCGATGCTCCCAGAGGCATGGGCATAACGTCTGTTTCCTCAAATTCATAGATATCTCATATCTGAAGAAATGCATCAGTTTTGACATCAAGTCAAAACAAATACATGCTCACGTGATATTATGAATGCATGCATTTCCCTTTTTACTGCTGTTCTACTACGAAATCGTGCAGTTGTTTGTCCTACAAGTCTTACTATGAGGCTGGATTATTAACATGAGACGCGCTCTGACAAAACGGGACTGAATGCAAGTGCGTAAAGTGTCGTCCCAGTCTGCACAGACTAATTAGGGACGACACTTTTCGCCTAAACTGTTTTTTCGTTTAGAAGAGATTTCATTTAAACGAAAAATTGTATAAAAGCGGAAAGTGGCGTCAATGATTAGCCTGTGCGTACTTCACAGGCTAATCTGGAATGACACTTTACGCACATGCATTAAGCCCCGTGTTCCTAGAGCGCGACCTATAGTGTTGTGGCTGATTTTCTTGTCCGGGGAAAAATCTCTTATTTATACATATAAGATATAATATTTCTGAAATGAGTACAAAATGTAAATGTTGAACGTTTTCTTGAAAAAATCGCCTACAAGAATTTGCAATATCATTCCGAAATTCACAGCGGGTGAACGCCGTTTTTTCAGTCTATTGTTTTGTTTAATGATTGCCGTGTTAAGCGACTGTAAGTTCACAGATTTTAGTATTGAACATATCGTAAAATGTATTTACTATTACAACTATTATATAGAATCATTTAAATAATTATAATATCAAGACAAAAAGTTAACGAAACAAGTGTGCCTATATAACGGAATACCAACGTTCAATTCAGGCTTTATAACTTCACTGCGTAAGGTAAATGCTTAGGAATTGCAAGGCAGTATAAGTGCTCCTTATACGTCAACCTACTACAAGTATTTTGCAAATTATCGGCGGAATACTTTGCACATGCGTTTTTATTTTATCCATTTCCTTTGATGATTATGCGTCAACGCAGTGATTTTTTAAGCATGTTTCCTAGTCAAGACTGTAAGTCTGCTTGCTGGAATATAATCTACACATCTGGTTTTGAGTCATTGACATTTTTTTAATTAATTTTTTTGCCAATCTGTGAACAAGTCCTTTAACTTAGTATTATAGTTTTATTCCTGTGTCCTTCTAAGAATCTGTGGTCTAATATTTCGGCATTAATTGAACGCTTTATTGTGATTAAGGGCGTGGGTACCGAACATTATATTTGACTTGTTTTATACACGAATAAACTCTCGAGATAGGATGAAAGTCTGAAAATCAAGCTGGACAAATATCGCGTCCTGGCAAAATCTGCCTTAACGAAAATACAACGTTATATAGTATATTCAAGTAATTTACCGGCAAAATTAACAAAGCGTTCAATGTCTTCAATGTCTTCATATTTACATAGAAATGATTTTACTTATTGTTTCAGGCATTGGCTATTAAAATAAAATAGTCATTGACATCTTCCACATTCCGTAGTTGCTGCTGAGAATCTACGGTATCTACGGTATAAGCATGAAATTGTGAGGCCGTAACCTTGTAGGTTAGTTGCTAGGTGAACCACCTCCCTGTCTCACACATATAGACACAAACAGTAATTATTTCGCAATTAATAATTAATTAATAAATAAGCCATATGAACTATTATTCTTATTAGACATGCGTCGACATCATACACATCATAAATCTCAATAATGTTTACCTCAAGTTATGAAATTGTTATAGCAAACAGCATACCGGTAACCATATAAAGATAAAAAGACGCACGGATATACCTTTCTTATGTCTGCTCGTAAACAACTTGGTGATGACTTTAATGTCGTAAGAAGACGCATTTAATTGCTACAAACATACACATTCCTATGGGTGCATTATTTAGTGTATTTGCGTATCGCATAGCCACCAGTAAATGAAAACTTCTACTTGCATGTCAATTGTATTATTGTTTATTTTATCAAAGGAAACATCGTCGTATTCAGCTACCATTACCATAATCATCATCATCAACAACAGCAGCAGCAGCAGTGGATAAAAATTGGTTATTATATTTTTTACTGGTTGGGTTACACCAATTTGTTATGTTATATTTTCCAAATGTAATGATTTATAACAATAATCAACATATTCATTATTATCATCATCAGCTTCATCATCATCATTGTATACTTTTTACTATTCTTAGGCGCAAAGATTTTTCCATTAATACCGTCTAGATCCCATATTCACTGTCAGCGGCATTCTAATCCGTAATCAAAATCGAATTGTTCTTATATCCCTTTAAACAACAAACTATAGTGACTGATAGACTGTTTCAATTTTCATGGTAATGATCGAACTATTACGAATGCGAATAAAAAGCGACACTTATTCAAATTAAGTCTAGCGGATAAGTGTCAAAACTTATCACCTAATTATTTTAAATACATATGTACGTGAAGCTATTAAATCTGCAATTGGTTGTTGGAAACATAATTATCTGACATGTCAAAATGACAGGGTGCTAAAAGCAATTATAATTACTTCACTGCGTATGTTAATTAATCCTTTTCTTTCTCTTGACAAACGCTACTTAAGAGCGAGGAGTAAAGGAGTTCAAAATATTTCACGTATTCTCGTTAAAAGCCGAACTCCTTCGCTCTATACTCTATCTACCTCATGAACTTGCACAGCGGTTGAAACATACTTTGTATATATTATAAACTTACCGGCCACTCTGTTATGCGACACGCCTTTACAGTTTAAGACAATCGTTGAAACTCGTTGTGGCTTGGGGAAAGATCACAGTGATGCTGCTTGTAGATTTATTCAGATATTTTTAATTCAACGCATTTGTTACAAATAATTCAGTGGATGTTTAGGATTTAAATGAAATCAGAAAATAACATCTTTATTGGATTGAACAAGTCATGGAAAGTTTACCTTAATTAACGGGTTATTAGACTTGTTTGTCATGTAATAAGGTCTAAAATAATTGTTTTTAACTAACGTTTCTAAAAACATTTTATGTAAGTCGGCTAAACGTTTTTTTTCGTTAATTTTAAACGATACACGTGTTATATCCAACTGTAATAAGAATATACAATCACATACATAAGTATATTTATTATTTACTTTAATTGATAACACAAAAAAACTCTTTCTGAGCGGAACTGTTGTTCCACATGAAATACTGCTTCAACTCTTGTATCACAAATTGGTTTTGTGATATTGCCTCATTTTACGTAAATCTATTTTAAATCTGGAAAATAATTTACATTTACAGAAATAGAATAGTAAAAATGGGACCTTAATTATTGTTTGGAGACAGACAAGTCTGAAAACGAGTGAATTAAAATAATTGCGAATATACGTTTCTGGGACTATTTAAAGAAATAAATCATTACTCACTTCACTTGTTACAGTTGAAACTAAAATCGACATATAATAGTGAATGTCATCTGTTTTTCGTGAAGATAAACATACAATTCGTAATCTTTTGCACAACGATTAAACCCAGAACATTGTACACGTCAAGACCTCTTTACATTATTATTTTCAAATACGTGTTAATTAACATTGATAGTTGATTGCAACGTTGCGGAATCATCTGGGCAGCGTAACTTGTTTGTGTACGGAAAAACACATGGGCTTCCTTTAACGTGTAATATTTCATCATGATTTGCGATGTGATGCTGACATCACTATCTTAATTCGAAATATTCTGTATTTACATGTTGTGTTTTATCATATAAAAAGAACACAATTTTAAACAATACACTCATTAAAATCAAGCATATTGTTTGACAAATGTGTGCATGGGCTTAGGTCTTCTTATAGCGTATAAATAATGTTATTATCCACTTTACGCTGTGGGCCGTAAACATGTTTGATCTTCGATAAAATCAACTCGGTACTCAACAGTGATACACTCACCAGTTGTTTCATTTGCACGTCGCGATATTTGTGTCATTTCTTCATGGTCAGAATTTCAATGCAAACCGAACTTTGAAATCGGTCAAAAGTTCATTACACTGATCATTAAACAATTGTTCACGCCTTATTACAATTAGTTCGTCCGGTCAGTATCTCCATTTAATGGGTTCTCGTTTCTGGCTATCCTATTATTTGATCGACTGTCCATTGTCTTGTCTCAGATATATATCAGCAAATATTTGCTCTCTTCTCTGATAATGATATCTTCCAAATGGACTTGTGAATGCACTGCATTGACGTGAGGTTCCGAAACAAATACGCGGAAATATCTCTGTTAACAGACGATATTGAAGGACTGGTTATCGTGACCGTTGACATTGTAAAACTTCTTTCATCAACAACTCGGTTTAATTAGAAGTAGTGTTCATTAATTGAAGCTTTAAATACATTTTTGTTTATGTGCATGGCACGGTAACTACATGTATCTATATTTGGCGTTATTCAAAGCCTTTTAACTATAGATCGTATTGTACTTGAAACGTAAATACTCAAATGATACAGGTGCCAAAACAATGTTCAAATATGCCTTTGTAGTATTTTAGTATTTAAAAGGTACCTTTATAGTGCGCCATCTGAACAGGAAGACAATGTGATCAGCATGATATCGACCTAGTTACAATGGCATGTAATTAATTGCTATCTGCTAAACGTCGATCAAAAGAGATAAAGAGGTTAATTCGATCAATCTAAGCGGATATTTAGTAAGAGCGTACACAAATGCATGAAAGATATTTTTAATGCAGTTTTGTCGGATTTTATGAGGATATAAATCTCATGGCTATCCATTTTTAGATTCCTTCAAAACGAAATAAATAAGGCAAAAAAAGGTATGGCTTTCCATGCAACCACTAGAGTGTGATCGGATTCTTAGAGACAAATTGTCTATAGCGACCCAGTTTTAAGTCATTTTTGTTTGATGAGATGATTATCTACATTAAATCAGATGGGAAACGTTATTATATGGGCTCCGTATTTCGTAATGATATATTTTTTAATTGTGTGCATTTGGTTTGCAAATACGTTACAACTGTGTTGTAATGCCATTTGAACTGATTATGTGTTTTACGTCACCACTAATAAGCCTGTATCATGGAAATTGTATCTCTCGACATCTGGAGATGTTTTGTTTGTGTTTGTTCGTGTTTGATGTGATGATTATCTACAGGAAATAAAGAGGGGGCGTTTTCATAAAAGGCTCCGTAAAATTTGATGATTTTTTCTAGTTGTGTACATTTTTTGTTTGCACATACGTTACGTATTTGTTGTAATGTCATTGGAACTGATGCTGTATTTTACGTCACAACTAATAATGCCTGTATCGTCAACATTGTGTCCAAGATATTGGGTATATTGACATCAACCAAATGTCTTCGGTTTCTCTCAGTACTGCAAGCGAATAGATTATGGTAATAACGGCCTTACGAAAGGCTCATTGCCAGTTTGACCAAAAGTATCTCATGATATTGTGCTAAAATAATTATTTTTCAGAGTCATGTTAACTAGTGGAAGCCGTTTTGCAATTCAAGGGTTGGAGAAAGTAATTTTAAAGATGAGATTACACATTTAAGCATTATTTAACAATTCTAGAAAAAAACAAGATGTGCACCACTTAAGTTCCAGAGATTTTAATAAAAAAGAAAAGTATAAAAGTTCAAGGTTGAATTTGTCTAATGTCTTTTCCATTAAATTGTCTATTTTGATTAACGTTGACGCTATTTTATTTTATTATTAAAGAGAAACCATGTAAGGTTAAACCGAGGTCCATAATTATGTTAACATATTTATACGTCAGCATAATGAATTTATAGAATGCAATTCTAGGTTTCTGATAAACTTGTGCTTTTCATAGCGGATTACTTTTTCGGCCTTTCATTGCAAGTTCAAGCTCAAATGTAGTTAGGACTTGTGGGCGTTATTAAGTATCAACATCCGTATTCATTTGTTCTTATATTTGAATATATATACATACATTGTATGTATACAATTATAATCAATGCCCCGTATACAAATAATAGCCGTTAGTTATCAATCCCATAACGCGTTTCTATTAACATTTTTAATTAATGAAAAATAAACTGTCCTGCTGACGTAATCACTTGATTGCATCACTAAATTCAATGAAGCGCGTGTCTCGACAATTTAAACGCAGTCGTCTACAAAAATAACGTATGCGTGTGTGCATGATTTATAATTATAATAAAATATGAATTACAGTGTTGGTACATATTGCTACAATGAAACTGATGATACTTCATTTTATATTTCTTAAAAAATTAACGCGATGTTTTAAATTAAGTGTTGTTGTTCGGATTTAGAATAGTGTCAGTGACCTAAGAGATTGTTATATCTAATAATGTCGGCGAAGTGTTTTATTATTTTTCGAAGGACATAGAGGAAGAATTTAAGGGCATTTTTTTCGTTCTTTGTTAGTTGACAAAATAATGTATATCCACAAATAATTACATGCTTACACCTGTTTTAAAATGAAAACGATGTATTACAATAAACAAATGTATCTTTTAAATGTAAAGTATTGTAGGATAAGTATAATAAACGGATATGTAAAACTTCACACAACGCTTTCTTTTCAATCGCACATCGTTTCTCTAGCAGATGAATTATTTTGAAATTATGTATTAACAGATAACGATTTCATATTTCTTTCATTTAGCTTCATGTAGCGATTTGCCTTTCCGTCCGCCAGTTCGAGGTTAACCCAAAATGACGCGTCTCGTCAAACATCAATAATTCTTAATACAAAGCGTTGATACTTGCATGTATGTTATCTATTAACACTATCAATACATTCATATCACCTGCCCTTATTTAGACCTTGACATTGACCTACTTTGGACTTATTTTAGAAGGTCCAAATTCCTGTTTTGCCCATATGACGCGTTTCGCCTTACATCAATACGGCCTGCTACAAAACTATGATACTTGTTGTGAACACTCTCGACACATCCACATGACATGACCTTATTAGACTTTGAAATGGACCAAGTTTTGGACAAATGAAAACGGTTAATTGAGAAATACTGAAAAAGCTTCCACAGGAGGCATATGCGTTTTTTGAACTCAGTATCTGTTCAAGTTTGATGTCGAAATGCCTCAGGGTCGACCTGTTTTTGTAAGGGTTTATCACGAAAATAAACAATATGCCACGATGTCCTTAGTTTTGAAAGGTAACGGTATTATTTTAAAAAAGGTCACGAATGTCAAATTCGAAGAAACTCCGATAAGTATAGAGGTATATTGTATAACTGTTATCTTTCATGGTAATCCATCGATTGGTGGTTTGATTAAGAAAACATCAGTCAATAAGTATTGTGACAATTGAAGTGACTGGGTCGGAAAAAATCAGAAATAAGCCTTCCTGCCAATAATATGTTCGATTGATGATGAGATAGAATTGTGAGGTAATCGTTTGAGTAAATATTGTACTAATATTCCAATTTTCTGTTTAGTAGTTTGTTAATCGTATACTAATTCAAATATTACAATATCAATTATATTCTTATATGTGTAATCCCCCGCCGAAAGGGGTGGGTGGAGAAGGGGGGGGGGCTTATAGAAATGCCCTTCTTCCATCCATCTGTCAGTCAGTTCGTCGGTCTATACGTAGGGATAGATCTAGGATACTCAAGGTACAGGGAGCTGCTCAAAAGGGGCAGGATGGAAAGCCTGATAATCTTGAGACATGTTACAATAATTTAATACATCTAGCGAATGTATTTGTCCAACATTTGAAATAAAGGTTTTAAAGCACAGTCTTTGCATTAGCCATAATTGATTATGATTGATTATTTGAACAAATATATGAAATTTGAACAGATTTTCACATTTATTTTTTGTTACCAACTAAGAGCGGCAGAAGGGGATACCAAAATAGAGCAGGTCACTTTACACTCCTTATCCTATCTCGATCTCTCCCTACTGTACTTAACACGTTCTTGTCCGATCCATATCTCCTAGCCCATAGAAATATGCCTCAAATGTTAAGGGCATTGAGACGTTGTGCAGAAACCATTAGCTAGTTATTCCGGTTAAATGTCGAACTTCAATGTAAACGAGTTGAGCCTCCATAACCGTGTCCGCTTCATATCTCCTATACCCGTTAATGGATTGTCGTGAAACGTGCGTCAAATGTTAAGGGCATTCTGACGATATCTTTATTATTTTCATCTTTATTATTTATTTTTTTTAATCTAAAGGAAACCACAAAGTCAAAAAGTATATTTTAGCATATCTTGTATAACATGTTTGAATATTACTGCTGCATGATTTCATTTTGTTTGTGATCATATACATGTATACGTTGTATGTCTTATATTGAACAAAAAAAAAAAGAGAGAAGGCGTGAGTCAGTTAAGCCGGCTCAAGATCAATTTCGTACTCAACGGTCAAAGGTTTACTATAAAGAAGTGAAACTACAGAAGCTGCAGCAGCGTTGCATTTCTATCATACACACCTTCGTGGTCCTTTATTTATGGCAAGGAACCAATTGCCAAAACGGCACAGTACGGCACAAAACGAAACAACATATACACATAGAAGAATAAAGCTGGGGTCACTGCCTTGGAACAGCCAATGCTAAGCACTGGGGGGGGGTTAAACCGGTTATAGAGCGCTCAACCTCGCACTTGGCCCAGCAATATTCATGATACATTAAAGTGAAAATAACATTAAAGGAAATTAAAACGAATTCAATTTAATTACTATTTAATTACGCAATGGTAGTAAGGAGACCAGAGCAACAGAGTTACAACTTTTTGAGGCACGATAAAATGAAATTACTAACACGCATCAACTACATCCATTCTTTTACAAAAAGATTTAAGAATATAGCATCATATAGTTAATAGTTCAGATCATCATCGCGCACCTACAGCAAGAAGCAGCAATATTGGGTGTAAAAGTTCCAAATTACCTACTTGATTGTTTATGTGACAGTAATATACTAAAATGCAAATGAAAATGATTGTTATACCTAAAACCTTTATTGTCGTGCCCGCTCAATATCTCATTTAGACTTTGAAGGATTTTCATGAAACTAATGTTATTGGCATTAAGACGGCATAAGTCGGGTACGTCAATTTAAGGTCGAAGTCAGATTTCAATGTGAAAAAAGTAATCTTTTAGTATCTTGTCCGCTGACTATATCCTATACCCTTTGTATGATTTTCATAATACTTAAAGTTGGTGACAATATTTAGGTCATTGCAATGATGTGCAGAAACACTCAATGTCACACTTGTTCGTCAATGGTCTAGCATTTAGTATTTCGTAAATGCTTCATATGTTCCATTCTCTTTGGAGGATTTTTATGAAAAGCAAATGCCATTCAGAACATGATCAGAAGTCATCAATCAATCCTTTGACTCAACGTATATTTTTTATATAAATCATAATAATATACAATACACGTCTTCATAAATATAAATTATTAAGAATGAACGGTGACTATTTAATTGAACATTGAATACTTGTGAACAAAAAAAGTTTGTGGTGCACATCACATGTGTGCAAAAGGCATGACAAACATGACAGGCCACTCACAAAAAATAAGCGGTATACGTACACAGTATATAATGACTTAGCTTAATTGTGTCCAAGTAAACGTAACAATAACTTCTGGTGTGCAAGTTAAATACACTTACCAAATAAGTTTATTGTTGTTAGTATATTTTGAATATTATAAATAAGTTTTCATAATACACATGGGTGAATATGCGTTACGGTGGTTTTATACTTAGTAAACTGAATTTTATCAAGTGAAACTTCTGTAGTTTTATCAAACGCTAAAGCTCAATTCCTCTCCATAATTGAGACGTGGGAAAATAAAGAAACTTCATTGTATTGTTACTATCGTAATTTGTAATTATATTATTCAAAGGCGGTTGAAGAGGTTCAATTGAACGTTTTGAAGATAAAAACGCTCTTAATCGTGTTTTGAAAGCTTTCGAACCCTCCTAATTATACAGATTAAGTGTGGACCATTCAGGCATATTAGTAATACTTGAAGACTTTCGTGGGAAGCCTAGGTGGTGTGATTTGTACAAAACATACGTTTTGCTTTGTTATTTATTTGGTTATTGCGGATGTATATAAGAGGAGTACATGTATGTACGTAGTGCATTGAAGGATTTAAATACCAAGTGATTTCACAGTTTTGATGAGAGAAAACTCGTTGTATATGTATGTAGTGTTTAAGGGAAAATTCTGCATTAATTCACACTTGTAGAAATGCCTCTTATATGCTTTTATTATTGTCCTTTAATTTAACGAAGAAAGCAAACTCCTTCTGCGATAATAATTCAATAAACCAGGACACGTCCTTGACATTATTTCGCATTTCATGGTGATGCTAGTGAATTCATTTTAGGAAATACTTATGAAAAAAAACAAACGTTCGCAGATTGTAAACTATTCATACGAAACCAAGTATATGCAAAGCAATTGTTTTGGTGTTTTTGTTAATGCCCCCACAGAGGCATTAAGCATTGCTATTTCCTTCGTTCGTCAGTAGTTACGAACGTTCCGAAACAAGTAGTGAATAGGTTATGGCACATAAAATACCAAAGATGTTCAACTTCGTGAAGAAAGCACCAAAATTTGTATGAAGCTTATTTAATATACCCTTAATAAAATAAGACGTGAGGACACGCTCTATCTGTCCTGGAACCTACTTTTAAACCAATTTCAAAAAGGGAGATAAAAAACGGCTTTTCTGAGATATAGATTTTCCTGAAATTGCTATATGTCACAATTATTGTGTTAAAATGATTTAAATGTTAAAATAATGCAATATTATGAATGAGAGGTACGTGAACTGTTGAAATTGTATGGATATTCATTGATACATCGCATGATAATCCTCCAATTTCGTACTTGAAAGGGGAGATTATAAGAACATTACCTTAAGTACATATACAAACTTGTATACCATTAGAAGTAAATATATTTAATACCCGTATCACATATAATTTACCTTCATTTCAAATCTATAGGTAAATCATTATAATAAACCTTATTTTGTCAATATTTGAT
>VMBQ01000039.1:149793-200487 GCA_007657795.1 Dreissena rostriformis
AATATTATGTATTGTTTGGCTTAATCATGCTCTCATTTTACTCATACTCAGTATTGAAGCTGATACGCAGAATTGAAGCTTATATACACTTAACAATTATAAGTATGTTCCCATGTAGGGCCTCATATATGGCTTTAACGTTAATAATTAAATATGTAATACTTGTTATGAGATATTATGAGATATTAATAATGCAAAAATGATTAATTATTTTAAGAATTTTTATTGGTCCAGTGTTTCAACATTATTTGCATTACCAGAGAGGTATTACTTTAGTGTTCCCCATTAGGGGCCTCGTTTATTTTTGCGGATGGATTGTTTAGTTTTGCATTTAAAAATGTGTAGGACATTTATTAAGATCAATTTAGTTAAATATTCTATGTAAGCTCAATTAGTGGACATGTTTAAGCATAAAATGTCTATGTAAACCATTATTTTAGAATTTTCCCCCTGTTAGGGCCTCATTTTGTAATTTAACTGTGTTCTTAGTATAAAAATGTTTGATATATTAAATATTGACACATTTCTAGATAAAGAAACAATAGTAAATGAAACAAAATGTTTATTGTTTTTGTTTTCTATCCTGTTACTCAAAAATAAAAAAACGAAAAATGGGCCCCCTTTTGGAGCCTCATTTTAGGGCATATAGAGTTATCCAATCGCGTGTCCTCACCTTTAATTCAATTCAGCATACCTTAAAATGGTTATATACAAAGTTTCATGCTTTCTTCACAAAGTTGAACATCTTTTTCCGATAACCTATTAACTAAAGCGTTTAAACTTCTCTTTAACCCTTTGCATGCTGGGAAATTTGTCGTCTGCTAAAATGTCGTCTGCTGAATTTCTAAAATTAGCATTTTCTTTGATTTTTTTTTCCAAGAATACTATCAGAATAGCAAACAGTTTGGATCCTGATGAGACGCCACGTTCTGTGGCGTCTCATCTGGATCCAAACTGTTTGCAAAGGCCTTTAAAATCCGGTTCCAGCGCTCAAAGGGTTAAGTACTGGTTGGATCTGGCTCAAATTTTCACAGTTTAATTTCCTTAACGTGTTGATGATCGTAAGGAAAGGCATTTCGGCTGCGTTGAGTTTTTGCATGGCTCTTTGTCTTTTTTCCATTTTATGTGTTGATGATCGCAAGGAAAGGCATTTCGGCTGCGTTGAGTTTTGGCATGGCTCTTTGTCTTGTTTCCACTTTAAAATATAAAGTCTATGCAACTTCAGTTCTCAATTCCTCTTTAACTGCTGTGTGGGTAATTAAGTGTCACCATTAAAGTATTAATACCTTGCCCAGGTCCTTTAAACCAACATGCCTCACAATAGAGTAAGAGACTGTCAGGTGTCCGAAGTGTTTTATTAATACCAGTTGGCTTTGTCCACAAAGAGACTTTTAACCTAATGGTGATGGAATATATATATAGACTTGTATCACGAACTTTTTAATGACAGGCAACTAATATGCAAATGTCAAACGGCGGATAGGGCGTTTGAATGCAATAATTTATCAATATTATGCAAAGAAGTTAAAAGGACATTCGCGGTTCTGTTATTTTTGTACATATTCATACTTAAACGTATTAAGTCAATGCTTCTGGAATGCAAGGAAGAAATGTTAAAAAATCGGACATAGTATACAGATCAGTGATAGGCCCTTTTATATATCTCTTCGATAATTAAATTTCCAAGAACTTTGCTTGCATTTCTTAAATATGAAGCTGTATGATAGCCATAGCGATGGAATTCGTTATCAAAATATATAGCTGAAAACGTCTCCGAACGAAATGGTTTCGTGATAAAATGTGTTTTATTTTTTATTTTTTTTTGTCCAGATATATATTTGGACAAAAATGTACTTCACAAAATATTCCATATGTGAATAATATATGGGATATGACATATGTAGAGCTTTTAAATTATTCCGCTCTGTTTGTGTCGAAAAAAGTTATTGACCATAAGTTATCATCTTGTACTAAATTGCTAATTAATACGCTGATTTTTTGTTAATATTCACGCGAACGTAAATCGACTGTTTACTACATACTGTTTATTTCCATTGCGAAAACGTTTGGTCGTAAAGATAAATATTTAATAAACACCGATATACAAAATGCATGTGCTGTATACTGAATAAAATCATCGTTCAACGGTTACATACATGTATATATTCATTATAGGCTACTCTAATGTCATATATGATATTTAAGTATAAATTATACGTTTAAGGTGCTTTTTAGAGAGCATGATACCATACATGAAACTAATGGCCGTGTGATCTACATTTACATGTAGTCAAATATAAAAATTGTACGCACCTACGTCGGATTAATGATAATCAGACACAATATTTAGTCTGGCATCTCTTAAATGTATTACCATACAACTAATGACTTTACTTTATTTATTTAAATTACTGTACACTGCTGTGCGAAGTATAAGATAACTAGAAACGGGTTCCCATTATGTAACATTCATCGATGTGCAAACAAGTTTTGAAAAATATAGCCAATCAAAGCACTAACCCTTCGTGTTAAGCAGACTGATGGGTCCAGAATTCATAATTCAAGTATTGTCGTATTTTCAGTTTCCACGACACCTGCTTGCTGGAAGGCATCACATGGAAACATAACGGAGCCGAAAGAGCTACTTACTCCGCGTGATTCGAAGTGTGATAAGCCAAATGAGGTAAAAATAGTGTCCTAAAACATATAATAGATTGCTTCAAATAGGTATGTGATGTGTATTCATTTTTTTTATATGATTATGACAATGTCGTCTTTTGCAAGCCTTTCAGGCTCGTCAATCTACTCATCAATTATAGTTATCGGCACTTTAGACATGGTAACATGAAGACGAATTATGGGTGTTCCTTTAATACAGCGGACTGTTCGTATATTGCCCCATATTCCAATTACAGACACATTCGCGTTTGACGAATATACATTTGTTTTAATAACACAAACATATGAATGCAGACGTTTATTCAGATATACTTAATATTTGTATGCGTAATAATAACCTTTATTATAGTTTGTGATTATAAATATATTCCAACAAACATATGATATTAAGTACATGTTCAAGTATGATTAAATGACAGTTCCTAAATCATGTTTTGCAAATTATTATAATATTAACACCCAGTTCTTTTTCATGAAATAGCTAGCTATTGTACATGATAACATAACACTGTTTCTTTAAACAGTGCAAACGACGGAATATCATCTCTTTTTCCAACAGCTTTCACAACAACCACGCTGCCTGCATGATAAATCTTTATTTTATTTTCAATGGTAATTGAATGACTTCACGGCGTATAATGTATCGCTATTCTAAAAATATAATTTGAGATTAACGTAATTTCAAATTGGGTTCAGACCTTGCTTTTGCAACCTTATTCTTTATAAAAGCATGTTTTCTAGTCGATTAAATCACTAAGGACAATATTTTGCAAAGTCATTATCTAATTTATCTTCCAATTTATCGTGTGCAGGGTAGCGAAAGGAGGAAAGTTACGACCGCCACATGAATCCCTTATTAAATATGCATATTGATTTCGATGTGCATTTCCTTATAAGATAAGCATGCGTACTTTAAGTGTTTTATTTATTTCAGAGTTTCATTTTCTTAACTTGTGTTTTATCCGATTTCAGATATCCAATGTGAACTATTTATGACGTCATATGATCGAATTGCCGATGAGGTGAGATACAGTGAGAAAATGCGAGAATTCCGTCGTCCCACGCTGTGCGTGATAGACGAGAACGGTGTCGATGTAACTAAATCCGTATGCGAAATATCCGAAAAGAGAAGTGTAGACGGCTTCACCGGAAGTGACAACGGGATGCCGGTTACGTGTGACCATAACGCGAACTGGACCAAAGCAGGCGGACACGAGTTTTACCGGGAAAGTGGCGACAGCCTCTTGATACCTAAGTGCGAGGACGACTATGACCTCTGTGAACTTAAGGCCACCACCACGCGATTAAAATTGTCAACCAGACGACAAAGTACGGTCGCCTGGCAACAGGCGCACTTAGGTTCCACATGTGTTCCCGTAGTGCTTCCAAAGTTCGATTCCTCAAAATTAATCAAAAGTTATAAAGACTTTGATACGGACAACAACAACCCGGACGACGATTCGTTTACGGAGGAGAGAAAAACTCGGATCGACGACGCGCTGGCATGGCTGCGATCAGAACTGGTAAACTTCGTTAATGATTTCATCTACCAAAAATTCTTCTTCTACTTGACCTGTTTCCGTTTCTTCTAATACAAACACTTAAACAGCAATACTGATACTATAACGACACCACCACCGCCACTACCACCTCCAATACAACTACCACTATTACTACTTCAATATCTACGACTGTAGAATGACCGAGAATGTGTCCAAGCGTTCCTACCTTATTAATTTACTACACTCAAGAATTAAGTTCAATTTCCAGCTATTTTGTTTTTACTATGGTCTTGTCCTGTGGGGGGAAGCCGGAGTACCTGGCGGGAACCCAACCTGTCCGGTATGGTGACCACAACCCAAGCTCACATGCTCCGGGATTGAACCTGGGTCGCCTAGGCGAGAATCGCGTGCAACAACCACTGCGCTAACCAGACATCCCTTAGATGCTTAAAAATATCTTGCTACCAGTTTTTCGATGTATCGACATTTCAGCAAACATTATCCATTCTTATTATTGATTGTTTACGAATCAAATCGAGGCACACTCACACGTTTCTCGATGTTACAGATGCAGATGCGCAGCGAAGATGAACGGTTGGCAAGACAACTACTCTCAATCAGACACGACATCCATCAGTTGAAACTTCAGGTAAATAGCTCTCAAGTAAGTGAGTGAGTGAATGAGTGAGTTAGTGAATGAATGAATGAGGGAGTGGGTGAGTGAGTGAATGAGTGAGTGCGTATGTGAGTGAGTGAAATGGATGGAGATGGGAAGGAGATTGAGAGAAGGAAGAATAAAATAAAAGGGTCTTCGTTAGTGAGTGACTTTGACAAGGTAACCAAATTGCTTATAAAATTATGCAAACAGATGTTTTCACTTTTTGCCGTTTTATCTCGTCGTTCGACACTTTATATTATTCATTAATACAGATCATAATTTATAATTTGGTTTATTGCAGCGAAGTTGCCAGGCCCATCGAGAGATGCTGGAAGACGTGACGCTCGACATGGAAGAAAATCACGTGTTGAACGTTATTTCAGACATGCCCATTCCGGACTCCGTGAATGACACGCCTTTGAAACATCTCGGGGTTACGCGCATGCACTTGAGCGCGAGACGATTTTCGACGTGTTGAAAGAGTCCGGTGATAGCGTCCGTGTGGGTTTATGTGTTAAATGTTTACAGGACCGAGGATTTCGGTTGACTACGCACATGTACCCGAGAGCAGGACGATTTTCGACGTGTTGACCCGGGTGCCAATGACATTGTCCATGCGGGTTAATGTGTTGAATGTGTACAGGATCGAATATCTTGGTTGCCAAACTGTTCGTATTTACGAGTTACCGCCCTTGCGACGAAGCCTTGTCACGCCGATATGCGGTAGGGACCAAGCTCATGGTATACTGCCAAACACCCGGACTTATAAAAGCCGAGCCTATTGTCGTGTTCGAGTGTGCCGGTAAAAGTATGTTCTAGGCAAACGTTTACGCATCGCAGTATTCAGACTAAAAACGAGTTACTTTTCTATTCGGTTTTTCATTTGCGTCAAAGTAAACATGGAATTTTTTCGATTTGTCAAATATCTGTTCGCATCAATAAAAATCAAAGCTGACACCTCAAGCTTCAATGATTTATATCACATTTGATAAAAATGCATACAATTGGTGCATAAACATACAACATTAACGCTGGTTAAGTGCTGCTGCAATATAAAGAACGAATTTTTCGCCTTTACAACGACCGTCTCTCTGACTTCAGGGGGTAGATCGTACGCAAGTAACCGCTGTGGCGTAAGTGAGAAAAATATTAACTATTGTTCAAAATGGCGGCCAACGGCTGATATTTCGATTTTTCGCCAGATCTTTTGAAAGGTTTGTACATTTACCATACTTATTCGACATTATCCTTACGCGCAATATGTGATACTTATAGTCATTTAACCGCGGTATTAATCCTGTAGCTGCATTATCAATATTTAAAAAGTTATTGAAGACTTAATACGCAAGTTCCTGATTTTTAACGATTGGCACGGCTCATTGTATGTGTATTTTTAGGTCATATTTAAGGTTTTTTCAGCAGTTTTCATAAACAGGTGGACTCAAGAACCATCATAGTTTACCTTGCCTCAACACCAAAATGCTTCCAAAAGGCAATCGCACTATATGCATCAAAATTTGAAAATTAGCCCCCATTTTAATAACTGTTGAGCACAGTTACCCCACTTACCGTAACTGTTGTTTATACAAAAAGCTCACTAGGTATGTGAACATGAGCCCAAGCAAGTCCTGAATAAGGACAATGTTTTTCGCAAATATCGTTAGATCGTCAATGTTAATTACTTACTTGCATTCCGTAGTTCACTTTTCGTTTAAATTATTCATATTCCACTTTCTAATATACTAGTAGTCACACTTAAAAAAGTTTGAATTAACCTCAAAGTGTATCTATTATATTACTATAACCATGAATACATAGTTGATAAAATCTGGACTGGGAAGAAATTTTTGTAGAATATTATTTTATTTCTTTTTTGTGACCGTATTAAAAGGATTTATCCAGATTGTTTTCATTTGCGCTGTTTAACTGTTATTAAGGCGAAAAACATTGCTTGTTCCTGGTATTAAAAGGGTATGATAGGTAGTCGATATATAAATTATTTTATAAAGGGCATAGTTAACTTTGAGATAAAACACAAAATAGTGAAAAAGGTATATGATAAGACATTTGTGAAAGTGACGGTATCAAAGCAAATGTACACAAGTCACCTTAAGAAAGTTTTCTTAAGTCGAAGCATTTTTTTTTGCACGACGTGTAACCGGAAACAAATCTTAATACTTTACCAATTTACATTTCAGGGGACGTTTTTGAAGAAGGGTACGGTACAAAACCAAGAGTCGTCTTAGCCTGTACAAAAAGGTTAAAATGCAATGGTGCATTTGTTGTACAATCTGATCGAACAAAACGCCTTTTAAATCACCTGCAGCAAAACGACTATTCGTTTTTAAAACACCAGTTCTGTATGCAAAAAAAGGTTAACTATACACCGAAAACTTCAAAGCGGCAACGTTCTCTGTCACCAAAACACCAAGCTGGTTTTTTTCTAAACTGCCCTTTGGCGCATACAACACATGAACAAACATCACCGAAAGGACAATCTGTAACTTATGTTACAAAAAAGTAATTACAATTCGGCAAACATGAAAATAATGAATACCACTATGTCAATAAAAATACTTCGTGCTTTGTGGAATTCGAAAATCAAGATTGAGATATTACCATTAAAAGACTCAGGTTCAAATACCTCTGCCATACAGTATTCTGAAGAAACAAAGGAGTTCTTCTGGATCGGAAAACGATTACTTGGAGGGCAGTTTAGTAGAAATATGCGAGGATTTCCCCTTGAAGGAATTGTTAAGGAACGCCACAGTAACCTGGGTAACTACGACTCCGAGGAGTCTGACATAAACCTACCGGAACCAACGGATTTCCAACTGTTATTAAATTTAACATTCATCGTTTTGAATTGTGTTATATTGAGTAAGATATATCTAAGTAAATGCGTATTTTTATATTTTATTCCATACTTTGTTACCTCTATGAATACACGTTTGATGTCATAGTCCCTTTAAATCATTGTGGAAACAATATTTGTTTCCCGGAAATCATGGAAAAGTTTTGTCAGCTAATGTACATTAGAGACAAATAACCCCAGTTAACGAGGTAGTGCTTTTTATGTAAGTGGTGTCAGAGTATTGATCAGTATGAGATTAAAAGTAAGTAACTAATACTTGTGGGGAACAGTACAAGTTGTTTTACCCGTTTGCGGCTTTAATCCGCAAGACAACTACAACGAACTATACATTTCGAAGTTTTTTCTGTATGAGTTGAATTGCTGCGTAAAAAAATAAAATGTTTACGTTTGTGTTTTACATGAATGCGTAAATCTGTAAAATAAACTACACATTAGCTATTCCATACTCATAAGACATAATACAATGTACTAGATTTATTGTTATATTTATTAACAATTAATAATGATTATAAAATAAATTC
This sequence comes from Dreissena rostriformis, assembly GCA_007657795.1. Classification (NCBI taxonomy): domain Eukaryota; kingdom Metazoa; phylum Mollusca; class Bivalvia; order Myida; family Dreissenidae; genus Dreissena; species Dreissena rostriformis. The sequence continues at coordinate 158,029 of VMBQ01000039.1, forward strand.
AAATTAATGTAAATTGACTTTAAACATGTAAACACACACACCTGCTGTTTAAAAAAATAATAATGAAACATAACAGCACTATACTATTTGTTATGAGTATCACAACGCTTTTGAGGGATATGTATCACAATTAAATCTAAGCACACTCGGATTCCATGCAAATTCTAAACGACTTGAAAAGTATATTACGTAAGTAACGTATGGTTCGTGCCACTCATATGAAACTTAACTAACACTATTAATGCCATACAAATATGCTTTATCAGCCAAAAACCATACTATATAAAACCATTGCATAAATTAAAAAAAAAATCTCTCTTTTTCCAATTATATTACAAAAAAACTTCAAGTAAACAAAAATTAAACACTCATTTCCAGAATGCCGACTCCTAGTATAGAACAACATGTTAGATGACAAAACACTTTTTAAACGTCAACTGTGATAACTATTGTTTCCTATTTATATTGGCATGGAAGTGAAATGCGGTCAAAAAATTGTGACCTAAAATATTAAATACAATGCAAGCCTATACGTTTAAGATCATTCAAGAAAAATAACTCCAAATGACTGTGTTGATTTTCTGATTACCGAAATTAATTTGTATTCAATAATCAAAAATGTTTTCCTTTTTTACTTAGTTTTGTGAAACAGGTTGCAATGGTATTGATAATTTTAGGGACTTGCTGACATTCAGATTTCATTATAAAACCTTCATGCAATTAAACGTCCAAGATATCTTGCTCCTAATTAAGGATTTCTGGCTGAACACATTGGCTTGAACGAAAAGGATACCGACATGTCGACAGACATTAGAACGACAACAACGCACTAATTAATTAAAGGAAACTTCGTGATTTTTGGTTTCCACTGTATTTTACCGTGAACAATAAGTACTAAGAATGTGTCGTAACTGTGTGAAATATTATAGATTTGAAAACTTTGCACGATATGGATTCATATAGTTTAATTGTAAGGTTTAACCCATTTTACTGCGGCATAGAGGAGACATTGGCATTTTGTCAAAAACGTGGGCACGTTTTACGTATTTGTTCACGTGTGCATGTAAAAGTGAAAACGTGCGCACGCAGGTGTGTATAAATGCGCAGGTATTTTCTAATGAATACATGCGCACGTGAAATCAATATGTGCGCATGTGAAAGCAATACGTGCGCACACGAAAGCAATACGTGCGCATGTGATAAATGGATCAATGAAATAGTAACGCGTGCGCACACAGAACGTAAAACATGCGCACATAAACATAAATACGTGCGCACGTAAACGTGAATGCATGACAACGTATAGGTGAATACGTGCGCACGTATGCACTATAACGTGCGCTCGCAAAAGCGAATACGTGCGCATGTATTCACTATAGTGTACGCACGTTAAAGCAATTCATGAGCATGTGAAAGCAATTCGTGCGCACATGAAAACAATACGTCCGTTCGTGTATTGAAAACATATGTCCTACGCCATCGTACATTTTAGTGTGACTCCACAAATTATAGTAACACATCACTAATAAACAAAGCACACCTAAACGTGCGTATTTTATTCGGTATTCCATTTTTTTTATTTTTCTACTCTGACTTTTGCATAAACAACAGTTACGGCAAGTGGGGTTTCTATGCTCAACAGTTATGAAAATGGGGGTTAATTTTCGAATTTTGATGCATATAGTCCGATTTCCTTTTGGAAGCATCCTGGTGTTCAGACAAGGGGCACTATGATGGTTCTTGAGTCCACCTTTCCATGAAAACTGCTAAGAAAACCGTATATATGACATAAAAATGCACATACAATGAGCCGTGTCAATCATAAACAATCAGGAACTTGCGTATTAAGTCTTCAATAACTTATTTAATATTGATAATGCAGCTACAGGATTTATACCGAGGTTAAATGGCTATCAGTATCACATCTTGCGCGTAAGGATAATGTCGAATAAGTATGGTAAGTGTACAAACCTTTCAAAAGTTCAGGAGAAAAAAATCGAAATATCAGCCGTTGGCCGCCATTTTGAACAATAGTTAATATTTTTCTCACTTACGCCACAGCAGTTACTTGAGTACGATCTACCCCCTGTGACTTGTGGTTGGGACTTATAATGCATGCAATAATCATATATTCAAATATTAACTATAAAATGACAGGTCGAATTATTTTAGTCCTATAGCCTATAAGTAGGCAAAACGTGTATTTTTGATAATTATAAAATTGACATTTCATTGCGAATGTTTCCCTACTGGCCACGGTTCTTGGTACACGCCTACGATTACTGTTTATATGGTCCCTAATTTGACCTTCAGGCGTTCACAAATATGGCGATGCCAGCATTGAATCCTTACCATAAATTGTTAACTGTTTTCAAAATTTCAGGATTCACCGTTCGCGCATTCGACATATTTACGTGTTACTTACATCCAATTAATATGTGTTCTTTAATGTTCGAATTGGTATTCAAAATATGAAAATCGCATTAGTGTTCGCCCTTGTTATGGTATTTTGTGATGGCATTATTCAATGAAACATTCTAGTAGAAGAAATAAACGGATGTAACCATATTATTCCGCAAATATCATACATCAGTTAGCTCTTTTATAAAATGATTTATATAATACGGGTATATAGAGAATACTAGGTCGGTGCCGAATAAAGCGAAGTTTATTTTGCGAGGCTTAGAAAATCTAAACCACGAGCCTTGGCGAGTGGTTCAGATTTTCGGGCCGAGCAAAATGAACTTCGCTTTATTCGGCACCGACCTAGTATTCGATTTATCCCATCAATATTCTATTTATCATACATTTTTTATATTTAATTTGTTTCTTATGCAATCAAACATCAAAATCAGATTAAATTAACTGAATCTAACCTTGCGTAGTAATATTTAAATTGTGTGTGATCTTTTCCGTTTACGCCACTCGAAATAGTCCTTAAGAATTCCATGCAAAAGCAGAGTAACAAGACAAAATATCGCTATATGCCTCGATTCAAATTTAATCAGCATTCCAAATGTTACACACTCAAGTAGAACACAAACGCTTTTGTTCAAATTAAAATTCTAGTTTCACCACTGCAATAAACAAAAGAATGGCTGCCATTTTGAACTTACGTCAGGCATGATTCAGCATTTATCCTCGCCGATAATGTAAATTTTAGTCTATAAACAACTCTTCTTTTTACATACTTTTTACTTACTGGCATAACAAAGTCAAACATCTACTGCTTCTTGTTCTACTCACTAAAGTTATGTAACTACCATGTTTATTTTCGTCAGTTTTGTTTGCTTTTATGCCGAGTTAAAACTTCTGCACATAAAACAACATTGATTTCTTCATCGCCATTTGGTATAAAAACACGCTTACCTCAATCAGTCAATGGCAACTTTAATTCAATCATAATAAAAATAAAGTTACAACGATATGCACTTCCATTTTTTGTTGAAAAGACGACGAAAAAAAAAAAAAAAAAACCCAAAAAACGTTCGAACTAGTATCTTACCTTTAATTATCCTTTAACATCCATAAATAATCCATTTAACACAATAATTGACGATTTTGCATTTATGGTCTTTAATAATTATTTTAGCATAGTTAAATAAAGACCCTTATGCCATCCTATCACTAGTCTATTTTCAAATGTGTTTATGAACTCGATAAACACTCCTCTTCGTCACACGCTAGATCTACGTCAGTCAAATTAAACTGGTGTGTTTCGTCACAGAAATTACGTCACACGAGATACGTCATAAATTGCGAAATCAATTGAATGAAAAATAAAAGTACGGAATGCCGGTTTTGAGATAAATTTAAGTGGAATTTCGGCTTTAATTTATATACGGTATATTGATTTGAAAAATAAACATTCATTTCATGTATAAATCCAAAAAAAGTAGTCCGCCGCGCGTGACAGCTATATTTCAGCACTGCCGAAAATAAACGAAAATATACCACACAGTCGTTTATTTCGACAATGCACGTCTGAGGATGGGATAAAATATAAGTTTGTGTAAATGTAGATGTAGATCTATATGTTTTGTTATTTTCTTTTCTATAATAATGTTTTGACTGTGATGATATATATTAAGCATGTGTAACGATCTTTCAACGAATAAAGTGCTGAAAATAAAACGTTTACAACATGTGTTTTCACGCTTTGGAAACGCTGTTTTGTATTCATTTCTTTTGTTTATAATTCATTATCTAGCAAATATTGTTTACAATTTCCCTAGGCACGAGTATTATTTTGCTTGCTTGAATATATACTCTTCACATTCGTTTTTGATTTTCTCAATTATCATTTTGCCAATCTGTCCTTTTTACTTAGCAAAATAGATCCGATTTTACCAAGTGCAAATACTATGAGGTTCTCAACTGTTCAAACTTTTTTTCTTCATTATTCAGGCGTGGTAAAATAAATAAACTATTGTTACTTGTGTCATTTGCAAATATGAAAAAAAAAGGCAGTTGAGAAGGTTCCAATTATACGCTATAAAGAATAAACGCTCTCCATTATGTCTTGAAAGAATTGGACCACTCCCAATTATACAGATAAGTGTGTACTATTAAGGTGGTGTTGGGGTACTTTATTATTTCCTTTAAGAGTCGTAAGTGATGGACTTTCATTTATATAACACGAAGTTTTGTTGTGTAAATTTTAAGAGAATTTGGGATAAACATAAGATAAGCACAGATCATCTAATGTTTTTTACAACAACCGAATTATTGTTTCTTCCGTGAACACTCGTTGTATAGCTCTATAATAGTGTGAAGCTGAAAAAGCTGCCACAAGTCACACTCGCCCACTGTCCATACATAACTCGTTGCATAATTATATTTGTTTAAATTGGTCCCGTTTCCTGATGATGCTAGTGAACTTTATGACGTAAATACTAGAAAAAAAGAACGTCCAATTACATAATAAATACTAGTACGTACAAATTCTGCCTTAATTACATTACAAAGTAATATAGTAAATTCAAGTTATTCAGAGGCAATATTGACAACAATGTCAATGTCTTCATATTGGCATAGAATTGTTTTAACTTACTGTTGAAGGCACTGGATACTAAAGTAACATAATTGCTGACATATTCCGCATAACATAGTTGCTTTGGAGATTAAACGGTATCTAACGTCTATGTATGGCATTTTTAGCTAGTGTTCTTTAACCATACTTTATTTTTTCAACAGTATGCACATAAAGTGAAAATGAAGTAATATTTTCTCACATTTTCATTGCAAGACCAAACGAAAAACCGTGGTTTACTTGCTTGCTTACAAATGTCAAGACTCACCATTATAAAAGACATTTAATTTATTTGCGTCATGCCAAAAATGAAGCTGCTGTGTCTTTTCAAATGCCAATGTATCGGTTAATAAATGTGATTATTACGTGTAATTGCTGTATAAATCCATTAAAGAAAGTGTTACAATATGAAATGGACAATGACAGATCACGCATTTTGTCATTATAGCGGGTTTTCTCCTCACGTAATCTTATTTGCTTACTATAAACAATACTTATATAGTGGATCATACAACTTGAGTAAACTGTAAGTTGTCATCCATTGAACAATTTTAAAATTACTTGCCACCAAATTTCAGCATTTGGTATCGCTGCACGTCCTTTGTCCAGTAAATGATGAAATTCAAATGCATATAAATTGATATACACTCAATCACCTGCTGAGGTAATTTCAAGTTATATTTTTCTCTGTGTTGTGTTCATTGCATGTTTTGATTGAGGTATCAAATATCTATTCGCAAATTTTATAGTGCAATACAAATGCGAATACTCATGCTGAAATCTCAATGTTATTGCTGTCAACCGTTTGCATAAATCTGATTGGGATTTTGTCCAACTAACCATGACAAAAACGTTCATGTTCACAACAAATGTATTCGAAACGTGAATCAATTAAGTTGCATCGAGTTGTGCCATATATAGACCGTTACCCCGTAGGTTAGTCGCTAGGTAAACCACATCCCTGTCCTCACACATACACTAGACACAAACAGCTATTATTGTGCAATTAATAAATAATTAATAAACAAGTCATATGAACTATTATTCTAATTAGGTATGCGTCGCCATCGCAATAAACATAAAACTCAATATTGTTTACGTCATGTCATTTGTATAGGCAACAGCATACCGGTAACCAAGAAAAAAGCTTGAGCGATAAAATGGCGCACGAATATACCTTTCCTGTTATGTCTGCACGAGAAAAACATTGTGATGATTATAATGCCATCAGTCGAGACATTTTATTACAAAAAACGTTCACTAAATTGATTGACGTCACGCATTGACACAAGTAAGTGCAAATTGCTCTTGCATGTCGATTGCAGTATTGTTCATTTTGTCTTTCGTCGCATTCATCACCATCATAATCAACAACAGCACCGGAAATCACATTGGTGAGTAAATTTTCAATCATCAATTTATAATATTTAAAATTCTTAGTAGCGCCGATTGTGTTTTCCATAAGTACAGTCGTTGTTCTATATTAAATGTCAACATCATTCTAATCCGTAATCGAATTCGAATTGTTCTTAATATCCCTTTAAATAACAAACAGAAGCGACCTGATGGACTGTATTAGTTTTCCCCTCATGTCTCTGGCTGCTAATTCAGTTGTAATTATCGAAATATTACGACTAAGACTATACAGCAAACCTACTAGAAATTAGGTCTAGCGGATAAATGTCAAAACTTATCACCTAATCATTATAAAAAAGGGTACTTGAAGCTTTTAAAACTGCAATTACATGTAGTCGTTGAAATAATAATTGTCTGACATGGCATAATGGCAGGGTGCTAAAAGCTATAATAATTACTTCACTGCATACGTCTTACAGACCTATTTCCTTTACTAGACAAACGCTACTTAAGAACGAGGAGTAAAGGAGTTCAAATTAGTTCACGTGTTCCCGTTAAAAGGCGAACTCCGTGGCTCTATACTTGTCTTGCTCTGCGGTTGTAACATACTTTGTATAAATGAACTTTACTAAGCGGGAAATGCGACAGACTTTCAGAGTTTAAGAACATCGTCGAGGCTTTTGGAAAGCTCACAGTGACGTTGCATGCAGATTTATGTGCCAGACATTTGAAAATACAACGCAACTGTTACAAATTGGTTTAGTGTTTTGGCGTTGATAACACGGATTAAAATGAAAAAACGAAAAATATGTTTGATGCTGCTTGAAGATTTATTCGCCAGACATTTGAAAATACAACGCAACTGTTACAAATTGGTTTAGTGTTTTGGCGTTGATAACACGGATTTAAATGAAAAAAAAGAGAAAAATATGTTTGATGCTGCTTGCAGATTTATTCAGACAGTAGAAAATTCAACGCAACTGTAACAATTGTTTAAGTGTCTTGGCGTGGATAATAAGCATTTTAACATAAATCAGATAAACATATTTATTGGATTGAAAATTCCAAGGTAAGTTTACCTTAATAAACAGGTTCTAATGCTTGTTTTTATGTAATAGTGTATAAAATAACATGTTTGTTAAACTAACATTTCTCATTAAACATGTAGGTAGGTCGGCTTAATGCTTTTTTTTTCGTTTACCTTTTTACGATAAACGTGTTTTTTTCCCACTTTAATAAGAATAATTATACAATATAAGTTAATAGTAAAACAACAGTTCATTATATGAACAAACACCGATGAGCTGTACAATAGAGAAGTTGCTGTTGATTTTGCTGTTACTATAACTATTGGTTGTTATAATGTTACCAATATATATAGAACCGCCATCATCATAAGTCTCTATATAACTTTTGTTGTAAATTAATTAAATGTGATTGAACGTTAATTTAGCGAATATGTCCTAATGTAGCAAAAATGATCGAAATCTTAACCTGGAATACCAAAATGGTTGGCACAAACACATTACGGTCGGTCGTGTCCGTAGAAACAAACTACATGTTAACGCCTTAATAGTATTCAAATTAGGTATCACGACGGTGCTATATATATCTGTTATTTCATGACAACCAATAGTTGTAGTAATAGCAACATCACCAGCAACTTCTCTATTTCACAGTTCGTCAGTTTTTGTTCATTGTACCAACTGTTATTTTACTATGCATATGCAGGAATATTTTCAGTTCGCTAAATAGAAACACAATCAATATCATGAATGCATTTAAGGCGCCCCTGCGATTATTATTATATGAGCCTCGCTCTGGGAAAACGGGGCTAAATGCATATTGAGTCCAAACAGGTTAGTCGGCGACGACACTTTCCGCTGTAGTTGGATTTTCGTTAAGAAGAGACTTCCTTTAAATAGAAAACTCAATAAACGCGGAAAGAGTCGTCCCTGATTAGCCTGATAGAAATGCACAGGCTAATTGGGGGACGACCCGTAAATCACATGCATTTAGCGCCGTTTTCTCAGAGCGCGGCTCATTTACTCTTAATATTTATGATCTGGATAGTGGCTCCAAATGAAATTTAGCTTCCACTCTTGCATCCCAAACTGGGTTGATGTGATTGCCTCATTGCTCGTAAATCAGTGATAAATCTGGAAAATAAGTTACAGAATTAGAATTGTAATAATGGGACTTTAATTATTGGTTGGAGACAGACGAGTCTGAAAATTGTCCATTAACTTAATTGCTAACACACGTATATGAGATATACAAAAAAAAATCATTATCCACTTTAAACAGTCGAAACTAAACATGACATATAAAAGCGAACGTTATTTTTTTTATTTTTTTTTCGTGAAAATAAAAGTGCAATTAATAATCTATTTAACATCGTCTTAACCTAAAATATTGCACAAGTCAAGACATATTGCCAAATTAAATTCAAATACATAGTAACATGAATGCGCATATCGTCAAATTGCTGATTCCCATGTTGCGGAAGCGTTTGGAGCGGGATAAATTTCCCTGTACCGAAAAACACATGGAATCTTTTAAAGTTTTTTTTTCCATGACTTGTTATGTGATGCTGATTGTATTATCTTAATTCGGAATAGTCTGTTTTTAAATGTTGTGTTTTATCATATTATAATATTATTCTATTTTGACCAATACACTCCCACAAATCATGCATATGGGTTTACAAATTTTACACGGTCTTACGCCTTTTTATGTTTGGTTTTCCAACCGTGTACGCGGTCTTTCGTCTTCGTATAAATAATGTAATTATTCATTTCATGGTGTTGACTCTCTGTAGCGTAATCATGTTTGATCTGTGATAAAATCAAATCGATTCTCAATAGAAATAGACTCACCACTTGTTTCGTTGGCTCATCTGATATCTTTGTCAATTCTTGATGGTCAGAAATTCAATGTAACCCTGACTTTGACATCGGTCAAAAGTTCATAACAATTGTCATTAAACAAAGATTCAGGCTTTATTACAATTACTTTGTCCGATCAGTATCTCCATTTATTGGGTTCTCGTTTCTTGTTGACATATTTAATTTGATCGGCTGTTCATTGTCTTGTCTTCTAAAGATATATCAGCATTTTTTTTTTTTTTTTTTTGATAACTTTTAGAGGACTTCCAAATGTACGTTTGAAAACACTGTTTTGATCACTATGCCGTTGACGTGAGATTCCGACACACGCGAAGATATCTCTGTGAATAGATGATATTGAAAGACGAATTATCTTGACAGTTGACATCAAAAACTTCTGTCATTAGCATCTCTGTTTAATTAGAAGTAATGTTCCTTCATCGAAGCTTCAACTGCAAGTATGTTGGATGTGCATGGCACGTTATCTGATCGTTTGTGTAAAAACCAGACGTGTTTCTGTTCTTCCAATCGCACATTTTTTTGCGATCAACTATAGATGTATACGGGTCGTTGTGATGGTTAAATACTTAAGTATAAGTGTGTTCTTTTGCAAATGAATATGGTTATGATTCACCAGCATTTGCATGTTTTAATTTTTACAGTGCATGCCCTCCTGTTAATTCGATCTGGACTATATTAAGCCATTTATCAGGACTATTTGTGGCTGGCGTTATACAAAACCTTTTAAGCCATAGTTCGTATTGTACTTAAAACTTAAATACTCAAATGATACGGGTGCCAACAATGTTCAAATATGCCTTTGTAGTATTTCAGCGTTTAAAATATACATATAAAAATCGTCATCTGAACGCGAAGAAAATGTAATCAGCTTGATACCGACCTAGTAACAATTGCCTTTAAATAATTGCTATCTGCAAAACGTTGATCACAACAGTTAACGATGTTAATTTAATTAATCTCAGCGAATAGTTTATAGGAGTGCGTTTAAATAATAACAAAATAATATAAAAGCAATGCATACAATATATTAATAAATGTATTTTCTATGAGGATATAAATATTCATGCTATCCATTTTTTTTTCATTCAAAACAAAATCAGGCAAAACAGAGATATGGCTTTTAATGCAACCACCAGATTGTGATCGGGATTCTTAAATTAGATAAAAATTGTTTAAAGCGACCCAGTTTTAAGGCATTTGTTTGTTTTCGTGTTTGATGCGATGATTATCTACAGGAAATAAAGAGGGAAACGTTTTCATAAGAGCTCCGCAATAATGATATTTTCTAATTGTGTGCATTTGTTTGCACACACGTTACGTATGTGTTGTAATTCCATTGGAACTGATCATGTGTTTTACGTCATCACTAAATAGCCTGTATCGTTGACATTGTGTCCAAGATATATTATTGCGAGAGAATAGATCATGGTAAAACCGGTCTTACGAATTGACTTTTATTTGACATTTATACCCAATGTCTGTGGCACTTGGCCAGTTTGACCAAAACTTATTTTATCTCATGCAATTGCGTCTAAGTAACTCCCTTTTAGAGTAATTTTCACTAGTAGACGCCGTATTGCCATCCAAGTTGTGGCCAAAATAGTTTTATCATGACAGTACACATGTTAACATTTTTAACGATTCTTTTTAGAAAAGGATGCGTCAGGATTAATTGCAAGATATTATTTTAATGACTTCGAGATCTTGTATCAAACATTAGTACACAACTAATTGGGAACTATTACTTCTATGTACAATGAAATTATAATTTAAAGCATGCGATTGACAGACATGTTTCTTTAAAATCATAAGGTTACTTCATGTATACATTACTCATGATGACATGTATAGGTACATTCTTGATAGGCATACTCATTTCTTTACATTATTTAAAATTAATTGAATACCTTTAATAGCTTATGCCGTTAATTCCCAACCAATACTGCGTATGATTTGGTTTCATATTACCCGTTTTTTTTGGCAGAAAATAATAGGTATAAAAGTTCAAGGTTTAATATGATATTATGTTTAATGTATTTTGTTTTCATTAAATTGTTAATTGTGATTAACGTTGACGTGATTTTAATTTAAGGTTTTACAGAAAAATCATTTGAGGTTAAACCGAGGTCAATATGTATACATTTTTATCCTACAGACTAAATTATTTTATAGAATGAAATTCTCTGTGTCGGATAAACTTCTGCTTTTCATAAATACTAGCTTTTACTCTGCTCCTACATGTACATAGCGGACTACTTTTTGTCCTGTCATTTCCGGTTAAAGGTCAATTGCAGTAAAACTTGTTGACGATTTAACTCGTTAACATTGTCATTTATTTGTAAATAAGTTTGAATGAATACTTGCATTGGATGTACACATTTTAAATCCATGTAGAGTAAAAGAATAATAGCCGTAAATAATCAATCAACTTTAGCTTGTCTTTTAATAATTTTACTGAGTGCAAATGAAATCGCTAAACTACACGCGTTTGCTTGCTGACGTTATCAATAATCACTTGATTGCATCCTTTAAATCAATGACACGAATGATATTATTTTAACATTCTTATTTTAAAATGTAACGTATTTGTGTGTTTATGATGAATTATTATAATAAAGTGTTAATAAAAAGTGTTGGAATCTATGGCTCGAATGAAACCCATGATACTTCATTTTATATTTCTTTAAAATGTAGAATGTACACGAATAAAGCGATGTTTTACAAGTAGTGTTTTGTTGAACAATTGACGGATTGAGAAAAGTGTGAGTGACCAAACGAGTGTTAAATCTAGGAATAAAGGTGATTTGTTCTTTTACTTTTAGAAGGGCATTGACGTAGAATGTAAAGGGCAAATTCTTTGATAAAGAAGTCGTTCCTTTGTTAGTTGAAAAAGAATGCCTATCCACAAAGAATTGCCTGCTTACACCAACTGTTTTAAAATCGAAAAAGAGGTTGTATCTTTTATGTCGTTTTCGGATTTTTAACTTATCATGCAAACAAACAAAACTTGACGAAAATAAGCATGGTGATTTTATCGATACAACAAGTTTGGTGAATAGAGCGAGTGTCATTTTAGGTTTGACTTGTATATAAGAGTTTGTTACAAGTAGGTTAAAAGAAGAGTTTAAGAAGAGTTGTTTATAGATAAAATTAAACAAAATCAGTGGAAATAAATGCTGCGTCATGCAATACCGCTATGGCTTGGTTCACGAAAGTCAAATATTATTAAAATGGATTAATTTATGCCCGTCTTTTCTCCGTATTTTGTAACAATATCATTTATTTACTGATGTATTATTATGAATTATTAGGATTTATCGTAGAAAAAAATATTAAATGAAGCTGATATTTTTGTCTCTACTTAAAATATACTCGCGCTTTTTGTTTCGCATCGGTACATGTTTTTAACATATATTTGACACATAGTTCTTTATGTACAATTAGAAATTCAGATTATGCATTGGCAGATGCTGTAGTATAATCAGCTGTTTGAGATAAACTTGAGTGCTACTTATATGGAACACGTGTTCGATGTTTGTGGAAATATTACATATTGTCTGTGGTTTTAGCAAACAAATATTGCTAGTGATACGGTTGCACATGATGATTCTTACAGAAGCTCGCGTGTTAAGGTGTTTTTAAATTGCTGCGTATGACGGACAACCGTCGGCTGTTATATGACGCTTGTTTTCAATGGCACATCGATCATCTAGCAGATAAATTATTCTTCTAAAAGTATTAATTATTATTAAGTACGTACATACAGATAACGCGCTTGTATTTCTCTTTCATGAACTAAGTTCGTATACATATCAAACTCAACAGCCTATTTGTGAATCAATTCAGTCCGCTCTTCGTCGTCACCATCCCTTCTCTTACCAACCTCCCAAGCCCCGCTCTTTTTACGATTTATTTCACAAAATTATTTATTTAAAACTTTATGTTGTTTATAGGGTAAAGATGCTTATAATTGTATTCATCGCTGTCATCAACATCTTCATCATCAACAACAGCAACAACCAGAAAAAACAAATTCAACGCAATACCATTATTATTTAATCACTATCCCCCCTCCTCCTCCTCCTCCTCATCATCATCACCATCATCATAATAATAATAATCATTATCATCAAAATTAGGTATTGTCGCAATGATAAATCACATCTTGATCTCCAATATCTAAACCCTCTTCAAGACTTGTATCACAATCTCTGCGTCGTTCAAAACAAGTCCTTCGTACTTCATCGTGTATCCATCATCAAAAATAAAGTTATCTCTATAACATCAATAGGATGATAAACAGTGCACACACATCTCGACCTGTGCGCTGAGACATACTCTTTATAAATTTGAATGGGTTGTGTATATTTCATACATGCGATTTAAAAACAATAACTTAATTTGAAAAATGAGTTGCGTCAAAGGTTATGCAATAGCGAACAACTTCAGTGCCTTCAGCGCTTTGATTATAAGATACTACATACCGGTAACATTATAGAGAGCATGTGGGATAAAAAAGCGCACGAATGTACATTTCTTGTAATATATGCTCGTGAACAACTTTGTGATGACTTTAATGCCGTAAGACTGGGCATTTAATTAATACAAACGTACACGTTCCTTTGGGTGCATTTTTAAGTGTATTTGCGTCTCTCATAGCCACCAGTAAATGCAAACTTCTGCTTGCATGTCGACTGTATTATTGTTTATTGTATCGTAGGAAACATCGTCGTTTTCATAATCATTACCATAATCATCATCATCATTAACAGCAGCAGCAGTGGATATTGGATTTTTTACTGGTTGGGATATTGCAATTTGTTATGTTCTATTTTCAAAATTCAATGATTTATAAAAAATAATCATCATATTCACCATTATCATCATCACCATCATCATCATCATCACCAATGTATGTTATTCACTATTCTTGGGCGCAAAGATTTTTTTCCATTAATACCGTCTATGTTCTATATTAAATGTCAACACATTCTAGTCCTTAATCAAATTCGAATTGTTCTTAAAGTATCCCTTTAAACAACAAACTATAGATACCTGATAGACTGTATTAGTATCTATTTAAACAACAAACTATAGATACCTGATAGACTGTATGAGTATCTATTTAAACAACAAACTATAGATACCTGATAGACTGTTTTAGTATCTATTTAAACAACAAACGAGAGAGACCTTAAAGACTTATAAGTTTTCGTTGTAATGATCGAACTATTACGACTGCGACTATAAAGCCAACCTACAATAAATTAAGTCTAGCAGATAAGTGTCAAAACTAATCACCTAATTATTTTAAATAAATATGTACTAGCAGCTTTTAAATCTGCAATTTGTCGTTGAGATCATAATTATCTGACATGTCAGGATGACAAGGTGCTAAGAGCAATGATAATTACTTCACTGCATATGTCAAATAATCCTATTTTCCTAAGTTGACTACCGATTCTTAATAACGAGGAGTAAAGGAGTTCAAATTATTTCACGTATTCGCGTTAAAACGAGAACTATTTCGCTCTATACTCTACTTACTCAGCGGTTTTAACAGACTTTGCATATATAAGCTTCATCATGCGGGCCACTTTGTAATGTAGTACGCTGTAAGAGTATAAGTGCTATACGAGTTAAAGAAAATCGTTTAAGCCTTGTGAAAGATCACAGTGATGATGCATGCAGATATATTCAGACATAAGAAGTTTCAAAGCAACTGTAACAAAAAAGTATAGTGTTTTAGTGTGGATAATTAGGATTTATACGAACATTCAGAGAAAAAAACATAGGATTTAACATTCCAAGGTAAGTTTATCTTAATCAACAGGTTTTAGACGTGTTTGTTATGTAATAGGTCTGAAATTTATTTTAACTTATTTCTCATAAACATGGTAGGTGAATAGGCTTAACGTTTGTTTTCGTTAACTTGTTGCGATACACAGGTTATTGCCCACATTAATAACAATATTAATTCACATGCAGAAATCATCCAAATCTCTATTTAACTTTTTTTTATCCTAAGTTAATTTTAGTAGGAATTTGAAAGTCAATTTAGCGTATATGTAGCAAAAATGATTTTAAACAAGTTATGTGTTTGTGAAACACTATGTCCCCTTTTGAGCGATTTAGACCCATATATTTTACCTTTGACCTTGAAGGATGACTTTGACCTTGACCTTTCACCACTCAAAATGTGCCGCTCCATGAGATACACATGCATGGCAAATATCAAGTTGATATCTTCAATATTGCAAAAGTTATGGCCAATGTTAAAGTTTGTGCAAGACAGACTGGGCAAAAACAATATGTCCCCCAGTATAGACTGGGGGACATATAAAAATCATCAGGAAAAAAAAACTTCGGCACAAACAATAAGGGTATGTCGGACTAGATGAATCAAACAACATGGTTACGCATAATAGTTTTTAAAATAATCTTGTATCACAAATTGGGTGTATGCGATTACCTCGGTGGACGTAAATCAATGATAAATCTGGAACATAAGTTACAGAAATAAAATCGTAAACATTGGACCTTAATTATTGGTTGATGACGAGTCTGAAAACTAGTGCATTATTCTAATAGTTGCAAATACATGTATATGAGAATTTAAAAAAATCATAACGCACTTTTTACAGTCGAAACTAAAATTGACATTAAACAGCGAACATAATCTGTTTTTGTCAAGATAAAAAATAAATAATCATCTATTATAAGTAAACATCGTCTAAACCAAGAACATTTACATCCTTCCACTTAAATACATGTTTAAATTAATGCGCGTTTTGTCGAATGGTTGATTCCAAGGTTGCGGAATAAAATGCCCGTGTATCGAAAAACAAATTCAATTATTTTAACATGTAATTGTTCACCATGACTTGTGATATGATACTGATATGTTCTGAGAAAACTGGGCAAAATGCTTGTGCGTAAAGTGTCATCCCAGATTAGCCTGTGCAGTCTGCACAGTCTAATCTGGGATGACACTTTACGCACAAGCATTTTGCCCAGTTTTCTCAGAACACGCCACATATGGTTTAACAAATGTGTACACGGTCTTTCGTCTTCTTATGTCGTATAAATAATTTTATTATTCACTTTATGGTGTTGACTCCCTGATGCGAAATCTTGTTTGATCTGCGATAAAATCTACTCGATTCTCAATAGTCATTTACTCACCACTTGTTTAATTGGCACATCGCGATATCTCTGCCAATTCTTCATGGTCAGAAAATCAATACAAACCGAACTTTTACATCTGTCAAAAGTTCATTACAATTGTTATCTAACGAAGGTTCACGCTTTATTACAATTAGTTCGTCCGATCAGTATGACCATTTATTGGTGTCTGTTTCTTGTTCACATATTATTTGATCGACTGTCCATTGTCTTGTCTTCGATATATATCATCAACTGTTTGCTCTCTTCTTTGATAACTGTAGGGGACTTCCAAATGTACTGAAAACACTGCTTTGATCTATATGCCGATAAAGTGAGTTTCCGAAACAAATACGCGAAAATATCTCTGTTAACAGACAATATTAAAGGACTGAATATCTTGACAGTTGACGTTGTAAATATTTCTGTCATCAGCTTCTCAGTTTATGAGAAGAATGTTGGATGTGCATGACACGGTATGTTTTCATGTTTTTCATAGTAAAATACATCTCGATTTGTTTTTAGTTAATGCCGAAATAGAGCAGAAACGTTGACATAAATACCAGACGTGTCGCTCGTCTTACAATCGCACATTTTTTAGATAAAATATAGATTTATATGGTTGTCGCTTTGATGGTTAAAACAAATTTCAGGTGTTTTCTTTTTTAAATGAATCTGGCTGTGATTCACCAGCATTTTATTTAACACATTTCACGCTTTAATTATTACAGATGCATGTACTTATGTTAATGCGATCTGGACTATATTAAGCTATGTATCAAAACTATTTGTAGCTGGCGTTATTCAAAGCCTTGTTAACTAAAGTTCGTATTGTTCTTAAAACGTAAATACTCAAATGATACAGGTGCAAAAATGTACGAATATGCCTTTGTAGTATTTAAGAGTTTAATAATTTGTCTATATATCGAGTCATCTGAACAGGAAGACAATACGATCAGCTTTATATCGAAATAGTTATAATGGTCTTAAACTAATTGATTTCTGCCAAACGTCGTCAACATTGTTAGTCAGTAAGTAAGTTCCATTATGAAAATACGATACTTAGAAATGTATGTGACAATAAGTCCTTACCCGTCTCTTTAAGTAGCAATGAAGTGTCACCACTAAAGTATCGATGCCTTTCTCGTGTCCTTTAAACAAACATGTCTTACAGCAGAATGAGAGACTATCAGGTTTCTGAAGTGTTTGATTCTTACCAGATGACTCTGTTAACAAAGAGGCGTTCATCTTAATGGTGTTGGTTCGTGATAAACTTGTATCACGATTTTTTTTTAATGACAGGCAATTAATATGCAAATGTATAGGAAAATGTGTCAAACGGCGAATAGGGCGTTTAAAAGTGACAAAGTGTCAATATTTTGCCAATAAGTTAAAAGACATTAGCCGTTGTGTTATTTGTCTATATATGTATAATAAAACGTATTAAGTCAATTATTTTTGAATGCATGGAAGAAATTTGAAAAATCGTGCATTATATGCAGATCATTGTTAGGCCTTATGTGGTATCTCTCTGATTGTTCAATTTGTCAGAATTTTGCTGGCATTTTGTAAATATGCAGCTGTACATTTTGTATTATGGCCATAGCGATTGAATTCTTTATCACAATATCTGCCTTAAGGCGTCTCCGAACGGCATGGGTTCGTAATAAAATGTTGTTTTATTTTTCGTTTTTGTCCAGATATACATCTGGAAAAAATGTATTTTACAAAGAATCCCATCTGTGAATAATATATATATATACATATATATATATATGGTACTAATATGATGNTATATATATGACATATAACGATCTTTACAATTATTCCGTTCTTTTTGTGTCGAAAATAAGTTATTGACCACAAGTTATCATCTTGTACTAAAGTGCTAATTTATACGAAGATTTATTGTTAATATTCACGCGAACGTAAATCGACTGTTTACTACATACTATTTATTTCCATTGCGAAAACGTTTGGTCGTAAAGATAAAGATCGAATAAACACCGATATGAAAAAGTTATGGGTTTAATACTGAATTAAATCATCGATTAAAGGTTACATATAGTTCAGTATATGCCACTCTTATGTAGTATATGATATGGCAACATAAATTATACTTTTAAGGAGCTATTTTGAGGACATGATACCATTAAAGAAACTAATGACCGCATGATTTACATTTACATGTAGTAAATATTCAACATTTTAAGAATCTAGGTCGGCTTAAAAATTATCAGACGAAAGATTTAGTTTGGCATCTCTTAAATGTATTACCATACCATTGAAGCCAGTATTGGTTAACGTTACATTTTCACATTATGTAGCGTATATTTTCTGGATAAATAAATAAATATTATATTACTAAAGACTTGTTTGTTTTAAGTACTGTACTTTGGTTTATGAAGTTTATGATTATCGTACCAGAAACGGGTTCCTATTTTTAATGGTTCATCAATGTGTTAAAACATGTGAAAAACCTATTCAATCAGAGCAATAAAACTTCGTATTAAGCAGACTGATGGACTCAGAATTCAAAATTTAATTGTCGTATTTTCAGTTTCCACGACACCTGCTTGCTGGGGGACATCTTTTGGAAACATAACGGCGCTTGAAACTTTACTTTCTACGAAGTGTGAAGAGCCAGGGGATTTTCTTCTTTAAACACATAATCGATTGCTTTAAACAGGTATGGGCTGTGTGTTAATTTCTTTCTAAGATTCTGAAAATGTGTCCTTTGAAAGCCTTACTTGCTCGTCAGTCTACATTTCAATTCTATTGATTAGTCCTTTAGACATGGTAACATGAAGATGAATTATGGGTGATCCTTGTATACAGCGGACTGCTTTTATATTGCCCCACATTCCAATCATAGCCACATTCGCTTTAGAACAAAATGTAACTTTATTGCATAACACAAACATATGAATATACACGTTGATACCATTAATATTCTTATGTGCAATAATAATCTCCATACTATTATTTGACTATAAATATATTCCAACAAACCAGATTTTTTAAAGAAGATTTTTATTTTGCATGAATTGTCTAGCTATTGGACATAATAACATACAACTGTTTTATTACAAACGACGGTACATCGTCTACTTGTCCAACAGATTTAAAACTTCGAATCTATCTGCATCATAAATTCTTATTACATGTTCAATTATAATTGAATTGCTTTAGCTTCACGGCGTCTTATGTATCGCTGTTCTGAAAATATTATTAAAAAATAACTCAATCTCAATATGGGTCCGGACCTTAATTATGCAATCTTATGATTGATAAAACCATTTATTCCAGGTGATTTAATCACTGCGGCCAATAATTCGCTAAATGATTGTCTAATATGTATTCCACTTTATCATTTGCAGTCTATTGAATGATAAAATTACGACAGACACATTAATCCCTTGTTCAATAAACATATTGATTTTAGTGTGCATCTCCTTTTAAGATGATCATGAGCGAATGAAGTATAATAATTATTTAATTAAGATTGACACTTCCTAAACTTTTGTTTTATGCGAGTTCAGATTTCCAATGTGAAATAGTTATGACGTCATATGAACGAATTTCCGATGACGTTAGATACAGCGAGAAAATGCGAGAATTCCGTCGTCCCACGCTTTGCGTGATAGACGAAAACGGTGTCGATGTAACTAAATCTGTATGTGAAATATCCGAGACCGGAAGTTTAGATGGCTTCACCGGAAGTGACAACGATAAAACGATTACGTGTGACCATAACGCGAACTGGACCAAACCAGACGGACACGAGTTTAACCGGGAAAGTGACAACAGCCTCTTGATACCGAAGTGCGAGAACGACTATGACCTTTGTGAACTTAAGGCCACCACCGCGCGATTAAAATTGTCGACCAGACGACAAAGTACGATCGCCTGGCAACAGGCGCACTTAGGCTCGACTCGTGTTCCTGTAGTGCTTTCGAAGTTTGATTACTCAAAATTAATCAAAAGTTATACCGACACTGATACGGACAACAACAACAAGTACGACGATTCGTTTACAGAGGAGAGAAAAAATCGGATCGACGACGCGCTGGCCTGGCTGCGATCGGAACTGGTAAACCTCGTTAATGACTTTTTCTAACAACAATTCTTCTTCTACTTTTGTTGTTGCTTCTTTTTTAGCAACACTACTACTAGAACTTCACCACCGCCTGCACTACCGCTCTATTGGTCGTTGTCGGCTTAGGTACTACTTAAAAGTACCCCGGGTACTTTAAGAACATGTATACTTCAATCTACCCCGGGTACGGAAAATAAACTTAACGGCACCGGCCATACGTAGCAGTACTTTTGAGTATATTTTCCGTACCCCGTATACTGTGTACTTAAGAGTATCCGGGCTACTTGTAAATAGTACCTGTGCCTCCACTACCACTATTTATACTTAAATATCTACTACTGTTGCGACTGTTTTTGCTTCTGCTGCTTCCACTTCGACCCGTACGATGCGCTGTTATTGTTTAAAACATGTGCGTGTGTTTCGACGTTTATGAGCTACTTTCGCTTCTTATGCTGAATAATGTGAGGACCGGAAATGTGTTCAAGCACGCCTACCTTATTAATGTATTACACTACAAAAATAGTCGAAATTTCCAGCTATTTCGTTTTTATTGTGCTGTCGGAGGGAGCCGGAGTACCTAAAGGAAACCAAACATGTCCGGTATGGAAACCACCAACCTTGTTCACATGCTCCGGGAGCTGGGATTAAACCCGGTTCACCTAGGTGAGAAGCGCGTGCAACAACCACTGCGCTTACCAGACATCCTTGAGATGCTGAAAAAATATGGATATTAGTTGCAAATATAGCGATATTTTAGCAATTATTATCCATTATTTTCAGTATTATTGATTCTTTACGAATCAAATCGAGGCACACACACACGTTTCTCGATGTTACAGATGCAGATGCGCAGCGAAGACGAACGGTTGGCAAGGCAACTACTCTCAATCAGACAAGACATCCATCAGTTGAAACTGCAGGTAAATAGCTTTCAAGAGACTAAGGAAGGGAGGATGGTAATGAGTAAAGGAGTGAGCGAGGGAGTTAGTAAGTGTATAAGTGGGTGAGTGAGTGATTTAGTGAAAGAGTGAGTGAAAGAGTGAGTGAAAGAGTGAGTGAAAGAGTGAATGAAAGATTGAGTGAAAGAGTGATTGAAAGAGTGAGTGAAAGAGTGAGTGAAAGAGTGAGTGAAAGAAGGAGTGAAAGAGTGTGTGAAACAGTGAGCGAGTTAAGGCGGGAGGGAGAGAGGAAGGGACGGATGGATGGAGAGAAGGAGGGCGGGCCGGAAGGACGGACGAAGGGAGCGAGCGAGTGAGTGCTTGTTTTTTATATCTTCGTTTAACATGTATATGATTCATTAGTAAATAACATAATATAATACCTTGGACTTATTGAAGCGAAGTTGCCAAGCCCACCGAGAGATGCTGGAAGACGTGACGATCGACATGGAAGAAAATAACGTGTTGAATGTTATTTCGGACATGCCCATTCCGGACTCCGTGCATGATACGCCCTTGAAGCATCTCGGAGTTACGCGCATGCACTTGAGCGCGAGACGATTTTCGACGTGTTGAACGAGTACTGTGATATCGTCCGTACGGGTTATTTTGTTAACTGTTTACAGAACCGAGGATGTTGGTTGCCTACGCACACACACCTGATTGCACGACGATGTTCTACGTGTTGAAACGGTGCCAATGATATCGTATCAGCGGGTTAATGTGTTGAATGTTTACAGAGCCGAAGAACTTAGTTACCTTAGTGTTCTTATTCACTAGTTATCGCCCTTGTGACGAAGCCCTGTCACGCCGACCTGCGGTAGTGGCTAAGCACATGTTGTAGTCGGATACGTGGACTTAACGATAGCCGAACTAATTGTCATTTTCGAGTTTAGCGACGAAAGTATTTACTGAAAAAAACGTTTACGCATTGAGGACTGCAGACTGAAAACGAGTAACTTCTTTTCCTTATTGCAGATGCCTGAAAGTAAACATGGAATTCTATCAATTTGTCAAATATCTGTACGCATGAATAAAGAGCAGAGGTGACACTTCTAGCTAAAATGATTTATACCAAGGTTGATATAATTGCATACAATTGGTGCACTAACCTACACAATTGTCCAGTTGGGTTTGTTATAACTTGTGTTAGTGTACCAGTGCTGCTACAATATAAAGAACGAGTTGTTGCGATTACAACAACTGTCTCTCTGACTTGTTGTTAAAACGTTCAGTACATGCAATGATTATATAATTAAATATTGGCTATAACATAGCAGATCGAATTAGTTTAGTCGAATGAGTATGCAAAACGTGTTGCGTTTTTTCTTTTAAATAAATTATCAAACGGACATTTTTGCAAATGTTTTCGCACGTGTTACGGTTTTTTCTACAATCATACAACTGCCGTAGTTATGATCCCTTTTTTTACCATAAGGCGTTCACAAATATGGCGATGCCAACAATGAATCATTATCATAAATTATTAACTTATTTTTCAAAATTACAGGATTCACCGTTTGCGCACATGACACATTAACGTGTAAATTTTATCCAAATATGTGAACTTTAATGTACAAATTGGTATTGGAAATATGCAAATGGTATTAGTGTTCGCCCTTGTTATGGTATTTGGTGATGATATTATTCAATTAAACTTCTAGTAGAATAAATAAACGGAAGTAACCATTGTATTCATCAAATATAATTCATCCGTTAGGTCCTTCCTTTGTAAAATGATTTATACAATACGGGTATAATATTCGTTTGTGTAAATGTAGATGGATATGTTTTGTTATGCTCTTGTTTATATTAAATGTTTTGATTGTGATGATATAAGCATAAGTAACGCGCTTGCTACAAATTAAGTGCTGGAGATAAAACGTTTAAAACATGTTTTTTTCACGAGTCGTAGTTTGCATGCTTGAATATAATCTACAATTATTTTTTCCTATGACTTTGTTTACGTTATCATTTTGCCAATCTGTTAACAGGCCATTTTACTTAGTTAAATAGATGCGATTTTACCAAAAATAGGATCTTGCATGAGTGGTCGTTTTGTATTGAATTTATTAAACGAGTCATCTAAATGAAGATAAAAACGAGGCTTGCCGAGTTTTTATCTTCATTTAGATGACGAGTTTAATAAATTCAATACAAAACAACCACTAATGCAAGATTCTATTTATAACATGACCAACAAAATGCTTTAAAACACACATGTATTCCCCTCCGTGCCATATAGAGGAAAGGTCGATATCTATAACGAAGCAGCAATGCGGTCATTGTGATGGTCTGGATCTAGGCTGGCTGCATGCATATATATGGAATAAGACCAATTTTGACATGTTGCGGCTCATACTTAACCCTTTGCATGCTGGGAAATTTGGCTAATTTGCATAGTTATATAACTAGTGAAATAACACCCGTGTTATAAACAAAATTGAGCATTACGTTATTTCACTCCTGGAGCGTAAGTCATGTTATAAATGTAATTACCGATGGCTTCTCAACTGTTGAACGTCATTTTTCTTCATTATTCAGACGTGGATGAATAATGAAATATTGTAACTTTTTTAATTCATAAATATGACAAAAAGCAGATGAAAAGGTTCAAATTAAACGTGTTTAATGTGAAAAGCTCTTCATCATGTTTTGAAAGCATTTAAAGAATCCCTATTATGCAGGTAAGTGTTGACTATTAAGGTATTTAAGGGGTACTTGATGATTTCAGTTAAGTGTCGTAAGTTGTATTTCTTTTATAAATCTGGTTATATATGAGATAAGTAAAGATCATTGAATGTTTTTGATAACAATTGAATTATCGTTTTACTCAGTGAACACTCGTTTTACAGCTCTACAAAAGTGTTAAGGTGAAAATGGTACCACGCTTCAACTCGTCAAATGTCTATAAAAACGCATTCTTAATATATTTTATTAAACAAATTAATATAAATCCACGCCATCAGTTTATAATTGGATGATCCGGTACTAGTCTTTGAGATAATGTCCCGTGTTCCGATGATACTAATGAAGTCCATAAAGGAAATGCTAGAACAAAGAACGACCATCTACACATTAAATACTAGTACAAGCGGAAAGCAGTACACTCAGAGCTAATGTTTAGGTTTCCATGTTATTTATTTCGATACATTCAATTCAACATTATTTCATTTTATCCCAATAAGATTCCGCCATTGCTCTGCTTTGCCTCTTTTGGTAGTTGTAGTCGAAGAAGAGAAGCTTGTATGTTCACGAATACACATGGATTTATTACCATGTCATTTCGGAATGAAATTATTCCCTTTGTAGAGATTCAACAGTATTTACTCGTATTAAGTAGTTTCCATTTACCAGGTTGAGATATTGGAGCAAGAAGTCTTACAGCTCATTCGAATTCGAGTTTGAAAGAAGTGTATATGACAGGTTTAAGTTATTTTTTGGAAGGTAACCCCTGCTCTGTATCAAACATGTTTCCGCTAGGCTCCAAAATGGTTTACGAAAGCGTATTTGGCAAAATCAGGATGTTTCCATGTCTCTATCGGTCTGGGACCAGTCCTTGTCTGATTTCAACGCGTCTGTAACCTTATGTGCTTGATCGGAAACGAAAACAATCGGCATCCAAATTTAAACGTTGTTACATTTTGAAGCCGAATGTTTTATTCGGAAAGGTTTCGGGATGATCGGCAAACTTTCGGCAATTGTTCAAACAACAACTAACCGTAAATAATCCTTAAATGCACACTTGATAAGAAGAGAAAATGGTAACTATTGATTTATTGAGAATTATGTGTGGTTTCCTTCGTTCACATAAGATCATATGATTTTTTTTACAGTTTATTAGACGTTTAAATAAGCATCTTCACAAATCACATCACTTATCACCTGCATTAATATATTATACCTGGTTGATATGTGAATTTCACGTGTTCGGTTGATAACAAATTGGTTTTTGTACGATTGAAGCCAATCTTACGCACTTAATTTTAAACAGCTGCCCCCTAAACAGTTCGCAAAATTCTGCGTATCTAATTCACGGTGTGTGGACAACATTAAATAGATAAAGAGAATAAAATAAATTGCTGAAACTGATCGTCATCCCGCAGAGATGACACGACCAAGTTTAAAACACTTCACTGTTGAAATATAATTAATTCTTGCCTAATTTATAAATCTTAATTTGTGCCGACAGCCTCTTTCTTTAATTGTCACAGGCACGAGCGGTAAGTGTAAACTTCATAAATTATATTGCATACCGTTACCTAGTTCTTGTGGGTGAATAATTATGTCTTGCTTTGATAGTTTATGTCTTCAAACGTCAGACATCACAGGCAAGACTTCAGCACTCACTTTCCATCCATCATTTTACTTTAAGCGTACGTAGTTCTGCTCATTTATGCGCGTTATGTAATGCTAAGTGATGAAATATTGAGCGCAAGCGCTCGTGAAAATCGGCATTTTCCCCGTTACTGAGAAAAATATTTCACGGTATTACCCCAAAAGCAAACAATAATTCTCGATGTGCGAAGTCTGAACAAAATAAATCTATAGATCTAAGAGATATAAACTATTCATTGTGAAGTATGAAACATACATTGTGAAATAACGAACTTTATTCTAAAGTATACGAAATATAATGTGATTTATGAAATTATTAACTTTGTAAATGTAATATAATTGGAAATATGATATATTTCTTAAATAGAAAACGCGAAATGTCAACTTTGAATAGAACATAAAATGGGAACTGAGTAAGAATTTTTGTAAAAAGTAGTATTATGTGCAGAATGATATTCGAACGATTGAAACACCTAACAAACTGAATTTGCACTTAATAGCCACGTCGTTCGCGTTCTATCTTCTTAAATTAAAACGTATTCAGATACTGCATTAATTTGGGTTTTGGTTGTTAAAATTTCTGATAAAGCAATCGCTTTTTTTTCGTTGAATACGGAAAAAGAAAGACGGAATTTCTGTAAACCAAGACAGAATGTCAGATGTACGAATATTTACCAACCTTTAAGAGAAAAAAAAAACCTTACACAACAATACTTGTTTATTAACTTCAGCATTTAAGGTCGCCGTGGCGTAGTGGATATGGTGTCCGCCTAGCGATCGGGAGGTCACGGGTTGATCCCCACTGTGGGAGCGTTCTTAAGATCTCTCCCAAAGACACCAAGTACTGGTTCTAGGCCCAGGAAACGGACTCGAGAGCATTTCAAATAAGCCTGAGGCTTTCGATGCAATCGAACTAAAATAAATAGGTTTAAACTTTATTACAGACCATCATTATTTTGCAAAATAAGCAAGATAATATAACGATCTCACGTTTTATCCTACATGTGTATCATGTATGTGTTCTTTGATAAACTTTTCGATTGTTCATTGTTGTCTTAGGAAACAATGAAATACTTTCAACAGGCAAGTTCAAAGTATCTTGCGAAGGAAAACGCATTTCCTTTTATCATTCGAATATAGAACACATAGTGGGAAAATGGAGTTCATTGCAGCATTTGGCAGTGCAATAAACGTTTTTATTAAGAGCATTGGGTAAAAATCTTAATGATTATAGTTTCAGAAAAAAGTTATGTAAATATGTGTTTAGGTGTAGGAGACTCGTTTTTTAATTAAGAGCGCTGATATAGACACTACAGTGTCTCTCTACTGAAATTCAACCATGAAATGCATATTTAAGAAATCGGACTAAAGTTTTGAGTCAGGTTAATTATTCGTTAAATACTTGAACTTGCAATGAGGTTTGAACGCACAGTAAAACTGTTTATAGATTGCATTGATAAAAATGACAAACAGTTTCTTTTGTGTTAAAGATTTGTAAGAATTAAAAGTATAATGTGAAGACACGCATGCAGTAAATGACCCTCGCTCTGGGAAAACGGGGCTTAATACATGTGCGTAAAGTTTCGTCCAGATTAGCCTGTGCAGTCGCTTAGAAGAGACTTCATTTGAACGAAAATTACCATACAAGCGGAAAGGATCGTCCCTGATTAGCGTGTGCGTACTGCACATGCATTAAGTCTAGTTTTTGCAGAGCAAAGCTTTATATACATTCTAACTGGCCCTGTTGCGCCGAATCGATGAGAAAGAATTATCTTTACTGAATCAAAGTTCTTGGAAAAGTTTATCTAATTTCATAACGAAGCATTATATATTACCATAACTTCATAACATCAAACCATTTTTCTTTTAAACCGATACAAACAAATGAAATGGTAATGTCGAAGAAATATGATTATGGAAAACTGACTATATTGAGAAGAGATGAAACTCAACATAATCAGTATTTTCTTTGAAATCAGTTAAATTGGAACAAACTATCTAGCTCGACAACACAAGACAAGAGTGTTCTTCGTTTCTTGATATATTTGTAGTTAAAATCAGTAAATATGTAAAATAAATCTAATTACGTGCAATAACAGAATAAAAACAGTTTAGATGAAAAGCAGGGATGTAATTAGGGAATAATTGGCAATTAATAATTTTAAAGGATTGTAAAGAATACATATTTTAACCATCGTCAATATAAACTTAATGGTATAAACGTAGCTTTATTTCAGCATTACTTCGATAATGCTGTCATGCAAAGTGTTATTGCGTTATTTTGTTTATTTAAGTGTGGTCAATTGATGCTGATCGTGATTATTTTTTCAAAAGAAAGACACACACACGAGATGATGAAGGGATAAATAAAATGCATTGCAAATTTCAAAGAACGGATAAGTTTATTTGTTCAACATGAACGCCTGACAAATTCGCAAAGACTCGAGATTCAGGCATTTAAGCCTCGATCAATAAACGTATCAGTGTTCAACACTATCCCATTATTCTATTTGTGTAGTATCGTTTATTTAGAAAGTATTTATAACATCTGCTAGTATTTAATTTAAGGCAAGATAATTATTGCCAATACAATAAAGTACTTTAGAGTTTAGATAGAGTTTTATTCCATTATCATCACTACGAAAAATACAACCAGATATACGTCTTTATCTCATGCGTTTACAGCCACAACTAAATTTCATTATAATACTGCTACTTGTGCTGCTACAACTTCATCTCCTTCTCCTCTCCCTTCTACGAGTGTTACTGTTTTCGCCTTCTTATTAAGTGTTTGTGATACAAATAATAACGCACAGAAAGAAACCGATTATATTATATTTGTTAATACTTGTACATTCTGACATTCTGTCTTGGTTTCAAGACATTCCGTCTTTTTTTTCCGTATTCAACGAAAACAGACATAATTGCGTTAGAAAGCTATATCCGCAAATTAAAGCAACAAAAATCCAAAGTAATGCAGTAATTAAATGCCTTGTACATTATGACGATAAAACGCGAACATTTGGCTAGTTATAGCAAATTCAGTTCATTTTGAATGTCTCGAGTGTTAGAATAGACAGTTCCCATTCAGTATCTACTTTTTAAAGATAACAGTTCACGTTTTCTTTTTATCAAATACTAGTTTTTCATAGTTCTAGTATACAACATGAAAAAAATCATAATTCCATAAATCACATTATTTTTCGTATAATGCAGAATAAATGTCATTATTTCATATTTTTTTCATATCTCACGAAGAATAATTTCTGATCTATCATATCTATATATATAAGGGAAAAATACATATTTTAATGAGCGCTTGCCCTCAATATTTTATCATTTAGCATCACTTAGCATTAAATAAAACGAATTAATGTACATAATGACGTGTGCTTAACGTACAGTGATAAATTAAAAGAGAGTGCTGAAGTATTGTCTGTGATGTCTGACGTTTGAAAACATAAACTATCAAAGCAAGACATAATTATGCATCAACAAGAACTAGGCAACGGTATGCCATGCGATTAATAAAATTTACTTTTACTTTACTTTTGTCAACAAAAGTCAATTTTCTTAATGTATTCTGTACGTTCAGAAGTCTACAGTATTTTTTTAGCATGACTGAAAAAAGAACGTACAGTACGTTTTTGTAACATATAACATAAGATGAACAACATGTACAGACAACCATGCGTTATGTCTACTCTATGAAAGCCGTTACATCTGTGGTTACAGTGCAGTTGCATGTCGTTATGTTTTCTTATCGATTTGCAACTACTGAATGGGTAGTTGCAAAGTATCAGTATAATTTTGCAGCCATATGGTTTGCGGTGCTTCGGCAATTTCCAATGAGTTCCTACGTGTAAGTTCCGTGTAGTATTGCAACTGTGCTCCTGCTTGAGATGTTACGGCTCCCAGGATATCTAGTGTTTGGAATTTGGTTTGTGATTATTGCAAGCCATTGGATCATTTAAAATATAGAGAAATAACTCGTCGTTCATTTGCCATGGACACCAAATGACCGTTTGATCAAACGTTATTGATATATTAAGATTCTGTAAAACGCGACCCTGAGTCGTCAATAAGTTGACATTCCAATCAAATGTCCTGTGAACTGCAGCAGCAAGTCACTTAATTGTACAATTAAATGAAATGTATCACCCTTAATTGTATACATTAAACTGAACACCATCAACTTAATTGTATACATTAAGCTGAGCTGTATCAGACATGTGAATTGGTATCTAAAACTGACATCTAAATTATTTATGATGCTTGTTTTTTTCTTCTTAAGAAGTCATTTATCATAATTAACTCTAGTTGTTTTTATTGCGTGATTTAACATTTATTACAGGAATCTATAGGTTTAAAAGTTTAGGATTAAATTTGATCTAATCCTTAATGTCTTTTTCCTTATATCGTTTATTTTTATTATCGCCAGTGTGAGTACATATACAGGTAAGGTATTCAAGTAGAATAATTTAATTGAATTTTAGTGTCACACAAAAATAAATGTGATTGTCGGTACATGCTATTATGTGAATCCGACACGAGCCTCGCTCCGGAAAAAAACTGAGCTTAATGCAATGTGCGTAAAGTGTCATCACATATAAGCATATGCAGTCCGCACAGGCAAATCAGGGACGACACTTTCCGCTTTTATGGAATTTTTCGTTAAAAGGAGGTCATTTCTAAACGACAATCCAGTCTTGACGGAGAGTGTCGTCCCTGATTAGCCCACCCACAAAAACAGCAAATTGTTCGTAATTATGAAAAGAAAATAAACAGTCCGTTTCTACATATTCTTATGAGTTTTGCATTAATTTCGCAATTAGCATTAAATTCTACATGGTTTGTCTCAAGTTGTATGAAATCGGTTTTCACTTTTATGGACTGGTTTCACGCGCAGATCTTCTTTATAGTGTCTGATTATGTACGTCACTTGTAATAAAACAATCAACAGCAATTAGTAAATGCAAATTGCATCTCCTAAGCCGATTGTATTATTTATTGGTTTATTAAACTGATAATGTTATACATGGTAATAAGATTTTGATGATGGTGGTGGTGATGATGTTGGTGGTGATGGTGATGATGATCTTTTAATCACAAATCACCACCACCATTATTTTCATCATTATCACCACCACCACCATAGTAATGATCATCGTCGTCGTCATTATCATGATTATCATCTTTGTAATCGCCTTCTTTGTCATCTTCATGATTGATTCGATCTCATGGTATCATAACCATTATCATCACCGTAATCGTCGTCGCTATTTTTATTTACGCTCCACTCCTTTTCCAATAATACCCATTATATTTTACTTGATTTGAAATTGTATTCCATATTTAAAATATTTTGTCCGTGGTTTCGACTTACTTCAAAGCTCATATAAATAATTAAAATATAAATGGTGTACAGATCTAAGACAAACCGATTACAAATAACTTTTTTGAAGATAAATGTCGAAACTAATAACCTTACTATTACTACTATTGATGCAACAAAATAATTAACGTTACAGTTGGTCGTTGACTATGTAAATGTCTGAGATTGCAAGATGACATGGTGCTTTAAAAAAAATACTTAAATTACTTCAAATTATCTAACTGTATAATTCAAATCAATAATCTAAAACAATTTGCTTGACCTGAAAAAGGCTACACATCTTAAAACATAAAATTATTCGAAACATTTCCATTTAAATGTGAATTATGTCTATACCTGCGCCATAAACTATCTTCTTTGAAGTTTTTAGATTAATATTTATATATGCATTTCCACTGATACGTCGATTACTTTGCCAATATGAGTCTCAGAAAATCGTAGAGGATTTGAGGTGTATTTGTCTGCTCGCACAGGGATCTGAACAGATTTGCCCAGGCTAAATGGATACTAGATCATTCGAACGCAACAATCGTGTTTGTGTGGAATTAAGGATTTAAAGAAAATGCATGCAAAAAAACAAAATTGTTTGGATATAGCATTCTGTGGTAAGTTACTTTAAGTGGTTATGACTTTATACATATTGTTGTCTATTTCGTTCTTTTGCAAATGCCTGTTTAACAATCGTTTTTAAGTTTCACTGAACACAATAAAAACAAGAGTGTAACCAAAATATAATATAATCGGTTTTACTGCTTAATTATTAAATCACTTACACTAAATAAGAGGTAAAAAACAGTAACAACCGTAGAAGGAACGGCACGAATAGATGAAGTTGTAGCAGCATCAGTAGCTGAAGTATAATAAAATGCAGTGTTGTAGTGGAAGTATCAGTTAAAGAGGTATATCTGATAGAAGTATTCGTAGTAATTGTAATAAACGAAAACGTTACATCACCATGAACAGTAAATCTTAATTTTTTGTTACCAGTATATTTGTATCTCAGCAGTGCTCATATTCGCGGCTTTTAACCGCTTTAAGACCACGAAGCGTTGCTTTGACCTCAGTGTTGATCATTTATGGAGTTTATTTGTGTGTTTAATGTATAGTACTTTATTGTATTGGCAATAAATCCCTTGCCTTAAATTAAATACTAAATGGTAGTAGTATCAAGACTTTATGGCCCGATGATTGTTTTCGGAATTTCAATCTCCCCTCATATAAATGATACCTGTGCACAAATAGAATAATGGGATAGTGTTGGATACTGATACATTTATCTAGCAAAGCTTAAAATCCCCTAGCCTTGGCAGGTATTTCAAGCCTTAATGTCAAGCAAATAAACGTATTTGTTTTGGGCATAAGCATGGCATTTTATTTATCCCTTCATTATATCGAGCGTTTGACTTTACTTTTGGAAAGAGACACGATCAACATCAAACGACATCAACACCAAAATAAACAAAATGAAGCCATACTACTTCGCATGACAACATTATCGGAGCAATGCTGAACATAGCTCAGTTTATACCATTTGGTTAATATTGACGAATGGTTAAATATGTAATCTTTGTAATTCCAATTAAAACTAGTAATTATTCCGTTATTACATCCCTGCTCTTGTAACTTAATACTTGTTTTGGTTTATACCATTACCTCAGTGTGCGTAAATCATGATAACATTGGAATCATACAAAGAAATAGGATGGTAAAAATAGAATTCTTCAAAGCTGTAATTTAGCTGTCAGAAAGCTAAAAGCATTCCTCGAAGAATGGCAAAATTGAGAAAACCATTAAGACAACGCATCTTATGCAACTTCTAAGGCGATAAGAAAAGACAAGAAACATTTTACTAAGAGTAGTGCATATTTAGTAAACATTGTCTAAGCCCAAAGTGTTATGAATTATATTTTGATGATTAAAAAGTAAACATTTAAGGCACATATAAGTTTCACTCTCGATTTCAAGTGTAACAAAGCTGTTAAGTATAGATCTACTTTCTGATATGTAACCGTAAACGTGGTATTAATCTTCATTAGTCTCACTGAAATGTGATGACGTCCTCATCATCTACACTGCTATACTTCTCCTATTACATGTATTTAGATTTCTTTCTTCCACCTCAACATATTTTAACTGCACATATATCAAGACACCAAGAACACTGTTGTTTATGTGATTTGAGGACATGTTATGTTCTTGAAATAATCTTGTGTAATATAGTATAGTATATTGTATATATTTTTTATTCGATCGTCAATTAAAATAAATAAACTAAATTCTCTAGACTCAGTTTTTCACTTGCTCAATACGACATTGTCAATTTCTATTGGTCAGCGATTGAATGCAAATAACACTTTTCAGTGGGTTGAAAGTCAATAGCAGTTGTGATATTCTTTAAACAAAGGTTTAAGTTAAATAACAACTAGCTCCACCAATCAAATCAGAACCTTCCAGAGTTTTGAGATTTCAACGATACATGGTCTTTGGTACCGGCTGCACACAACATTACCAACGCGAACTCGTCAATCAGACGACTTTGTAAGAATATTATGTCTAGTTTTCTGATTATTGCGGTTAAAACTGTTGTTACCCTATTTTAAAAACTACCTTTGGAAGTATAAATTTGGTAATTTTGAGCTCTTGTTTAAGCTACAACTACAAGTTTTATACTTATGTGACACGTTCTTTGAACATGCATACTACTCAGATATTTGACTGACATGAATCTAACAAGGCGCTTACTACATAATATCCACGACATTATTTCAGGCGTTCTTCGTGATTATTGGTATAATCATATCTCAAATTGGACAATTTCAATATTAAACAAATGAGTGAATGTTAATACTTCAATTTACTTTGCCGTTAATAGCATTCTAATGTTGCGGATAATGAGGTATTTTATAACCAGTATTTGAAAGAAAACTAATAGATTAAATAGTTCATGGTTAAATTTAATATTTGTTTTAAGCCTTTTTTAATTTAATTGATATTTTGAATAAATGACGACTCTTTTCAATACAGAAATAGGTACATCATTGAAATCGAAATGGTCGCAGAGAGGTGATTGCGTTAAAATGCCTTTTTTAGATTAAATTGATATTTTGTTAAAGAGTCGACTTTTTTTAATACAGAACAGATACTTAAGTGAATTCGAAAAGTTCAAACAGAGGACATTGAATTTTCATTTTCTTATGTGAACCAGTACTAAATTCTATATCCATTTATCTAAACAGTTCATGAAATTGTGTATTATATATCCGTTTCGTGTCGTATTGAGATTCATAGTTTGTACCATTTTAATTTATTTTCATAAAAATGCTGATTTTGTAGATTATTATTGTATCAATACAGTCAGTTTTCCAATCATATTTCTTTTTCATAACTTAACGTTTAATTTGTATCGGTTCATATGAAATAGTGTTTGATGTCACGAAGTTATGTGAATATGAATTGTTTGGCACAACTTAATGACATCAGATAAAAGGTTTCAAGAACAATTACAATTAACCAACGTTTTCTCTAAGGGAATGAGAATTTAACCGTTAACTTAAATCCAGAAACGATAAGTCATTCGCATCAAATACGTTACACAATATCATATCGAATGAACGCATGCACATGATTGAAAACATTTGTGGATGTATGTGTAACCTCACGCGAAAACGGATATGAATAATGCACCCTCAACAACAAGTATGTTTGCAGTTGAAATGGGAACTTTATAGAATCAGGACTGTTTGCGTTGTCTATCGAGACAGTTAACAGTGATAATTTTATTCAATGTTAATACAATATAAAGAAGTGGAACTCCAGAAGCTCCATCAGTATTGCATTTCTATTAACACACCTTCGTGGTCCTTTGTTTATGGCAAGTGACAAATTGGCAAAACAGTACTTTTACTCGATCTTGTTTTGTAAATTACAAGAATGGCGAATTGACTTGAGAAATATTATAATGACGCTTTATTGGTAAAGTCCACACTCACATGTCCGTCGATGGCAGCGTGTTCTTTTAATTAAAATGAACAGCAAATTCAGTTAACGTGGCGGTCATTTACGTAGATAATATGTATTTGTGTTATTTCTTTACAGGATTGGTGTAAGATTTAATCGGTTATTTAGGCCGATTTAAAGGCATAATCTTATTAATTTTAATTTACTTATGCCAGTTGTTATTGTTGGCTTATCTGAGTGAAAGTACGAGCTCTGCAAATTCCATGGTTGAACGAAGTACACAAAAAGTCATGTACACAAATACATACATGTAATCTCGAGAATATCCGTCTTAGCTGGTGGTTAGCAAACAAATGTCCACATACTATATAGCCAGCAAAACAATGTTCCGAATCATTCCCGGTGCATATAAGAATCGCTGTCATTTTATGTCACATTATGTGACTGTTGGATTTCCTACGGGTCCTACGCTTGGCCAAATATAAGACTACTTAAGAAATGTAATACTGTTAAGACCAAAGGGTAACATTAAGTTTTTACTACAATGTAATCCCAAACATTTCGATGCATGTGCAAATTCAATGAAGGAACACGGAACCCCGAATCCAAGCAATAATTCATAGGGACATCTGAAAGTTGTAAACTATATTTTTATGTACGACTGCAATTGGTGTTGTGTACAGATTTTATGTAATCTTAACATCCACTTTAAAAATGATTACAAGTACAAATAGAATCGTCTTGTAATTCGTATCGCAAAAATAGATCAAATGTTTGTTGATTGAAGGTTGAAGTCTTTTACAAATAATTAACATGCATCCACACTTCAGTCCGATTTCTCCAATATGCATGTCATGCATTTGATGATTGAATTTATCTGAAGAGACAGTGTGGTGTCTATATGCGCTCTTTATTTGATGACGAGTCTTCTAAACAAGTATTTACATAACTCTTCGCTGACATGATAATGATTAAGATTCTTTCGACAGGACGTACGAGACTTAGTAAAAACGTTTATTTGTGCATGACATTGCATGAGGCAAGTCTATGTCGAACACATAATTATGTTCTATATTCTGATACAAAAAGTAAGTGATTATTTTTTTAATGGACTTTTTAAATGGACTTAAAACTGTATTCTTGAAAGTATATTATTTGATTTTGGGCACAAACAACAATGAACAATCAAACAAGAGATCAAAGTACATACGATAATGACCAAGCTATATAGCTGCATATAGGATTAAAATATGTTTGCCCGGTCGTCGACTAAGTAAAAACCCGTACAGACATTATGTATTTTAGTAATGAATGAAGGACAAAAACGATAAACAACTTCAAGAATATGGACATATTAACAAACAAAACTTCAATCTATACAGGCGTTGAACATGTTACATTAGAAAGGGATGAAGCCCAAATCGGAAATAAAATATAAACTTCTGAGTATGCTCTTATACTTCAAAATTCAACAAAATTCCCCCAATTAATGATTAACATTTCATATTTGGCATTTCACATATCGATATACAACTGTTTCAAATATTTATTATTTTTCATTATACATGTCAAATGCCAAAATGCGTTACTTCATACTCACATTCAAAATTATATACATCTTATTTCTTTTGTCAAACCTCTTTTCTTTTATAGTTTACGTTTTTGTATTCCATATTACAAATGTCGACATGTTCATGCATGAAACTATTTGAAATGATATACTGATCATTTTTATATATCGAATTTTTACATTTATATTCTCACACTTCACACACCAAATTGTATCGAGTAGTTTGTCTGTGCGTTCCAAAGTATTACAATATAAACTTATCAAGGACCATTAAGAGTAAGATAAACATATTCAATTTAGTACGTTAACGTTTTCCACGCGTGGCTATA
The DNA here is from genome assembly GCA_007657795.1 of Dreissena rostriformis. Taxonomy (NCBI): domain Eukaryota; kingdom Metazoa; phylum Mollusca; class Bivalvia; order Myida; family Dreissenidae; genus Dreissena; species Dreissena rostriformis. The sequence goes on from VMBQ01000039.1 coordinate 195,116, forward strand.
TGTCAATAAAGAGGCACAGGCCGTCTGCTCAAAGAAAGATTTATAAATTTGAGAAGTATTAATTACATTTATCAAAGAATAATTTGACACCTTGACGTGTCATCACTACGGAGTGAAGATCATTAACAGCAATTCGTTTATATTCTTTAATCTAGATTAATCTTACACTTTTCATAAATTGTTATTGGGATACATTTATTTGACGAACTGTTAAACGGGCAGCAGATTTAAATTTAATGGCTGCATACTTGGCTTCAACGTCCAAATAACGTACCGGACACATGCCGAGCTTGTTAAAAACGTCAACAGCCAAATACAATTATGCCTGTGATAAGTGACGTTAGTTGTGACGGTGTCAATTTAAACCCTATTTTCCTGTCAAAAGCATTCACTTGATCTTATGTCCAAAAGCCGCAAATGCTTTGCATTTAGTTTATAACAAACAATCCATTGCAATATATTCTAATGAGGCATTCACCGACATCGCAATCAGCAAAAAGCTCAATAATGTAAGCCTTGAGTTATTCAAGTATGATTAGCAACAACGTAACCAGAGACGTCTGACGTAACCTAACCACATATAAAGAGTACGCGCGATACAAATACACAACTTCCTCCTTCTTTTAAGGTCGTTTCGCAGAAAACGGACTTTGACGATTTAACGGCTAAAACACGACTCATTAATACAAAACGTGGGTGTTTTATGAGAACATAATTATGTATTACCTTTACTGGTATCACGCACAGAAATGTTTGATAGTATGGAGTGGTAAACATGTGTATATCTAGTGTAAATAGGTCGCAATAAAGAAGTTAACAGCAATAAGCAAATGCAAATTTCTACTCGTCTTTCGAATATATTCGAATTTGATATTGAATTGATATCCGGGACGGTCCAGGATTTTCAATTTGGGGGAAGCTAAACTTTGATCTTTTTAAATCACAGTTTTGATTTCCTCATATTGCAAACTAAATTGGAGGAGGGGAGCATGCGTAAACATAAAACTGTGTGTTAGTGATGTTCATTGCAAACTGATTGAGATTAGTATCTCTTTTAAATGAAGGCGTTTTGCTCAAAGGTGTTCATGCTTCGTCAATGTGGTCATATTTTACTGTACACATGCACAAATACTGTGTATTTTAAGAGAAAATAAGTTTTTAGCAACCCATTTCTCGAAGGTCCCGTAAGAAATCAACATTGTAGAACATTTTCCTTCAATAACATTATATTCCATTCCACGTCGGCATCGTTCCTAGCCGTATCCGGCCCTTTCGGTTTTGTATCTTAATCAACTTTGCGAATACATGCCGGACATGCCAAGAACTTGTCCTAGCTTCGACAATTGTATCCCGTTAGGTCTCAGAAAGTATATTTTCTTATCGGCAACCCGTCCTCCAAACATCGAGGCTGTAGTGGACAACAGATTGTTTGCAGTTATTGTCAAAGTTGGGACATTTCTTATTTACAGCTAGCAGCAAATCTCTTTTTGGGGGATGCATTTTTACATTGTGCTTACAATCACTGCATACAGGGAAGTAGTGTTCATCAGCTTAGGCCTAGTTTATTCACCCATCTTACATGCTGATAGATACACTTGACGTGACAATTCAACCGAAATGATTTCTTCGGACCCCAAAAGTTACATCATAATCTTTCAAACGCGTTCACTACGAAGCGTAACGACTAGAGCTTGTCACAATATTGACGAAGAATACCACTCGATGCCTCATGTAACAATTTGTAGAAAGTTGATAAAAAAAATGTTACCACGGGTCGAGGCAATATTAGACGACATTTGCTGAGGTGTGGCCTATTTTGACCATTGACGCTTGATTTAAACAAATTGTGTTGAGCACATAATACAATGTAACATACCAAATAGTCAATCTCTGGCTTGCGGTTTCAGAAAAAATAGTTTAAGCTTTTTTGATAATAAAGCCTTTATAATCGTGTGACCCCCATCGCGTGACCAGTGTTAAACCCAGGGGCAAAATGTTACATAACTTTTAAAAGAACTGCTATGCGATTTTAAATACCAAGTATAAAACCTATGACCATTATGGTTCCAAAGAAGTTATTTTGCATATTGTTTATTTCAATAATTATGAAGTCATAGAATGTCTAAATTGACAAGGGCGTAAACGACAGTTGAATGTCAAAACTATTCACCTCTAATTATGTTAAAGTGATACAATTAAATAATTAACGTAACACTTGTTTCGTTGGTATTATAATTATCTGAGATGGCAAGATGACATTTAAACATATACCGGTAAACAAAGATAATGACTACACCGCTAACGGCAATCCAATAACCAAAACGCTTCAAATGGCGTGACAAGCGCTACTTTGGATAGAAAAAGAATAACTTATATTTATTGTAAATATTCCCCTTTAACGGCGAACTACGTCTATATCGGCGCTCTATACTACTATCTGTGTCGTTGTTACATGCATTTATATATTTGAACTTAAACTGAAAAGTCAATTATATTGCCAATGAGTCTTTGTAATGCGACACGTTTTTGTAGAGTTTAAGAAAATCATCGAGTATTTTACGAGCACGCAAGAGGATGTACTGAGGATGAGATTTGTCATTTATTAAATCATTCTACGCAACTGTTGGGTATTAGTATTGTGTGTTTGCGTGGATAGCCAGGATTTAAACGAAATTTAAAAAAGGAAAGAATAAACTCAACTTCATTTGATATAACATTCAGAGGTAAGTTTATTTATAAATACTAATATGTTTGCTCATGTAGTAGTAATACTAGGAAAGAGAAATCACTGTACAGGCATAGGTAGCTGTAACAGCAGGTAGTGACAGCAACAACAGAAGCAGAAATTATTATTGAGCTCATCAGTGATTTTTCATTTAAGAAAGTAAATTTCTCTGGGGTAAATATGAAGAAATGTATACAGAACGCTTAACCGACATGTAATCAATACCTGGAATGCATTTTTAACGTTTATACGTATCCTGTGTCTATTTGGCATGCGCTCGTACTTACATATGAGTCTCGCTCGGGGAAAACCGGGCTTCATGCATGTGCGTAAAGTGTCTGCTCAGATTGGCGTGTGCAGTCCACACAGGCTTATCAGGGACGACACGCCTAAACTGGATTTTCGTTTAGAATAGACTTCCATTAAACGAAAAATTCAATAAAAGCGGAAAGTGTCGTTATTAATTAGCCTGTGCGGACTGCACAGGCTATTCTTGAACGACACTTTACGCACATGCATGAAGCCCAACCCGTTGTCGATAGCCTTTGTCGACTTTATCGAACTCACAAAAGTCCATGTCAACAAAATCATCCAGAGACTCTCGAGAATGTCCGTGACAGCTGGGTTTCCACCGGGTCCTACAATTCGCAAGATACAAGACTTCTGAAGAACTGTAAAACTGTTTAGACAAAAATTAACAACTATTTTTACTACCATGCCATCCCTGACATTTCGGTGCATCGATGCAAACCCAGTGAAGGAAAACAGAACACATAATCAAGCAATTAAGCATCAGTACATCTTAAAGTAAATAACCATATTATGATTTACGTTCGCAATAATATTGATTTACGACTATAATAAATGGTGTTTACGGATTTTCTTCAACCCTAACAACCCCTTTAAAACTGATTACTTGTACAAAGACAACCGTCTTTAAATTCCTATCTAGAAAAATATAAACTGTCAGTTCCTCATGGAAAGTTGAAGTCGTTAACAAATAATTAACATGCATCCAAACTTCAGTCCGATTTTTTTAATACGCATTTCATGTATTTTACGATCGAATTTCACTGCAGAGACAATGTCGTGTCTGTATGCGCAATAATTGAAGACAAGTGTCTTTAACAAGTATTTACATAATATTGTACTGAAATGATAATAAATAAGATTCTTTCGAAAAGACTTACGAGACTTATTAAGAATCTGTTCATGGCATTGCATGAGGCAAGACTTTGTCGATCACATAATTATGTTCTATATTCTGGTACAACAAGTAAGTACTTATCTTTGAATTGGACTTTAAACTGTGTTCCTGTAATTATATCATTCGTCCTTGGGGACAGACAACAATGAACAATGGAACAAAATATCATAAGTACACACAATAATGACCAAGTCATATATTAGAACGTATGATTAAATGTATGTTTTTCGGTCGTCAAACAACCTAACATACAGTATTTATTGTAATAATGAATGAACGACAACAAAAGATAAATAAATAAGGCCAATAAGGAAATAGTTACAAAAAAATCAAAATCTATATAATCTTGAAAATGCAACATTTTGAAATGAACATTACATGGGTCAATTATCGACATGTGCATGTATGGAAATATTTGAAGTTATATAGAGATCATTTTTATATCTCATATTCTTACAATTATGTTTTTACATTACACAAACCATCAAGAATAATTTAGAGTACGACAAAACTAAGCAGGGTCGTACATTAACGTTTTCCCCTCGTGCCTGTATGTCAATAACAAGAAAAAGGTCGACGGCTCCAAGAAAGATTTTTAAATCGGGCAAGTATTAATAATATATATCAAAAAATATTTTGACACTTTGACGAGTCATCTGACACTACGAAGTAAAGATCACTAACAACAATGCGTTTTGATTATTTAGTCTACCTTGTCCTGTTCATTAATTACGATACATTAATTCGATGAACTGTTAAACAGGCAGAAGTTTTAAAAGCTACATAATTGGCTACAGCAACCAAATAGCGAACCGGCATCCACCTTTTTAAATGCTGCAATCTTGAGTCCACTTACAGCCGAATACAATTAGGCCTGTGATAAATGACATTATTTGTGAAGGTGTCAATTGAAACCCCACTCTTCTGTCACAAGCATTCATTTATCTTATGAAAACAATGCAAAGCAGTAACTGTTTTGCACTTAATTAATAATAAACAATTCATTGTTATATCTTCTAATGAGGCATGCGTCGACATCGCAACCTGCATAAAGTTAAATAATGTTAGTCTTCAGTAATGTAAGTATGATAAGCAACCACCTAACCTATCATACGATTTTACGGCCATAACACGTTTAATTAAAACAAAACGTATGCATTTTTATAAGAACATAATTATTACGTTTACTGGTATCCCGCATCGAAATGTTTTATGGAGCGGTTTAAATATAATATTGTATCTGGTCGTGTAAATAGCTCGCAATAGAGAAATCAACAGCAATTAGAAAATGCAAATTTCTACTCATATTTCGAATTTTTATTCAATAGTTTCTTTTAATTGATATTATGGTGGATTCAGGATTTTTTATTCAGGGGGGGGGGGGCTAAACGTTCATCATATTAACTCACAATTAATAGCTTCTTATCTTGCAGTTTTAAT
>VMBQ01000039.1:202893-231441 GCA_007657795.1 Dreissena rostriformis
GGGGGGGGCATGCGTATACAGAAGGATTGCACTTTTTTAAACTGCCGAATCCAAATTTGGCAAACTTATTGGTGGAGGCATTTGACCGAAATTATTTCTTCGGACGCAAAAGTTACATCATAATCAAACATATCACTACGATCCGTATCAACTAGAGCTTGTCACAATACTGAAGAAGAATACCCTTGATGCCTCGTGTAACAATATATAAAAAGTTGATGAAAAGTTACCACTGGGTCGATGCAATTTGACGACAGGTGCATAGTTTTCAGAAAATTTGTAGATGATTACGATCCAATTTTACATACCAAGAAGTACACTGTTTATCCTGATACAAATAGATTTAAGGTTATTCTGATAAATAAGTCTATATAAATCATGTGACCCCCGGTTTGTGGCCATTTTTTACCATAGACGCATGATATGAACAATTTGTGTTGAGCACAAAATACTAAGTAAAATACCAAATAGTAAATCTCTGGCCTTGTGGTTTCAGAAAAAAAAGACTGAGATATTTTGATAATATAGCCTTTAAGTTAATAAACGTGTGACCCCCATCGCGTGACAAGTGTTAACCCCAGGGGCATATTGTAACACAACTTTTACCAGGACTTTTATACGAGTTTACATGCCTAGTATAAAACCTATGACCATCATGGTTGCAGAAATTTATTTTGCATTTTGTTTATTTTAATAATCATGATGTCACAGAATGTCAAAGTTGAAATATGGGTAACAGACAGATATGTGTCAAAACGAATCACCTATAATTAGTTTAAAGTGCTACAATTAAATAATTAACGTAACAAGTGGTCGTTGAGATTAAAATTGTCTGAGGTGGCAAGATGACATTTACACATATAAACAAAGATAAACACTTCAAAATTACTTCACTGCTTATGTCAGTTCAATAACCAAAACGCTTTAATGGCGTGGCAAGCGCTACTTTAGATTGCAAATTGATAACTTGTATGTATAACACATATTCCCCTTTAAAGGCGAACTGCGTCTATATCGGCGCTTTATACTACTTACTTTGCAGTTTATACATGCATTTGTTTATTTGAACTTCAACTGAACGGGCCGGATAAGTCAATTACATTGCCGATGTGTCTCTGTAATACGACACGTTTTTATAGAGTTTAAGAAAATCATGGAAGATTTTAGGAGCACGCATGAGGATGTACTGAGATTTGTCCATTTATTAGTTCATTCTACGCAACTGTTAAACAATAAGTGTGGTGTGTTGGCGTGGATAGTCAGGAACTAAAAAAAAAATCAAAAAAGGAAAATCAACGTCATTTGATATAACATTTTTAGGTAAGTTTATTTATAAATCCGAATATGTTTGCTTATGTAGTATTTATAAAAGCAAAGATGAATCAATCTATCAGTATAGGAAGATGTAACAGCAATTACACCAACAGCTATAGTGACAGCAACCTCAGCAGCAGTTAGTATTATTTAGCTCATCAGTTATTGTTCATTTTATCATGTAACATTACCTTACCATTAATTTGAAGAAATGTGCACAGCACGCTATACTAAAATGTAATCAATATCTGAAATGCTTTTTTCCGAGTGTCTATTTTTGCAAGCGCCCGTGCTTGCATATAAGTCGCGCTCTTGGAAAATGGGGCTTAATGCATAAGCGTAAAGTATCTTCCTAGATTAGCATGTGAAGTCCTAAGAAGCTAATCAGAGAGGACACTTGCCGCATAAACCGGATTTTCGCTAAGACGACACTTTCTTTAAACGAAAAATACCGGCACCAAAAAGCGAAAAGTGTCCTCCTTGATTAGCCTGTGTAAACTGCACAGGTTAATTTTGGGCGACACTTTTCGCATGAACGATGCATATGTACTTTCCATAATTACTTCATCTTAGCATCGAGGTACGTTACTCCATTAGCACAATTGATTCCGTTATAACATCGCTGTGTGGGTTCATATCATTACCGCATTATACGTTTATCATGATAAAATCGGAATAAAGTTACAGAAATAGAAGACTAAACAATAAGACCGTTATTACTGGTTCTTGACGGACGTGTCTAAAAGCTGGTGCATTTATAGAAGAATTCCCAATAATGATGAAAAAACATCGGTACCTCACTTTTTACTGACGAAGCTAACATTGACATAGCATATTGAACTTCGTCTGTTTTACGAGAAGCAAAAAGATAAAAATTAAATAGTTATAATTATATTAGACAGTTATTTCAAATGTATGTAAATATATGAAAGAAGCTTTTGCTATAAGAAATTCAATTCTTAATAATGCTGTTTAATAAATACCGCTTTGATAGAATTTACGTATGTATGCAATTGATTGTGTTTATTTATATTTGAATTCTTAAATGACCATTAATGTTATGTGATGTTATGTTGTTATACCTATTCGCGTGACAGAAAATATTGTGTATAGTTGTGTATTAAGACGATGTACTTATGTATAAGTCTGAATAAACTGTCTGTCTGTCTGTCTGTCTGTCTGTCTGTCTGTCTGTCTGTCTGCCTGTCTCTCTGTCTGTCTGTCTGTCTGTCTGTCTGTCTATCTGTCTTTAGGTTTAACAGGAGTCATCCAACATCAACATTGAGTAAACGACACTCTTACCTCAAAGACAACTTTAATCCAATGCCAATAATAATAAAATTACAACGATATGCACTTACATCTTCTGTTTGTGCATCCCTTTATCTCAATTTATTTCAAACTACACTTTTTGAAAGTACGGAAAGCTGGCTCGGTAATAAATTAAGTGAAGGAACAAAATATAATTACACAAAACAGTAGAATCTCAAAACCTGTGCCCATCTATAAATTAGTATAAAAGTAAGATAATTATATATTATATATTATAGACGTTTATACACGGCTGAGCCGGGCCGGGCAGTGATAATCGGCCCCAGGTCGCAAACGGCCCGAGGCCGTTATGCTCCCTGCGGGCCGATTATCACTGCCTGGCCCGGCTCAGCCGTGTATTATCCTTTAATTAATACTAATGTTACTATATAAAGTAACAAAATTGACTCGAATGCATGTGAGTATCAGTCAAAGTAAGATGATTATCAAGTTTGGCCCGCAGGGCCAAATGTTGATAATCGATAATCGCCCTGGAGCTAAAGCACGTGACGTCAACTGAACAAAGTGGCGTCCACATTCAGTTTTTTCCAACGGTGATTAATTAAAATAAGTCACAAATCAACGAAATAATAATTTTAAAAAAGATCATTAAAGTAGCACATAATACGAACGATGAAAACAATATCGATTGCATCTAAAACTGTACTGAAGATTAGATCGATGCCACTATTTGAGCTTTAAGTTTAACAAGAGTCATTCAAATCAAAATTTAGTAAACGACAATCTTACCTCAATGACAGGTTTAATCCAATGCTTATAGTAATTACAACGATATGCACTTCCATTTACAGTTTTTCCACCCCTTTATCTTTATTTATTTCAAACTACACTTTTTGAAGCGTTTTACGAAATCGAATGACTGCTCGGAGTGATTTCTTCAATTCCTCTTGAAGTTTTCAATTATAAATTACAAACACACAATCCGAAATACGTTTTGGATTCGTTCGATGGTGTTTTAAATAAATATTTTACTGTTCAATAAATCACATCGTCCGAATTGGTGTCGTTAAAATCCAGAGAGTCCAGCTTAAACTGGTGTGTTTCGTCACAGAAATTACGTCATGCAAGATAGATACATCATAAATTGCGTAATCAATTGAATGAAAATAAAAGTACGGAAAGCTGTTTCGGTAATAAATTAAGTGAAGGAACAAAATACAATGATATGTACTATAAACGACTCATATGTCAGAAGCAACATGTACCATGGTTAAATAGTACAGTTAACGGGGATAAAGTATTAAAGAAAAGTGATAATCGGCCTTCGGGGCGATTATTCACTCTGCGGGCCGATTATCACTTCTGGCCCTCAAGCAACGAGGTATTAACCTCTAAACAATATTAAATGAATCTGATAATTTTGCTTCGACGTAAACTGTACCCCCGCTTTTTGTTTCGCATCTTTACATTTTAAGCATAATACTAAAAATATATAATATGTAATATATAATAATTCGGATAATGAATTGACAGAAGATGTAGTATGATCGAATGTTTCACATAACATTGAGTGCTAATAATATGGAATACTTCCTCGATTTTAGTGGAGATATTACATATTGTCTGTGTTTGGTGTAAACAAATATTGTCTAGCGTTCTAGAGAAACAGTTGCACATATTATTCTTATTATAAAACCGACAGAAGTCTCGCGCGCGATTGAGTTTCTACTTTGCATTCGTACAAAAGATAACCATATGCTGTTGTATTTCGCTATTGAAGTGTTTTCATAAAACTTGGTGACATAATTAAGATAACTGAGACGATGCGCATAAGGCATGAGTCAGTCGGTTACGGAACTCAAGATCAAGGTCACACTGGAAGGTCAATAGCTTATCATTCATTCTTTTGTATATGCTTCATATTTTCCATACTCACTGAAGGATTTTCATGAAACGCTTATATCAATCATAAGATGATAAAAAGTTATCTCTCAATCCCGCTGACACATAGTTTTTATTTATAGAAGAGATCATAATGTAACGTGTCTACCGTTCCTTCGGGATAAATATATATNTGACTTGGGTCACCTAGGGTGTCTTGGGTCACCTATGGTGTCTTGGGTGACCTGGATCACCTAGGGTGTTTTGAGTGACTTGGGTCACCTAGGGTGTCTTGCACCTATACCAAAGGGTCTGCAGTGTCTCTCCTCTGCGTTACCGCAAGGAAGACAATCAATGTCCCCACTCTGCGTTATGCAAGGAAGATAATCGGTCAGTGTAGTACAAGCGAAAATAAGTGGCTTGACAGACTCAGACTGACCTACAGAACCTGACACGTGCACTGTCTAATATCACCAATGGAAACCTGTGACCCGGACAAAGGTATGAGTCTCTTTTGAAGCTACCCAGCAAGCTATGGTGTAATGAACAAAGTTGCTTGGGTCACTTCCACTTAAAAGGCATCCAAAGTCCCAGATAATTCCAATGGTATAAGGTCTAAAATTGCCGCAGCTTACTCAACGATGTGCCCTGATCGGCAATCGAACGCAGCCTGACTGCTCCCAGTAAAGCAGCGCTCTTTATATACTGATGGTTCACGTGATCACCTTGTTAAAGGCATAACCCTACCATTTCATGTAAACACAACCCTACCGTTTCAAGCAATAATTACAGTATACTACTACTATATTCTGCAAAAACATATTGTGCATGTTCCTAACCGACTTGTATTATTAAATAATTACATTATATTCATGAAAATACAATGATCAATCTAAAATGCACATGCTATGTGCGTGGAACTTACCGAAAAGTTAACGATTTGCAACCGGGAAGCGTACTTTCGTTTTAATGTTAACACTATGAATGAACTTAAAAAATAATGAACCTAAAGGAAAAAATACCGGCCAAAATCGTCACCATAACATACAATTCAAGTCATCATAAATTATATATAAATAAGAATTAACAGTGACAATTTTCCAAAAAAAAATACGGAACACGTGTTCATATAGTTTAAAGGAACAGTGAATACTTGTGAACAAAACTAGTTTGTGGTATACATCATAGGTGTGCAGAAGGCATGAACACAAAACGGGCACCTAAAAAACGGTGTACATATTGAACAGACGAACACAGTATAGTATGACTTAGCTAAATTGTGTATCTGTACCAAGTAAACGGAACACTAACATGTGGTGTGCAGGTCAATGACACGTACCAAATAAGTTTATTGTTGTGAGTATACTTTGATTATTATGCATTAGTTTTCATTAAAGACATGGATTGATCAGCGTTATAATGGTTTAATACTTAATGAAGTAGACTAGATTTTATCAAGTGCAAATATTGTATTTTTCTCAAACGCTAGTACTTAATTTCTCTTTATAATTGAGACGTTGGAAAAAACACTAGTGTAAATATTGTAATTTGTTAATATATATTCCAAAGGCGGTTGAAGAGGTTGAATTGAACGTTTTGAAGATGAAAACGCTCTTAATCGTATTTTGAAAGCTTTAGAGCACTCCCAATTAGTCCGATAAGTGGAATATTAGGAGTACTTAAAGACTTCCATTGAGAGGCCTAGGCGGTGTGAATTTTACAACACAGACGTTTTGCTTTGTTATTTCTTTGACAATACTTGGTGTATTTAAGAGTAGAACATGTTTTTTCGTAGTACAATGAAGTATTTAAGGACAAGTGAATTGCCGTTTTGATGAGAACACACTCGTTGTATAAGTCTATCTTGTTTAGTTACAATTCTGCTTCAATTCATCTTTGTCGAAATGCCGCTTATAGCCGATTATTAATCTCATTTCATTGAACGACGATAGCAAAGTCCCACTTTGATAATTCGACAAATTTTATCGGTACGCGTTCTTTCATTGCATTTGCTGTAAAAGATTGTTCATTATTTAGTTTGAGGAAGCTAAAGATGTATTAACGTTATTGTATCGAAATGCAACGTTGATCGTGAGTTATATGACATTAACTTGCATGCTTGGAACTGTTTACTTACTTTTTTTCGCCGTGAAATAAAGAAATGGCTTGTATATGCTTATAACTGATTTCCAGAAAGAAGCAAGTTTATTCTACAAACGTTAATAACGAATTTGTTAATAGAATCCTTCTTATAAGAAAGTTACGTTTGGTTGAGTGGCAAAGCGCCATTTTTTCGTGAAATTAAGTCACGTTGTGTGCAAATAAATTGTTCAGCATTATTAAATTGTTAAACGGCCTTATCCATAGTTATCCACGATATTATAATGTCGAAAACAACCACATGCCCGATTATTAATGTAAAAATGTTGCTATTTATATTAACATATACTAGTTTTTTAAGTATGGAGAATTAAATTCAGTAGTTTGATTAAATTAGTGTTAAGATGGTATTGCATCAATTCGGGTTCAAACGAATACGTTCCTGTAAAATGTATCCCTTTAATCTTGTTAGTTTAATTTTACTTGCCAACCGTTTTCCTACTTTCTAGCGAAACTTATTGATGCTTATTTATAATATTGTCTTCTTTCAACAACTGAAGCACTCAATGGGAAAGGGGACATTTTTTTACAAGAACGGTTCATTGAAAAAGCATGGTGATGTTACCTAAAACAAAGCCATCGAAATCCTTATGCATATAAACATTGGGCAAGCATTTGAACTCTCGGATAAAATGTTTCTCAGTGTCTAAAAGAATTATATATGAGACCGACATTTTTTTGCAAATGTTTGAACCTTAATTTTCAAATACCTAACTCTCGTGGTTACCAACGACATTAACAATCAAACTGCATATACTTCCCCACTTGTGTTTTCTAAAACAAATTAAAAAGCAGTCTAAATTTCGATAAATAATGTGGTAGTTTCTTGTAGATTTTAACCGCAACACTACCATTTAGTTAAAACAACCCCGTGTTTGTCTTGTTTATTTTAAAACAGAATATGTTTGTTATACCCCTGGGAAACATGATTTTAGGAGGGGAAAAGTTGGGGGCGGTTATACTGACATGAGCTTGCCTGCTTATACACAACATACGCCTGAAAATGTGTCTATCCGATTGTCCTTGTCAATTAAGTTATGAGCAATACACTTAAACCTGTTTGAACCTCCATTATTACACTAACTGCAATAATGGCAGCGTTATTTACCTCTGTCAAAACTCACAAATGCACAAATGATTGCTAAGTATAATGCAACACCGGAAATATAACTCTTGCTAAATTATAACCATAGTCATAACCCTTGATAAGTTATTTTTAACTAATACTTACTGAGTTTTAATCATCGCAAAACTGCACACTGATAAGTGCTTTATACATGTGACGATTTGCAAAGCCGCGGGCAGTGTATTTGATTGCAGCCACGATAGTAGCAGGACTACATATTATAGTTCAAAATTTATACATGAAGAAACACAAACAATCAGCATCATTCTAAGACTGTAAATGATACATCTGTACGTGCACGTTAAAATCACGACGGAGCCATAAATATAACTTACTTATATAGGACGTGAACGCTTAATCATAATAATGGTCTGTTTGAACAATACCTCAATTATCACAGAATGTGAGTCTCTTCCGTAACATTCCTTCTAAAAATAAAAATGATTAAAATATGCTTGGTTTATATTAAAAATACATTAAATTACCAGTTTTGCGTTCTCAAATGTGGTTGTGTGCGTCTTTTGTAAACACAAGGAGACGCATTTATATCCATTTTATCGAAAATTGAAAGACGGGAAATAGTTTTGTTTCCAAATGGGTAGAGTAACATAATTATGGACCTGATACAAGCAGCGTGATGCACGCGTGTTGCAGAACTTGCATCACTAGCAATACCGTGAGTGTCGTCATCCGTAGCAGTATCATCAGCAGCAGAAGCAGTAGTTAAAGTAGAATGAGTTGCTCTTGTTGTTGTTGTTTATTGTTTTAAATTATGTTTTATTATCAATATTAAATAGTACTTGGTAACCATTAGTCAGTAAGTAAGTATTGCTATGTACAGACGATACATACTTAAAACGAAATTAAAGTGACATAAAGTCGCAACCCGTCTCTTGAAGTAGCACTTCGTGTCACCATTAAAGTATCGATGCCTTGCCCGTGTCCTTTAAACAAACAAGCCTCGCTAAAGAACGAGAGACTATCCTGTTTCCGAAGTGTTCGATTTATACCAGATGACTTTGTCAACATAGAGGTGTTTATCTTAATTGCGGTGGTACGAGATAGACTTGTATCACGAACTTTTTAATGACATGCAATTAATATGCAAATGTATAGGAAATATTGTCAAACGGCGGATAGGTTGTTTAAAAGTAAGACATTCCATGTAGTATTATGTAAAAAAAGTTAATGGACATTAGCTGATCTGTTATTTGTATATATATGTTTACTAAAACGTATAAACTCAATTCTTTTGGAATGCAAATTCGGGCATAGTATGCAGATCATTGGTGGGCCCTATTTAATATCTCTGTGATATGTATATGTGTCAGACTCTCGCTTGCATTTCGGCCATATGTAGCTGTATAATTACCGGAACAATGCAATTCTTTATCACTCTACATAGCTAAAGGAATTTCAAGCGAAATGCTTTCGTGATAACATGTGTTTTATCTAGATCGTTATTGTTTCGATATATATTTTGGAAAAAACATTACTTTTACAAAGTATTCCATCTGTGAATAATATAGGTGATGTGACATATGAGGAGCTGTTTTATTATCACGTTCTTTTTATGTAGACAAATAAGTTATTGACAATAAGTTATCGTCATGTACTAAATTGCTAATTTATACGAAGATTTATTGTTAATATTCACGCGAAAGTAAATCGACTGTTTACTACATATTATTTATTTCCATTGCGAAAACGCTTGGTCGTAAAAATAAAGATCTACTTAACACCGATATGTACAATTTATGTGATATATACTGAATAAAATCATCGTTTAAAGGTTACATATAGTTCAACAGACGTCAATCGAATGAAATATATGATATATCAGTATAACTTATACTTTTAAGGTGCTATGGACAGGACTTGATACCATAAATAAAACAAATGATCGTGTGATTTACATTTACACGAAGACACATTTTAAAATGTAAAGCACCAGCGTCGGATTAAAGATTATCAGACACAATATTTAGTATAGTATCTCTTACATTTATTACTGTACCATGGAAGCCGGACATAGTTAACAGTATATTTGCATATAGTGCAGTGTACATTTTCTGGATAAAGATATATAGTTTACTAACGCCGATTACGTTATATATATTAAGTAGTGTACTTCGGTGTGTGCAGTATAAGATAACTTAAAACGGGTTCACATTATGTGAAATTCATCGATGTGAAAAAAGTTGTGAAAAATATAATAAATCAGAGCACTAACCATTCGTATTTGTGGCGTGTTCTGAAAAAACTGGTCAAAACGCTTGTGTGTAAATTGTCATCACAGGCTAATCAGGGACGACAATTTACGCTTTTATGGAATTTTTCGTTTAAATGATGTCTCTTCTTAGCGAAAATCCAGTTTAGGCGGAAAGTGTCGTCCCGGATTAGCCTGTGCGGACTGACAATTTACGCACAAGCATTTTCCCAGTTTTCTCAGAACACGCCAAATACAACAGACTGATAGGTTCAGAAGTCATAATTCAATTCTTGTTGTATTTTAAGTTTTCACGACACTTGCATGCTGGAAGGCGTCACTTGGAAACATAACGGCGCCGTAAACGGTTAATTTCTACGCGTGATTCGACGAGTGATAAGGCAAATGAGGGGACGCTTTTCTTGAAACATATAATAGATTGCTCCTAATAGGTATAGGATGTGTGTTAATTTCTGTATACGACTCTGCCAATTTAGTCCTTTGAAAGCCATAATTGCTAACAGTCTACTTATCAATTCTATTGATTGGCCCTTTAGACATAATTACAGGAAAACGAATTACGAGTATTCTTTAAATATCACCGACTGTTTTTATCTTGCTCTATATTTAAAAAAGTCATCTTCGCTTTAAAAGAAAATCTTTTTTTTTTAACTAACACAAACATATGAATGCAGATGTTGATTCAGATACTATTTATATTCGTATGCGCAATACTAACCTTTTTTATATTTTGTGATTATAAATATATTCCAAAAAACATATGATATTTATGACAATATTAAGCTTGTTAAAATAACAGTTCCTAAATGAAATGAAATAGCTAGCTATTTTGACATGATAACATAAACCTGTTTCTTTATTGCAATCGACGGAATATCGTCTCATTTTCCAACAATTTACAACATCCATGATGTGTGCATAATACATCTTTATTTCATTTTCATTGGTAATTGAATGACTTCAAGGCGTATAATGTATCGTTATTCTGAACATATTATTTGAAATTAACTTAATCTCAAATTGGGGCAGACCGTGAGTATGCAACCTTATTCTTGATAAAAGCATGTTTTCCAGATGATTAACTAACTAAGGACAATATTTTGCAAAGTCGTTATCTAATTTATCTTCCAATTTATCGTGTGCAGTGTGGCGAAATGAAGAAGATTACGACCGCCACATGAGTCTCTTGTTAAATATGCATATTGATTTCAATGTGCATTTCCGAATAAGATGATCATGCGCGTTTGAAGTGTTTTATTTAATTCACCGTGCCACTTTCTTAACTTGTGTTTTATGCGATTTCAGAATTCCAATGTGAAATATTTATGACGTCATATGAACGAACTTCCGATGACGTGAGATACAGCGAAAAAATGTGAGAATTTCGTCGTCCGACGCTGTGCGTGATAGACGAGAACGGTGTCGATGTAACTAAATCTGTATGCGAAATATCCGAGGCCGGAAGTTTAGATGGCTTCATCGGAAGTGACAACGGGATACCGGATACGTGTGACCATAACGCGAACTGGACAAAACCAGACGGACTCGAGTTTAACCGGGAAAGTGGCGACAGCCTCTTGATACCTAAGTGCGAGGACGACTTTGACCTCTGTGAACTTAAGGCCACCACCGCGCGATTAAAATTGTCGACCAGACGACAAAGTACGGTCGCATGGCAACAGGCGCACTTAGGCTCGACACGTGTTCCCGTAGTGCTTCCGAAGTTTGATTCCTCAAAATTAATCAAAAGTTACACAGACGCTGATACGGACAACAACAACCAGGACGCCGATTCGTTTACGGAGGAGAGAAAAAATCGGATCGACGACGCGCTTGCATGGCTGCGATCAGAACTGGTAAACGTCGTTAATGATTTCTCCTACCAACAATTCTTCTTCTTTTTGAACTGATTGTGTTGCTTCTTCTACAACCCCTTATACAACAACACTTCTACTATAACTTCAACACCACTGCCACTACCACCTCCTAAACTACTACCACTACTTCTACTTCAATATCTACTACTGTTGCGACTGTTTTTGCTGCTGCTGCATCCATTGAGATCACTGTAATATAAGTTGTCTATTAAGTTTTTTTTTTTCTAAAGCAGTGTGTGTCTGTTTCGACGTTTAATAAGGTCCTTCCGCATCTGAGGCGGAATTATGTGAGGATCTAGAATCTGTCCAATCACTCCTACGTTATTAATTTACTACACTCACTAATTAGGTTCAATTTTCAGCTATTTAGTTTTGTCTGTGGTCTTGTCCCGTGGGGGAAGCCGGAGTACCTGGAAGGAACCGCACCTGCCCGGTATGGTGACCAGCACCCAAGCTCACATGCTCCTGGATTGAACCAGGGTCGCCTAGGTAGAGAGCTCGTGCAACAACCACTGCGCTAACCAGACATCACTTAAATGAAAAAAAATATTGATACTAGTTGCCGATGTAGTGACATTTCAGCAATAGATATGGACATTTCAGCAATATTAACTGACAGTATAGCAATAATTATCCCGTTATTATTATTATTACTTTTGCTTGATAACGAATCGTAACGTTTCGCACACAAGTTTTTCGATGTTACAGATGCAGATGCGCAGCGAAGACGAACGGTTGGCAAGACAACTACTCTCAATCAGACACGATATACATCAGTTGAAACTTCAGGTAAAGAAGCATCAAGTCAAGTCAAGGGAGGGACTTAGCCTGTGAGGCAGGGAGAGAGTAAACGAGTGAGGGAGGGGGAGATGGAGAGAGGGAGTGTGTGAACACTGGAGTGGGCGAGTGTATACATGAGTTAGTGAGTGAACTGGACCGAGATGGGAAGGTATTTAGCGACAGAGTGCAGGAAGAATGAAACAAAAGATGCTTAGTAAGTGAGTGACTTGGCAAGGTAACCAACTTGCTAATAAGAATGATTCAAACATGAATTTTTACGTTTTGCTTTTTTTTATGTCGTTTGACACTTTATATTATTCATTAGTAAATACCATATCTTATAATTGGACATTTTGCAGCGAAGTTGCCAGGCCCATCGAGAGATGCTGGAAGACGTGACGCTCGATATGGAAGAGAATCACGTGTTGAACGTTATTTCGGACATGCCCATTCCGGACTCCATGAATGACACGCCCTTGAAGCATCTCGGAGTAACGCGCATGCACCTGAGCGCGCGACGATTTTCGACGTGTTGAACGAGTCCGGTGATAGCGTCCGTGCGGGTTTATGAGTTAAAATTTACAGGACCGAGGATTTTGGTTGCCTACGTACATGCACCTGAGCGCAATACGATTTTCGACGTGTTGAAACGGGTGCCAATGGTATCGCCCGTGCGGTGTAATGTGTTGAATGTGTATAAGACCGAGTACCTCGGTTGCCAAAGTGTTTCTATTAACGAGTTAACGTCCTTGCGACGAAGCCCTGTCACGCCAATTTGCGATTGGGACCAAGCACATGGTATATTCTCAAATACCCGGACTTGAAAAAGCCGAACTTATTGTCGTATGTACTAGACATACGTATACGCATTGCGGTCTGCAGACTAAAAACTAGGAAAGTCTCTCTTCCTTATTTCAGATAGTCAGAGTAAACTATGAATCATTTCGATTTGTCAGATATCGGTTCGCATGAAAGCTGACACTTCAAGCTACAATAATGTATGTCAAGGTTCATACAATCGCATACAAAAATTGTCAAGTTGAGTGTATTGTTAAAGTGCACCAGTACTTCTAAAATATAAAGAACGAGTTGCGGCCCTAGCAACGACGGTCTTCCTGACTTGCGGTTGAGACTTATAGTACATACAATGTTAATATTGTCTAAGCCTCGTTCAGGGAAAACTGGGCTTAATGCATGTGCGTAAGGTGTCGTCCCAGATTAACCTTTGCAGTCCGCAATTTACGACTAAACTGGATTTCCCTTTAGAACGTGTTAACCCTGATTAGCCTGTGTGGACTGCACGAGCTAATATGGGATGAAACTTAACGCATATACATATAGACCAGTTTTCACAGAACGAGGCTCATCTAATAATGACTTTATTGCAGATCGCATTAGTTTAGTCGATTTGGTAGACAAATCTTGATGTTGTGTTGTTTTTTTTTTATTACCAAATGGCAAAAACATCGAGACATTTTGTTGCAAATATGTTCGTACGTGTTACGATTCTTGTGACAAGCCAATAGAAATTGTCCCTTAATTGATTTCGATTCATTCACAAATATGGGGATGCCAAAACTGAATCGTTATCATAAATTGTAAGCTGTTTTCAAAATTGAAGATTCACCGTTCGCGCACACGACACATTTACGTGTACATTATAACCAAATATGTGCACTTAAATGTACGAATTGGTATTTAAAATATGGAAATCGTATTAATGTTCGCCCGTGTTATAATATTTTGGGATGGCATTATTCAATTATACTTCCCAGTAGAAGAAATAAAAGTAGTACTCATTGTATTCAGCAAATATAATTCAGCAGTTGGGTCCCTTTGTAAAATGATTTATACAATACGGGTATTATATTCGTTTGTGTAAATGTAGATGTATATGTTCTGTTATTCTCTTGTCTATAATAAATGTTTTGATTAAGATAAAATGTGGCGTGTTCTGAGAAAACAGGGCAAAATGCTTGTGCGTAAATTGTCATCCCAGATTTGCCTGTGCAGTCCGCACAGGCTAATCAGGGACGACAATTTCCGCTTTAATGGCATTTTTTGTTTAAATG
This sequence comes from Dreissena rostriformis, assembly GCA_007657795.1. Classification (NCBI taxonomy): domain Eukaryota; kingdom Metazoa; phylum Mollusca; class Bivalvia; order Myida; family Dreissenidae; genus Dreissena; species Dreissena rostriformis. Next base: position 217,606 of record VMBQ01000039.1, read on the forward strand.
ATGTCTCTGCTTAGCGAAAATCCAGTTTAGGCGGAAAGTGTCGTCCCTGATTAGCCTGTGCGGACGGCACAGGCTAATCTGGGATGACACTTTACGCACAAGCATTTTGCCCAGTTTTCTCAGAACACGCCACAAATAAGCATATGTAACGCGCTTGCTACAAAGAAGTGCTGGACATAAAACGTTTAAAACATGTGTTTTCACGTTCTCAAACGCTTTTTTATTTTATTCATATCGTTTGGTGATTATTCATTAACGAACCGATTTTTTAAACATGTTTTCTAGTCACGAGTGGTATTATGCTTGAATATAATCTACATATTCGTTTTTTGTCTATGACTTTTTCTAAATTATCATTTTACCAATCTGTGAACAACTCCTTTTACTTAGTAAAATAGTTGCGATTTTACCAAAGGCAAATAATATTGGGTTCTCAACTGTTCAAACTGCATTTTTCTTCATTATTCAGACATGGGAGAATAAAGAAACGAGTGTAACTTGTGTAATTCGTGAATAGGACAAAAAGCAGTTGAGAAGGTTCAAATTAAACGATTTCAATATAAAAATCTCTTCAAAATGTTTTGAAAGCATTTAAACAATCCCAATTCTGCAGATAAGTGTTGCCTATTAACGTATTTTAGGGGTACTTATTGATTTCCTTTAAGAGTCGTCAGTTGTATTTCTTTTATAAATCTGGTTCTATGTGAGATAAGTACAGATCATTCAATGATTTTGATAACATCTGAGTTATCGTTTGAATCAGCGAACACAAGGTGAATTTCTCTATAAAAGTGTTAAAGTGAAAATGTTGCCACTATTCACCATCGTGAACTGTCCGTAAATAACGCATTGTCAATATATTTTATTAAACAAATAAATATAAACCCACACGATCAGATGATTAAAGGTTGAACCGGTACAACTCCTTGACATTTTATATCTTTTTCTGATGATGCTTGCAATGTAAATAAAGGGCGTATTAGAACAAAAGGGATCATTTGCAGATTAAATACTAGTACAAACAAAATAAAATTGACTTGACTAAACGGACAGAAGTACATTCAGAGCTTATGTTTACTTGTTAAAGTTATTTAGTTTGATACACGCAATTGAACAATATTTATTTGTATCCCAATATGATTCCACCCTGCTCTGCTTTGCCTCTGTTATATTTTCAGTTGAAAAAAACAAAGCAAGTATGCTCAGGTATACACATGTGTTTATCACCCTGAGTTTTCGAAATGCAAATTTTCCGTTTTTAGAGATTCAACAGTATTCACTCGTTTTAAGTAGCTTCCATTTATCAGCTTGAGATATTGGAACAATGCGTTTACAGCTCATTCGACTTCGAGTGTGAAAGTAGTGTATATGACAGTTTAATATATTTTTTGGAATGTAACCCCTGCTTTGCATCAAACGTGTTGTCTGCTAGGTTCTAACATGGTTCGCAAAATCGTATTTGGCAAATTGGGGATGTTTCGATATCTCTCTTCGGTCTGGGGCCAGTCCGTGTCTGATTTTAACGCTTCTGTAACCTTCTGTGCTTGATCGGGAAAAAAATCGGCATCCTAGTTTCAAAGTGGTAACATTTTGAAGCCGAATGTTTTATTTGTGCCGACACTTTGCGCTTTAATGGTATGTTTTGTTTAAAGGAAGTTTTTTCTTAGCGCAAATCCAGTTTAGGCGGAAAGTGTCGCCCCTGATTAAGCTGTGCGAACTAAAAAGGCTATTCTGGGACGACACTTTACGCACATGCGTTAAGCCCCGTTTTTCCAGAGCGAGGCTCTGTTATACATGCGCTGGTCGGGAATCAACTCCGTTGTTGGGATCGCTACCACCAACCAAACTCACACATGGATGTTTTTTTTGCGGTTCTCACGACGTTTACGTATAAATCATTAAGCTATTTTCATGTATACATTTTCTAAATAAAATATCGTGTAATCTGCGTTCGCTTTCAATGAACATTTTCCCACATTTAATTCAAAGATTGCAGAAAGTTGTTAACGCCCGAAGTCAACGTTTTTCACGTTTCTCTGCAAGCGTTTTAATAATAGATGTCAAGTTGCAATATCAATAACCAAACCATAATAAAGTGGAAAAAAGAAGGAACTGGGATATTGAAATTAACTGCTCTTATGTACGCTGTCTACCCCAATTTAAACTTTGTAAAATTATTTCGATGGCACACGCCAACATCCGTTTTCGTGCGCATGCGCTTTAAAAAGAAATCAATTAACCAATGGCCTATTTATTCGTTGGTTCATAATTATATCCATTTGCATCCTTGTAGATACTAGACATGTGAAGCTGAAAGTTAACACCTCTTCAAAAGAAGGACGCTTCTTTATGACAGTGCTTTAATTACATAATTGCATATCATATATTTTATTCACACTTATATTGCACTTTCAATAGCAGAGATTATTCGCCATTAAAAAGAAAATGCCAATTAAGTTTGTTGGCGTCATGCACGCGCTGTTGATCAAATAAAGACTGGGTGTATCATATTGCAATTGTGGGTTTCATCAGAAGTATTTACAGCTTTACAATATTTAAAGATGTACAATCGGTTTTTAACATCAGTTGAAACGACAGTAAAACCTGTCAGTACATCAGATAGTGCAAGTGCTGTCATCCATTTATCTTAATAACATCCTGAAATAGTGTAGCAAGCTATCTACCGTGAGATTCTTTTATCCTGTATTGCTCACAAAAAGCGACCAAGAGACGCTAAATTATTTTTAAAATTGAATACGGTCAATTAATCTTACATTTGTAATTTCGACACAAAGGAAGATTCCAATAAGTCATTTCATTTTCACCCATTATTAAAAGATTACAAAGATACTAATTTTGTTACAAAATATAAATCAATAATTGTATTATTGTAAAAAGCTTTTACACTTGGAAACAATCTTCTCTATATTTTTCTTTCTAAAACAAGGGTATCAAAATGGTCCTTTTGTAATGAACAAGAGTATAATAGACAAGAAGTATTATGCATAATATGTATACTTAAGTATGTAGACGATGTACTTGTTTATAATCTGAATAAACTGTCTGTCTTTTTGTCTGTCAGTATTTTGTTTGTCAAGACTGTGAATACAAACTATTATTGAAACTATTTTGTTCATTGAAAGATGTTCAATTTAATTATAAATCGTTTTTATAAATGCTAATAAAATCAAGACTTATTAAAAAATAATTGTAAATGGGACAGAAAGTTGTTTAAGCAACTATGTCTATTTTCTGTTGTCTTAATTCTAAGAATAAGTAGGTGACAATGGGTTCCAGACGTCATTTATGCCCAAAATGTACACCTTCAGTCTTAATATAATACAATGTGTACGTTTTGAAAATGAACCATGTTTGTGTTTATTTTTTTTTTATTATTTCACATAAAAGTAAAATAAACAGGTAGTTTAGCCAACATAAATAACAAACTCAAAAGAATTCCATAGCAGCAAGGATTCGTTTTGATGCATCGATCACTCGACTGCGAATGACTCGAAAAACTATGTAATAGATTATCGATAATAAACCATAGATATTTAGAGAAGAAATTATTTCAAGCAAGGGAGATAAACCAGTAAGATCTATGATCAAACAAAATGGAGTAAGTCCTCTTTCCCCGACTTGAACTTGCCACAGCATAAAAAAACAAGAAAGCAACTCGGGTTCATATAATTTTTATTTAAAAAAAAAGCACTTTGCAAAAATAATAAGCAGAAATTATCTATGCTTAAATAAGTAATGCTTAAAAGACAACTTCACAATTGTACCACATACAAGAATTCTTGTAAAAGAGTGCTCTTTAGCTCTGGTCAAGTGGTCATGACTAAATTTATACCAAGTTTGAAGAACAGGAGGGTTGCACAATTTTGCCCTGATGCATTCTTCCTAAGTTTGCATAATTTTTTAGTATGTCTGGTCTTCATCTTTGATCATGTAGTCATAAAGTCAGTTAGTTTCCAAAGCTTCATGCTCCTATAAGAAGTATGAGCCTTGTTCTGGGAAAATGGGCTTAATGCATTTCTGTAGTGTGGTCCCAGATAAGCCTGTGCAGTCCCCAGGCTAATCAGGGACAACACTTTACGCTGGAATTTTTGTTAAGAAGAGACTTGCTTTAAACGAAAAATTCCATAAAAGTGAAAAGTGTCGTCCCTGATTAGCTTGTGCACACTGCACTGACTAATCTGGGATGACACTTATCACACTTGTATTAAGCCCAGTTTTCCCAGAACGTGGCGTAGTATAATAATATGTTGACTTTGACATTGGCATTTAAACCAAAGACCCCCACATTGACAAGGAGCTCCTTGCATGTCACCACCAATCCACCTATCAAGTCTTAAAGAGAAAGGAGATGGGACTCACACATTTTTTAACTATTGCCTAGAAATTATCAGGCATTATTTTCTTATTCATGGTCAGTTACGCCTTGAACTTGACTTTAAACAAGCTGACCCAAAGATCAGCCACCTAGTTTTTAGAACGTTGGCCTTATTATTCGTCGGAACAAGGTTTCCACATCCCAAACAGACTAACATTTGCAAAGCAATATACCCCAAGAAATAGGCTGTAAATAATAATTACACAATAACATTAACTAACTATTCTTAATGTCAACAGTCACAATTTTAACAAAAATGAAAGTAAATTAACAGTTTCAGTGTATTGGCAGAATCAGCAAATACATGCCTTTAACACATAATAAACACATATACAAACAGACGATCACACACATGAAATACTAAACAAAAAACATATTACAAAAATAGATAATTAAATTAATACATACATAAATAATAACTAAATAACTTGAATAAAATTGTTAGTTTAATCAATATTTACAATAACACTGCCAACATTTATATATATCTTATTCGCAAATCGATTCTAAAACTTTAAAGAAAGCTTTTTTGACAATTTGTGAATGCCCAAGGAAGTTGTCAGAGCCAAATTCCTTTTATCATTCTTAAGTCAAATAATGGGTCTGTGCCTACAGACCCAGGGGCCTGTCTCATTAAACATCTTATCACGTATTAAAGTTTAGATGCAATTTTTAAAGAAGACAAATTGTAAAGAGCAACCTCTTTGATAAGATAAATTCTGTTATTTTATTCATTTTCACATAATTTTAACATGACTTTCATTTTACAAACACATTGATCATGAATGTCTACCTGTTGTGCACTAAAAATTCAGTCATATCTTAAATTTGTTTTAAGACTCTTGAGTAAATAGGGCCCAAGGCACAACATGGTTTTGTTCTTGTCCTACAAGTATTGAGCATGGGCACGAACTAAGATGTCTTTGGCTTCTCTGCATCTCTCTCCTTCTTGCATTGCAGTATGATCCGGTCAAAACTGGACAGGTAGAAAAGTCCAATCACTCTCAGTAACCCCAAGAGGAAAAACTGAAGGAAAGATACACTCCTGCTTATTTTCCTTTATAGAAAAACATAGATTAGATGCCTTAATTGTATAGCTAAGAACAGATATGATGGGAATATGTCAACATACTGAAAATGAAGTGGTAGACTTTTTTGAATACAGGAAGTGCAAAAAAGCCACTGTGACTTATTACCTTGCTTACCAAGGTGACGACCTCCAGCGCATGGGCAAGACTGCTGACATCACAGAGTTAAGAAAATATTATATTTCATGCACATTTAAATAACAAACATGTTATACACACTATTGAAAAACTTGCAGTACTAACAAGGCACTGTGACCTATCACCCTGGTTACCTGGGTTACGACCCCCAGTGCAGATGTGGCTGCCGACATCACAGAGTTAACCACATGAAATATTTCACAGAAAATTTTGCATACTTAGTTAAATATACTATTAACTACCTATGAACTTGAATAATGAACCTGGTTACCTGGGTTACGACCTCCAGTGCAGATGTGGCTGCCGACATCCCAGAGGTCATGGTAGCAAGCATCCAGCCATCCAGACCCACGTAGCTCAGGAACTTGCCGTTCTGTCAACATAAATTGATATTTGAGTCTCGCTCCGGGAAAACGGGCTTAATGCATGTGCGTAAAATGTCATCCCAGATTAGGCTGTGCAGTCGGCACAAGCTAATCAGAGACAAAACTTTCCGCCTAAACTGGATTTTCACTAAGAAGACAGTTCCTTTAAATAAAAAATACCATTAAAGCCAAAAGAGTTGTCCCTTATAAGCCTGTGCGGCACTTTATGCATATGCATTAGGCCTCGTTTTCCCAGAGAATGGCTCATATTCAAAGGAAACTACAGATCTTCAGTGATATTCTTCTATGAACGCACTTGCACTTTAAAGGGAGACTGTACGATTTCTATATGTGTTAAATTGTAAAATATTGATAAAAATATGTTACAATAACACAAAATATGCAAGAAAAATTATACACTGAAGACGAATTTCATAAAATGCAGCAAAGACAAGTTAGCGCTGGTTAAAGCTGATGCCGACACTTTAACTCGTATTTGTTAGGGAAAAAAATGTGTCTTTGTGTCGTATGAACGAATCTGCACTAAAACTAAATTTAGATTCACATTGTACATGCATAATATACAAACTGGCGAATTTGGCTGGAAGCCTTTTTCGATTTCAGATTTAAATATCTGGCTTATTTCGGGTTTTTCGACACATGTTCTTCTTAACTTTTATTTTAATTTGTATTGAAATATATGTATAATAATTTTTAACACATTTTATATAAATTCATCAATTTTTGACAAATTCGTACAGTCTCACTTTAACTATTTCTTTTATGCAAAGCAGTAAAATGTGTTATAGCAGTGAGATATAACAGTTATTGAAACTGGTATGTCACTGTTGTTTAGTTTTCAACTTAAATACAGTTAATTAAACACATCAAACAATTATAATTATATATTTCATGATGAAATAATTTTTTTACCAACCATTCAGTGCCAATATATTTATGAGTATTATAACGTAAATTAAAAGTGACGTGAACAATAGGTGATATATTTGGACTAGTACACAGCTGGCATACCATGTTGGACGAGCTGATATGTGTCGTATTCTGAGAAAACTGGGCATTATGCTTGTGCGTAAAGTGTCGTCCCAGATTAGCCTGTGCAGTCCGCACAGGCTAATCAGGGAGGACACTTTCCGCCTAAACTGGATTTTCGCTAAGAAGAGAAATCATTTAAACGAAAAATTCCATAAAAGCGGCGTCCCTGATAAGCCTGTGCGGACTGTACAGGCTAATCTGTGATGACATTTTACGCACAAGCATTACGCCCAGTTTTCTCAGAACGTGACTCATATGTGAGTCCAAAGAAAGTATGCCACTGACCAGCTGTGTACAAGTAGAAATATATCACAGTATTGTACAAATTGTTGTAAATGGATCTTTATATCATATATCTATTACTTTCTTTAAGGTATTTCAATTAAGCATGTTAACTTTAAATGTAAAGTCAGAAAAAGAGTGCTAACGTTCACGTCATTCAATGATGTTTGACATTAGCTGTAACATAATGCTTTTCCAGAAAAACGTCCTCAGAGAATATTATAGTTATTTAAAGCATATTTTATACGTGTAATATATATATATATATATATATATATATATAAAACAAAGTTTATTCAGTAAGCTTCACATCATGTAAATTTTATAAATATTGCCTGAAGGATACATTCGGAGTAGATAAGAATTGTTTCGGTAAGCTTGGACTGTCCAATACGGAATGTTTTGGACGCACGCAAAGCTATCACGGTAAAATGTTGAACTGTCACATGGTACAAATGACAACAACTGATTGGATGATATTAATAGGTATATAAAACACTTTCTGAATCATGTAGCAAAATACAATATAAATCCATACTCAACTAAAATAACTTCTGAAAAATTACAAAATTTATATCATACCAAAGAATCGTTGAGTATCGTCTTTGCCACATTCTCTGACTTGAATAAGCCGGCTGTTTCAGAAATCATTATAGTCTCCTTAGGCTGCAACAGTCAGGAAAGCAATAAGGTGTATGTGGGTTGTACAAAAAAAACTTCCATGAAAAACAGTCTATATTAAGAAATGACCCTATTGTGTTGAGTTGCAATAAAATCTGAACAAGAGGGCCATGGGCCCTAAGGCGCTCACCTGAGAACCAAAGGAACTAAACTATAATGAGAAGGTGGAGTTCAAAATAATAAAAGTACTTTACGAAACATAAAGTTTCATGTAGATTGGAATATAAATGTGACTTCTAGAGTGTTAACATGGTTTCACTAAAGCCATCTAAGGAAAACTGCCCCGCCCCCTGGTGGCCATTTTTTTTAACCGACAGCACCCATTTTTGAACTCAGCTGAGATATTATTGGGACAAATATTCTGACCCAGTTTTATGAAGATTGGACAATAAATGTGACTTGTAGAGTGTTAACAAGGTTTTACTATAGCCATATATGTAAAACTGCCACGCCCCCATAGCAGCCATGTTTTTCAACCAACCGGAACCATTTTCAAACTTGTCCAAGATATCATTAGGACACATGTCCTGACTAAGTTTCATGAAGATTTGACAATAAATGTGGCCTCTAGAGTGTTCAAAAGGTAAATGTTGAAGACGGACGACGCACGATGGACAACGCACAACGGACAAAAGGCGATCACAATAGCTCACCATCATCACTTTGTGCTCAGGTGAGCTAATAAACAAATAGAAAAAGTTTACCATGAGGGTTTTACACTGCATACTTAATGCAAAACAGTATTTACAGGGTCGCCGTGGTGTAGTGGATATGGTGTCCCCCTAGCGATCGGGAGGTCATGGGTTCCAACCCCACTGGGAGCCATCCTTTGATATCCCCCAAAGACACCAAGTACTGGTTATAGTCCCAGGAAATGGACTCGAGAGCGTTTATATAAGCCTACGGCTTTCGATGCAATCGAGCTTAAATAAATAGGTTTAAACTAAAACAGTATAACCATGAAGGCTGTTCGTTGCATTCTTTAAGCAAAACAGTACAACAGTGAGAGTGGTTCACTGAATAATAAATGTAAAATAGTAGAACCATGTGAATTGTTGACTGCATACTTGATGCAAACAGTATAAACATGAGAGTTGTTCACTGCATACTTAATGCAAAACAGTATAACCACAAGGATTGTTCACTGTATACTTAATGCAAAACAGTATAACCATGAGGTTTCTCCACTGCATACTTAGTGCAAAACAGTATAACCATGAGGGTTATTCACTGCATACTTATTACTTATTGCAAAACAGTATAACCATGGGGGTTATTCACTGCATACTTAATGCAAAACAGTATAACCATGTGGGTTGTTCACTGCATACTAAATGCAAAACAGTATAACCATGTGGGTTGTTCACTGAATACTAAATGCAAAACAGTATAACTATGTGGGTTGTTCACTGCATACTTTTTGCAAAACAGTATAACCATGAGGGTTATTCACTGCATACTTAATGCAAAACAGTATAACCATGTGGGTTGTTCACTGCATACTGAATGCAAAACAGTAAAACCATGTGGGTTGTTCACTGCATACGTAATGCAAGACAGTATAACCATGAGAGTTGTTAACAGCATACTTAATGCAAAACAGTTTGAACATGACAGTTGTTCACTGCATACTTAATGCAAGACAGTATAACCATGGGGGTTGTTCACTGCATACTTATTGCAAAACAGTATAACCATGGGGGTTGTTCATTGCATACTTAATGCAAAACAGTATAACCATGGGGGTTGTTCACTGCATACTGAATGCAAAACAGTATAACCATGGGGGTTGGTCACTGCATTCTTATTGCAAAACAGTATAACCATGGGGGTTGTTCACTGCATACTGAATGCAAAACAGTATAACCATTGTGGTTGTTCACTGCATACTGAATGCAAAACAGTATAACCATTAGGGTTGTTCATTGCATACTGAATGCAAAACAGCATAACAGTGAGGAATGTTTGCTAAATAATGAATGCAAAACAGTATAACCACGATAGTTTTGACTCCAGGGACATGATTGGAATAATATTTGTAGAGTACCACTATTTGATATCACATACCAAATATCAAAGCTGTGAGCTTCGTGGTTTCAGAGAGAATGATTTGTTAAGCTATTTTGCAAAATAACTCTGTACAAGATTATGTCCATAGGGCACAGGTGCCCCCTCATTCAATTTTTGTCTTAAAAAACATACGTAAAAAAACTCAACCTTGATCTGGAAGTCATGCAGGTAAATTCACACAAACAAAATCACGGAAAATATCTGAAATTGTTTCCCAAAAATTCCGGAAGTGCTAATTAAGAGAAAATGGTTACGTCCAAGGCCTGTTACTTCGTCAAAAATCAATGGACCGTAACAAAACTCAAACTTGATCTGTAAGTCATATAGATAGAATTACACACCAAAAATCAGGTAAATATCTGCAAGCGTTTAGCAAAAAAAGTCCGGAAAACTGTAATGGTACAGAAAATCAACAAGTCCAAGGCCCATAACTTCGCAAAATATCAATGGACCAGAACGAAACTCGAACTTGATCTGTTATTCATGCAGGTAGACTCACATACCATAAACCCTGGAAACAATATTCCTAACGGACAGACAGCCCTACTGATGGACATACTTACTGCTATATGCCACCCTACCAAGGCATAATAAGTCACGTAACCCCTAGTGTGTGGCAAGTATGCACAAAAAGGTGATCACAAAAAGTTGTTTCAGAACATCCATAGACTTTAACCTCTTACCTTTCCAGACTTCTGTTCACTGTGGAAGCCTGGTGTGTCGGTGTCTGGTGGGAAGGAGACTGTCACTCGCACATTGTGGGGAGTCATCTGAAAATAGACATCTTTATTGTACGACCATGCTGATAAGTTTTTGTCCTGTGCCCGTATCCACTAGGCTTTTTAGGGAAAACTCAGGAAAATACCTAAACTTCGTCTCTTTCTAAGTCTCTGGCTTTTTTGTTTTCTTCAGAAATTTTTAGATGACATTGTTTTGAACAAGTAAATATTGCTAAAATTATTGTTTTAAATACAATTAAAAGAAGCAGGAATCATGGGATTTAACAAAGGAAATGTGATCTGAAAGTTTTACTAACCGTAAGTTCTTTACTTATATGAATACTGGCCCGTTAATAAAAAAAAATCACAAATGTTTCGCAAAGACAAAATGAACAAAGTTATTATGGAAATCTAATACGTTATGGTTATCTTTGTGTTTGACAATTTAACATGTGTTTATGTTTATAAATTAATCACTGTGATAGTTCTTCATTTAATTTATTAATGTATTATGATATTACAAGTAATTGGAAGTACATGAACCAGTATTAACATGGATGACTGGTATATATATCAGGTAAGTTTGACTAAGAAAAGTCTTTTTCAAAAGAAAGATCAGTATAAGAGAAATCTTTTAGACACCAAATTTTGTGTCTTAAAAATCAATAGGAATTACTGTAGTATTCATATATTTACATATGTAAATATATTACACACATTTTTGTTTTATGATAATAATGTCTTTGTATGATTGAACAGTGAAGATCCAAATTTGATTTTTTTTTAAATCATAAAATGCCATACAAAATCAGATTTATATCATTTAAAATGTAAATAATATATTTTACAATCAAATTAGGAAGAAATGAAATATGCATTTTTGTAATGATCCTAATCAACAACTTTCTTACCTCCATCTGGAGAGCCTCTGCCATGCCACGCAATGCAAACTTTGCCCCTGAGTATGCACTGAAGCCAAACAGTCCTATCTGACCTGCCTGGCTCGATACAAACACTACACGACCACATTGTTGCTCCACCATGGATGGGATAGCTGCTTTTGTGGCATTGATTGCGCTGTAGTAGTTCATCTCCATCATATTCTGAGTGAAAAATAAGATTTGATTAAATATTCCATTAATTATAATACATATAATAATACATATTTTGATAATCGATGTATAAATATAATGTTCAAACACACTGCGCAAAATAAACATGTTTTGGGGAAAGGCATAGTTCGGTACATAGACAAAAACAGGTGGCGGGCTGTGGTGAAAACACTATGCTCCAACTAGAGTGAAGAGGACTAAGCATGTAAGTGAGTATATTTTTTATGGCATTCAAATCTCAAGACACATGATATTTTCACTGATATAGATTTTATACATGCACAGTGATGATTACAGAATAGCTGATATTTTTTTCTCAGTTTTATCAAAAGCAAATCACACCTAGTGACAGGGTAGTCACAGGTTTGATCCCCACTGAGAGAGCGTTCTTTAGATCTCCCCAAAAGACACCAAGTACTTGCTCTACCCAGGAAAGGGACTTGAAAGCCTTTCAATAAAGCCTTCGGCTTTCAATGCAATCAAGCTAAAATAAATAGGTTTAAACTTAATTTGATATTTACCTTAAAATCACTGGCTTTATGATCAACAAACGAGCGACTAATAGCAGAGCCGGCAGAGTTGACCAACATGAACACTGGACCCAACTTTGATTCAGCCTGTATGTGAAAAATATCACAGGTAAAGCTTATGACTTTGTTTATTCAAAAGATTTTTTTTTTAAGTAGATATATATTGTTGTTTAATACTTACTGACTGGTAACAAAATGTGATCCTGTGAACTCAAATAAGATGTGAGGAGCAATCTAGGGAAACAAAGCTTAATGCATGTGTGCAAAGTTTTGTCCCAGTTTAGCAAGTGATGTCAAGTTTCTATCTGAACAATGTGAATTTGGAACAAACGACGAGTGCCTTTATGTGCTAAATCCTTGATTTCATGTGATAATGAAATGGATACACAATTTACTTAATATGTTCTGGGTACCATTTATGGTTAATTCGCAAATGGTATCAAGTAGATATTACAGTGTAATTACAGATTGAGCATCAGCATGATCGTCTTAAATAAGGTATGTACACAAAACATTTAATAGTGAGATAACAAATACATTTAATAACTACTACCTCCTGTATTACAGTCCTGACATTCTCAGAATCTCCGGAGAGGTCCACGGATTCACAGTGCACCTTACGGCCCTGCTGCATATGNATGTCAACACAAGCTAATCAGGGACGACACTTTCCACTTAAATTATATTTTTTGTACAAACAAAGTTGCTTCTTTTCAAAAGTGCAGTTTAGGCAGAAAGTGTCATTAAAATTAAAAGTGAATAAATTTGGTTTAATTTTGCTAAAATCAAATGTTGACATTAAATTCATGCATAACTCGCTTTAAATCCTTGGGCTAACGACCTTAGACAAAAAGAAAGGTAGTACGATCTACCACATTTAATAACTACTACCTCCTGTATTACAGTCCTGACATTCTCAGAATCTCCGGAGAGGTCCACGGATTCACAGTGCACCTTACGGCCCTGCTGCATATGGCCCTGTATCTCCGTCTTGGCTGCTTCTAGCTTCACCTTAAAAAAACCCCACATAAAGCATAGTATTAAAGTGTCGGAAAAAGACGGCATCAATTGAGTTTTTGGATAATTTGTCTAAATGATAAAACATATGAAAATCTATCATCATTTGTATAGAATAAGATCGAATGATGTCAAAAACTCTATATTGCATTGAACAATATTAATTGAAAGAGCTTTTTTGTTGAACCCTGCATTCCCTATAAAAAAATATTTTAAAATCCACTTGAAGCATCTGATTTAAGTTCATACATGCAGAACATGTCAACATTGATCCGGTTTATAATTATTTTAAATAAAAAGAATGCAAATATTTTAAAATTATTCATTGTATGCAATAGTTCCTGCACTTATATCTGAAACAATCTAATACCAACATTTTGCCCAT
>VMBQ01000039.1:232197-361323 GCA_007657795.1 Dreissena rostriformis
CAGATGGCTTATCATGTGTGATACTCAAATGCTTCTTTAAGGTATTTCTAGTTGTCAGATCGACCTGAAATTTTGTATTTGTGGTACAAATAGATTAATAATGATGAAGATGCGTTTTCTTCATGATCCGAAAAGTTTAAGTTTCCTTTAAGGTTACACTACACTAAATCATTTTGTATCCCTCCGTGGTCCATTCGAAAGTAGTGCCTATTTCTAAAGAGTTCCTTTTCTCTTCGGGTTTAAAAGCAATTTAGCGATCGCACCCATGCCTTTTGCAATTATTTCCTGCATCCTATGTGTGTCTGCAACATTTTGGTGCATTTCATTGGGGATTACGTTGAAAGATGAACGTTTGGGGTGCTTTTATTGAAGTACGGGGCTTTTGTCGAAATTTCAATTCCGAAACTCTGTTTTCCGAGGGTGCTTGCCTTTGAGCGAATTTTACTTTCTTAGAAGTTGCGAGACCATATATTTTTGAGTGCATTTATTGAAAGAGGACAGATTTATCTTTAAAATGATACCGGTCTTGCAAAATTTGATATATAGGAAATATAAGAAAAATGCTTTGTAAGTTGGCGGTTTTATAATGGGACCCTATGGGAAATGGAGTTAGTGTATTATAACCTCAAGCTTCGTAGCCACAAATATAATATGTAACGGAACAAACGGATACACACAACTAATAGCCGAATACGGAGACATAATGAGAAAACAAGAATATGGACCATTCGTGAGGTTTTAAACACCAATACAGTCTTGATTAATCAAAACAGATAAATTAAATTCATTTAATAAATCCTTTTCCTGCGGCGAATGCACATCACGTCAAACGCGTTTCAAATTTACGACAGTGAGACATGAAATGTATGGAAAGAAAACTATTGAAGGTCTTGTTTCATTATAAGAACGATAATTCTGCTACAAAATGATGTTTTTATTCTATCTATTGGCGAGATAATTTCGACGGGACTTGTATATCTATATTTAAACGTTTATAAATACATCATAATATCTTATCTCGAAAACAGTAATGTTAAGTTCGTTATTGACATTGATATATTAAAATCAACAACTTGGATTAGATGCTTGAAAATGTATAGACACAATAAGAAGTTTCCCAAAAGTAAAACACTATGGAACATGCTTAACAAACGAACACATGAACACATGCACGAACGAACGAACGGACGGACGAACGATCGAAGGAACGAAAGAACGAATGAAACGAACGAACGAACGAACGAAAGAAAGAAAAAACCAAACAAACAAAAACATCGGGGAGCGATGATAAGTAACCAAGAACCAGGTACACCTTGCTGATACAATAAACAATAGTTACATTGTTTGTTAGATTGTACATGTATGGAGGCTGAACATAAAGAATGATGCACAGACTAAGAGAGGCAACTTCAAAAAGATATGTCTATATGCCACAATTTCATCAAGTACCTTAAATGTAAATACCCATAGTAGTAATCTTCCTTACAAGGCCAAAATTCCAAAACAGGTCGTAATTCTTAAATAGGTGCCCTTAATATCATGGGTATCTGAGTTCCTTTTTTATTCAGTGATAGAAGAATCGCAATGGACTCAAAAGTGTTAAAATAAGCATAAAACATTCGACACCGTCGACCTGAATAATAGTTTTACAGTCCCCGACTGAAGTGTATATACATTTGCAAAACTCCGGTACGCCGAAAAACACAGGCCCGTGCATTTAGCGTCACGATATTGACAAAAAAACTTCACCTGGCGTTTGTAAGAATGTCTGTTAGATTGAACGTGTCTGACAAATAACATGCATTAAGTTGTACAAGCCCTTTAACATAGACAGTTACAAAGACATGTCAAGTTGCACCATCAATACTTGTTAAAAGGCTTTGTTCACAGGTTAGCGTGACTTTGAAAAGATATCACTCGATGTATAAGTTAACACAACTTTAATACTTGAAATAATCTAAGGAGTGTGTTTTTTGCCTTACGCCGGGATTCGAACACGGAAGCTTTGGGATTTTTTTTAAGTGGCATTTTATACCCCGTTGAGGCTTTAGACTTAAAGGCTTATGCTAAATCATGTATTATGTAAATTGTCGACTAAAGGCCTTATAAACTCTTTATTAAATTATATCGGTTGTCGGTGTAATTTACTTGTTCGAATATAAGGTAAAATGATGTATTTTGTGAATCTATGTCATTTTGTGAATGTGTGTACAAGTCCATTTCAGGCAAAAATACAGCTGCTGTATAACCATTCAGCCTTATTTGCGTCGTATGTATCTATCTATTTAGGTGAATCCATGTAGGTGAGAACGCAAAATAATTGATGCAGCTAAATAGGTCTAATTTCATAAAAAGTACATTAAAACACGTACAAACCAAGAGGCAATTTTATGATAATATTTTCGCTACAATTAGGAAAGTCACCGACACATTTATAGGTAACATCGCTCATTCGTTCCTATCCGATTACCGAAAGATTAAAAAAACAACCAATCCCAAAATATTCGCAACAATGCGCAAAACTATGCCTTAATTGGATTTTATTAAATTTGACCGATTATTTTTGTTACCGACGCGCTCTAAGTGGTTCAAGCGATTGCAGTTCTATTCAGTGGCATGTACCGACCGTCCACAGGTTATAATAAATCATACTTATCTCTGACAGTTACATTTTGTATTTTCCACCAATTTATTGATGTGTATGCCCCCATCGAAAGTGACAAATGTCATAATTGGGCCATGGAGTGCGTTTTCAAAAGATGTCACGCTATAATAATTCTTTTTATCAGTATTTGCAAAATGATTCATTACATTTATCATTGAACTTTAAAATGCCATGTTATCTACCTACTCTTTGCATATGCACAAAACAAACACATATTGGTATTGATCTTTGTTCAGAGCTTTATTATTGCTTTGCATTTTTCCCCCCTCTTATCTCTTTCATGCATTTGCACTTCGCTATCAATCAAATTCACATGAACCGTACCATATCTGCTTAACTGCCAGTCTTTACTTAAGAGTCTTTGACTCATGCTTGTCATCATCCGACCGAGCCTAGCTCTGGGAAAATCGGGCTTAATGCATGTGCGTAAAGTGTCGCCCAATATTAGCACGTGCAGTCCGCGCAGGCTATTCAGGGACGACACTTTCCGCCTAAACTGGATTTTCATTAAGAAGTGACTTCCTTTAAACGAAAAAGTGTATACACTCGGAAAGTTTCGTCCCTGATAAGCCCATGCGGACAGTTTACGCACAAGTATTGAGCCCGGTTTCCCCAGAGCGAGGCTGCGACCATACCTTTCCATCTTTACCAATGCCCTACTTGCATTTAGTTGCATAATGCCTACATACAACGTAATTACAATATCGTTCTCTTCACACTGACGTTATCTTTTCCTTAAGTATTCTTCGTTTTCTGTCCACGCATTCCAAATTCGTTACATCGAACTTCATTATAACGTTTCCTCCCGATGTTGCAATCGTCTTTTTCCTGTTCAAAAATACTTTATCACTTCTTTCCCTACTCTTTTGTAAACTGTCATCGCATGTATTTTTATTCCTTTTGTTTCATCTCATTCAATCGCGTTTGCTGATATCACGAATATTTCTTATCCTTCAGTGTACGTCATTTCGTCGTATCTGTGTTCAATATATCCTTATTGTGTTGTTTCGAACACGTTTCTTCAAGGTGAGGTTTTCGTCAACTTCAATGCACTTAACAGTAGCTTCATCGCAACCAAATGAAAATTGTTACAGAGCTTTGCTGACAGAATTCTAGCGGACAAAGGTGCCACGTTAAAACCTCTAAACTTGTATGAATAATAACATAAAATAGGAAGTAGATCATCGTATTGGGGAGATATTGTTCAACAGACATATGGCGAACATTTAATTAAATATTCATGTAAAGAGCATACGTTAGAGCATGTTTAGTCGGTGATGGGTAAAACTGTTTTCTGGTTCCCGTATTTCGATAATGAACTATGGTCGTGTCTTCTTCACTTTGCTTTCATCAGTTCATACTGGGTTAATTAAAACAGTTCTTTGGATAAAGCATATGATTGCATTGACATTTTATACAGAAGTTAAAATCACTTTTAAATGATATAATTCAGCAAAACGAATCACTAAATTACATCGTTTCATTTGATAGTATGGATATTGAAAAATAAGAAGCAAATAATTGACTAAATAAAAGTTTTATTTTAATCTTCAAACTAAGAAAACCAGCATGTACATATGCCAACTTGAGACACTCATCTTAAACTTAAATCGAATATTTACATTTTGGTTTAAAATACTTCAACAAATAGAATATTAAGTACCCACATAAAACGGATAATAGACGATATGAGAGGTTCTAACAAACATTGAACACATTAAATTGCTTTGGTAAACACTGTTGAAACCGCCTACGAACTCAGTGAGTGTAACGAACTGTAAACCAGTTATATTTATATTCATCCCTCTCATTCACAAAACTGTTGAAATTGTGCAAACATCTCAGTAAAGCAAATTTGCATATTTAATATTTTACATACAAGAGCTGTTAAAAGCAAATCGATATCTGTTCTAATATATTTATGTTGATCAAAAGAAGTTGTTGTAAACTTCTTTAAACGTTTTCATTCAACATTATCGTATTTAAAAGTATCGTTAAAAGTGTGTCGAAGTACTGAGTTGGATTCCGGCACAACTGTAGCGTGTGAAGAAAATGAGCAAATGTACTGTGTTATACTTATTGTAAAAAATCCGCTCGAATAATCAACATTGCGTTAAAACAGCGTCTACAATTATAAATATTTCGCTGTAGATCTTGTAATCTAGAACAACAATAACAAATATGTGTGCCAAAATTAAACATGTACAAATAATCCACGTTTTTCCTAAGTGACCGACTATTGTAATGTTTTATAAGGCTACTAGCCTAAGTAATAACATTAACTATTTTTTTGGATTGTTGGAATTTATTTAAGCTCAAACAAAACATCTTCTGACGCAAAATGTATTAATCCCAAAAATTATTGACTACATATTAATAAAAACTAGCACAAACAAACGCCGTGGGAAAGTTAAATGTTGTTCAACCAATCGTCTATCTGCGCTTCAGACGATCTCCTATAAAATCACTTCGGCGCGAGCGACCAAGCAATACGAGTTTACATTGTAGGCTAGCTACCACTAATAATCAGTATTGCTATCTTCATTTTCATCTTTCGTTCACGCATGTATGGTTGATTATTCAAGTTTCACTGCGGACTTTGTGTCACATTATTTATTTGACGTCTGCACGGGAAATTGGAACGAGTGACGAAAATTAATTAGCGAAAACTGTATTTTGTGATGAATAATTTAAATGCTTTTCATTTCTGTCTATGAAAGCGTACCGATAACAGATATTGGAATAAACTCATTATTTCAGTGCTGGAACATAATGTATAATGTTCAACAAAAGGATTAGATAAAAGAAGAAATCAGCTGAAAAAACACGCAACGTAAGAATTCAATAATTCAAGCGAAATTACTGTGGCTGATGAGTGTAATTTACATATTTCAGTGCTGTTTGTAATTTAAAGTTTGTATAGTGAACAAAAGCGGTTTAAAATATTTAGGAGCCGGGTGTATATTTACGGCATTTAAAAATAGTTAAAATAGGTTTAAACAAAAAATTTACGGCATTTAAAAAAAGTTAAAATAGTTTTAAACAAAAATTGCGCGAACAATCCGCAGATTTATTTTAAAAAAAAAGAGGAAAATGTTTAGCCTCAAACAAGTGTATAAGTAATTACATATAGTACAACTTGATCAAACGATATATGGATTTATTCGAGGAACACCTGCTTGACTTTTCTGTTCGACCCTGCGGTGTTTGATTGATCCTCGCTGTGTCTAGTTTATGCAATGATCTGTCACTTCGACTGCGACTTTTAACTTGTTCGACTATCTAAGAGACAGGGAGTGCTACATGTTGAGATTAGACGGACGGACTGCAGAGTGATTTCGCGAAAGGCGAAAAAGTGCACGAATTCCACATCTGCTTACTTATTAGTCAACTTTACGAAACAAAATTGTGCGCGGCGTTTATTGGAGATTAATTATTTGTATTATAATTGTCAACTTATTGTTCATGTGTAAATCGTGTGTTTTTTTTTTAAATCTCGAGAAGGAGTAAGTGAGTCTTGTGGTACAGTATTGTTTAACGTAATATAGTGACGTTCTATTAAGCCTTATACGGCGAAAAACAATATCGTTTATCATTATTAATAAAGAATCGGAATTACAAAAAAAAACTAGACGGCATAATGGAGATGTCAGTGAGAATAACTTATTTTATGAAGGTGCTTGTCATCCTTATCGCGGGACGTAGCACTGCATTTAACCTGGACGGCGATTTACGTCAACTGGCGGAAATGCTCCCTGGTATCTATAGCAACAACGGACGCCACTCTAACACAATTAACCGGAAGGTCGAGCGGGCGCTGGGCTCCATTGAGACGCCGGCGTCCGCCATTACGTCGCTTCCCATTAGAGCCGTTTATCGACCCGTCGAGGTGACGTTCCTGCCAGATAGTTTTAACGTATACGTCGAGCACGTCGAGCACGGGAAAACGGACCCGCATCGACGCTGGCTGTATAGTTACTCAAAGGACGATAGTACACGCTCGATAAAACTGCGCGTGTATAACTTTAACGACGAGTCCATTATCGAGAAGGTCAGCAAAAATCCGCGCGCGATTAAGTATTTGAATGAACATGACGTCACGACCCGGAGCTCGTGCGACATGTTCTGGCGGCGTCTGGGGGAGACGTTCGTGGGAACTACGTCACGTGAATGCCAAGCGATTGTGGACGGAAGCCAGGTAGATATTCATTTTTTGTAGCGCCGACTTCGTCTTTTTTTAAGACCCGAAAACAAACCGATGGAAATTATTAGATTTGAAGGTCGTACAAATCATTTTCTTCCTTTTATTTAATCACTTCGGATAAAAAAAAATGTCAGCAAGATCGAGCAAACTACCGTATTTTAAAAGCAAAGTAGTAACAAAGGTATATTCTATACATTGCATATGAATTCGAGGCTTAATAGAAACGACTAGACCATGAGAAACGTGTATAAAATGTCGAATGTCCGACAGAATTTGCACCCTAAAGAAACCGATTGTTCTGTTTTAGTTTTGGGGTTCTTATCAACGTAATTTAAACGTTATAAAAGTAACAATCACTGTCTTGTGAGTGTCAGTGACGTAAACGCTTAATATGTGACGGTAACGCTTTATATGCTATTGCTATTGCTAATGCGTCCAATACCTTGACGTTTGAACGTCAGTCTATTACTATTGACCTATTCAATGTTATTATATATTTTACTGCCGAATCGGTTTTCTTATCACCATGACGTAACCATTTTAGTACGAACATGCAACATTTATGTATAATTCACTCATTCATTATTTCATTAATAAATTTCCGCTTGAACAATCCCCCGTTGCCGTAGACGTCAATAGCACACGTTGAACTCTTATTGAGTTGCGTTTTTATTAAAATTAGCCGCAATTGTAAACAATTCTTACTAAACAATATAATCTATGTCTATGAATAATAAACGGTATGAAAAACTCACGATTTTAATGTTGGATAATACATGGGTTAACTTCAATAACAATTCCTTGATTACATGCCAAAAAACCCGCGGACAGATTACATAATTTAATATTGAAAACGAATTTACGCCGACGTGATTGCATAGTTTTAAGATACCTTTGAATAAAAAAAATATGAATGAAATTTCTTTATTTTTTAAAGTGGAAAATAGTATAATCATATTTATGTTAATGAATTATTCACAGTATGCATATTTTTCATAAATCTGTAGTATCGCTATATCTATTGCCACGATTTTAATACAATTGGATATTTCTACTCGCTGTAAATCAACGCTATTGTGCTCGTGTCAGCAAACTAAACGTTAATGTGGAAAATAATGTGTAACATATGATTTAACAAATGAATATATTCTCCTCCGACCTCTGACTTAAGTAGAGCAGTTGTCAGTTACTGGCATAAGTATGTGCACTTAGCACAGGTAAACCAGCTATCCCATGAAAAGTGTGAGTTGGCAAACTGACCGCTGTGCTTTGACTGAAATAATGTTGAAAACGGCGAACAATCCAACTAAACAAACAAACGAACAAACAAACACACAAATTGATAAATAATTAAGTTTTAATGCATTAGCAAATTGAAAACCAAGTTTAAGTATACTTAACATGTTCAAAACTTATTATTAATTACCAGCCTTTTGATCTATTTACTTTTATTTTTTATGCAAATTTCGTATGGTCAACATACAAATATTATCGCCGATATAATAAAGTTGAACGCGGGACGCCCGCCTAATAAATGCGTCACAAAACTAAGGATTGTTTTATTTACCTTCTATTGTTTTTCATATATGATTTATCAAAACTGATAACAATATATACAACAGAAAGCTCTGTATACGTAAGTGCGATATTGCATTAGCGCGCAATTAAGTGGAGAAGCGAGAAAATCACCACGTAACGCTCGGCGGTAGTTGTTAGTTGTTAAAATAACCCGCTGTGAATAAATCCTATTTAATTAACTCGTCGAATGCATTCTTTAACATCTTCGACGGCGTGTAACTAATGACGTACGTGTCAATCCTTTGACAACGTACATGATTTACATATTTGCTTTTTTGGGGATGCGTATTAGGCGTCAAAAAAGTTGTTTGTTTCCAATAACCCGACCGATTCTCATTTTGTGGTGCCGATCTTTAAACTTATTTTGATTTTCTAGGTTGAGTGTTCGATCATTTTTCTTAAATTCACTAAAATGACAATTGAGTTTAGAACGAATGTTAGATAGAGATTTGAATGATTTATTCATGTCATTGAATAATCTTATTAAATTGCGAATCGTTAAAAAAGGTTAACGACACAAAATAAAGCTAACTACGTACCCTACATTTTGACATCGCGTCTGTGTTACCAAATGACTTTGTTTGGCCTTATGAGTTAATGCACGTCCTAACGAGGATACCCGTCTGTTGATTGCCCACACAGATTATCGAATTTGTTTATTGACTTTAATAGGATTATCCGCTTAGGCGCTGAGGGTAGAACCGACAGTGTTAAGTTAATCCAAATTCTTTCTAGACGCATCAAGACTTTCTTCTATCGTTTGCCATTGGTTTAAACACACGCTAAACCACATTATCACATGAGTGACTTTATCGAGGATAAGGTGTTTTACTAAATTCAGTCTACGCCAAAAACTTTGCGTATAGTCTGAGATCCAAATACTTTAATTTCTTATAAATGTGTAAATCAATTTTAAGTTACATAAAATAAATAAGCCCCGCTCTGAGTAAACGGGGCTTAATGCATGCACATAAAATGTCGTCCAAGAAAAGCCTGTGCAATACAAAAATAACGACTCAAAATAAATATAAACAGCAGTGCATTTTCGTTAACAGTCTCATGTAATAATGTTTAATGTCATACGTATATCTTGCTAAAAATGTATCGAATGTACTGTGCATTGAAGGTTTGTGCATTAAAGTTTGTCGGCTACGCCCGGGCTGTTACGAGACGAAACGTGTATTCTGATTACCCTGGACAATGGTCAACTTTTATGAAACATTCTCATATATCAAAGATATCATAGCCCGACATTCTTACCTATAAACTATATTTAAATATAGTATAATATATTGTATCTAATTGATCTGAATATTAGCTTCAGAGTATTACTTTTTATCTAAAGAGTTTTTCATTAATATTATTACAGTGTATACATTTTCTCATTAACATTAGCTACGGAATATGTTTCATTCATTTCAGCCATAGAGTATTTTGTCATGAATTTTAGGTACATAGTATTTTGCATTAATTTTCGTTTTTTTTTTATCCATTTATTTGCAAGTGTAAGCAGTGTCGATAAACAATTTAATATTATCAATACTGACTAGACAATCCCGGGTTTTGACGTATGTACGTACACTGTATTTTTTTTTGTAAAATGATTGTGACTCATACAAACCTTTCATGAATGACGATCTAATGCATTAAAAACACAACACAACGGTGCCTTTAAAATCGTGCCATATTGCATGTTTAAATGCATTTCCCATGCTATTTAAGTCGGTCGTCTGCATTCATGATTTGAACGGTTAACTGACATTTCATTGAACGCTTTTACCAATTGGAATAGGTTGCCAAATCTGCTGTGAAATGCAGATCTGTCAATACGGATTATACCGTTGTATACAGTTTTGCCAAATAATAAAGACATCATAATACATAAAAGAGAAATAAACTTTTCTCCAGCGAGAAATGAACTTGACACTTTTGTGAAACAGGCTCTCATAAAATTCGCTGGTCGTACTATTTCATTACACTTGAATTCGCACTGGCATTTCTGCCCGGCCGTCAACGATTGTGTAACGACGCTTGTAATGAAAATGTCATAAGCGACATTTTTTAAAAATAAATACTCTTGTAAATTGGGAATGATTTGTTTAGGCCATGTCATTTCTTTGGCTGTTGGCGGGGACGCTAATCTGTAGAAGAAAACAAAATGAGTTTATGCAACATTTAACGACCACCAACTGTTATAAATCAGGTCAAACATTAGGATACATTATTGATTCTTTCATAAAGGAGTTTTTATTTATTGACAGTATAATTTGAGGCATTATGTCGCACCCAAAATATTCTCTCAATCTTAATCGTAATTCATTGATGTACTGGTCGGAGGGAGGGAGGAAGGACGGAGGGAGGGTTTAATAAAGGATGGACGGACGGATGAACAGACGCACGGACAATCCAATATTAGATAAAAAAACATGTAGTTATGTCACCAACAGAGGTTTTTTAAAGGCCCTAAAGTTTTTTTTTTTTTTATATTTCCTTCGTTTTGAGTACTAGATACAGAACGGGCCTCTAATAAATATCAAGGAGAAAAGTTCGTGGCCTGAATGTAAATTGCAGTTCGGCCTGAATGTAAATTGCAGTTCGACCAAAGTGCAGTTGTGCATTTGCATTTTGTCTAACATCTAAAGATTATCTGGTGAATGCAGTCTGTGAAAAATAACCACTGCAAGTTTAAAGGGGCATTTCTACTTTTATTGGTTGTTAGAAAACTTTTTATACAACTGACAAACTTTTTTTCTAGATACAGCCGAAATATTCTCGTGACTTTTAAAACTCAAGACATGATTACTTTCAAACGTGCTAGGTATTGTTTACAAAACGTCGTAATGGACAGTTTTTATAAAGTCTAAAAATTATTATTTCGTAAGTTCATTTTTATCACACATTTTAATAGTTTTTGTAAACATGTCCCTTAAACAGGGTTATGCGGTCAAGACACGCTTACGAAAAACTCTCTGCAGACGAAAGGCCTGCGCCGAATTCTTGAAATAAGTCACTTGACATAAAAAACTGCATTTAGCTGATGGCTATTTTTAAAAAGCGCGTTTTCTATAGCAGTAGAAAAACAAACAACGGAAAAGGCAGAAAAAACGGACAGTGATATATGGTTCGAACATAGTCCATTAATATTGTTTTATGGTTGAGGGCACTTCAGTAGGTGAACAAAGTGAAAACATACTCCGACAATGTCAGGTTGTTCAAACTTACTCCTGGTTAAGAATCGGACATTTCAACCTTGCGCTGAAGGCTAAGCTATAAAAAACGCTGCTTTTTTAGATACATTTGCTATAACTATAAGTCCGTATATACGTATTTGCAGCCTAATTACCTACGCAAATCGGTCACTTAAACATGAAAGCGTTGTCGTTTTAATGATAAAAACGTATAACTACAAAAATATGCTGATATTAAAGAGACTTGTTAAAGAAGTTCGTACTTTTGAGAAATGCCATTATTTGGAACGATTTAAATAAATATATAAACAACGAAACAAATAAAATTTAGCGTTTTCCTGTCCTGTGTTTCGACCTTTTATACGGCAAAGCTTACGTTTGCAGGCTTTTGAATTTGGATGGTTAAACCTTATGTCGGAAATACATATTCTTGCTCAATTATCGATGAACAATATTACAAACGCTTCATTTTTTTCCCATTTCGATTTATGATTGTCAATAATGAAACACTTATTTTGTCAAACTGTTTACACGTCGCTTTAATATAGATTTATGTTTAACCATCTGGCAAAACATCGAGTGATCTGAATGTTCATTACTATTGTGAGCCCCACACTTCTAAATGAACAAAAGAACAATTTAGCTACACACCATTTATGTGCAGGTCTGATAACCCTATGCATTCTTTTCATTTCGAACTTGCGACTTTTATTCACTATTTGAACAACGCATTTACAGCCAGTAGTAAAACAAAATTTATATATGCTCCCCTCGAGAGTAAAGAACTTTCAATACAAACAATACCCGCTAAGCAAACTATGCAAAACTGTTTGATTTCCAAATGTAACAATCGAGAGATATTTACCAGTTTAATACCATATTAAACAAAACGATTGTAAGCCTCGTTAGGTTCTAAAAGGCCACAAGTAAAGAAGTGGAGACCAACATCGTTGCTGTGATTTATTACAATGACCGCATCGTGAGCGATTTTAAATTGGAACATTTAGTTTGAGGAGAAAAGCGATTTATCGCATTTTGTTTGACCCGAGCGACCTATTGTGACGAATTACCGTTCTTAACTGTTACAATTGTCCGGGCGCCCATTTCGCTTAAGTTGTCAAGCTCCCATTTTAAAATTTACTAACGCCGACAAAACGAATAGTTAACGTAATAGTTTTCGTCCATTACAAATGATCCGGGCGCCCATTTCGATTTAGTTGTCAAACTTCCATTTAAAATTTACTTACGAAGAAAACCGACGAGTAGACGTTTTATTTTTTTGTTAATGACGAAACTGTCTGTCGACCTTTCTCATAACCCTATCACTCGTTTTATGCGACCTGATTATGATAATTGTCGATTTTAACAAAGACGACAGCGTTTGAATCGGTAACATGAATGAGTAGTACAAGGAAGACAAGAAAGATTCAGTTGCAAAGAAATAGAATGTTAAAAGGAAGTAATAACAACCTCAGTGACGCCGAGTAGTCGAAGTAAAGTGGAATTGATTGAATTGAATGAATAATGCTGAGCAGGTGTTATTTTTGCGTATATCAAATACAACTGACAATTGCATATTAAACCGGAGTTAACAAGATTTGACTGTACTAATGCAATACTGTACTGGTCATTTTGCACTGACGTCGTTTGTCTACATTTTCTCACTTTGAGCTTAACCTGTAACTACTGCTTCAAAACTACAACCGCTGACGCAGATCGATCTGAAGTACCTTTTGACTACATAGCTCCATATTAATATGGTTGATAGCAAAACCGATAGAAACTGTCAACCTAATGTAGTATTGTCACTTATAGCATCTAGGGACACAACAAGTACATACTAATGCTAAAAAGGAACAGGGAGGACATCTTGACATCTTGACAGATCTCTTGAGACTTTCTAGGCCTAATCATTTGAAAGTATTTGCTAAAACGTATGTCCGAAACTCTTCGTGCTTTATCATTGTGGATATATTCAACTCCATACCATAGTATTCATAATTTGAACCTATTCGGGAAGAGCATGCTATGATCTAAAGAGTTACATTTAACATGAGCTTTTACATGATGTTATACTCAGAAGGGGAATGAGTTGAGTCACAAGAATGTCACGGTTTAAAAAAAAATCAGTATTTTCAAACGATTGAGCATAACAAGTGTCACTGATATTTCACTTGTGTTGGTTTTACCCCTATGAATGCGGCACGTTTTCATCGCAAAATCTCGAACACATTGTTTATGGATTCCATTCACAATGCAATTAATAATTGGTAATTTGTTCGGGTTTTAATAGTATTTATTAAACAATTTAAATGTCACAGTCGACAACTCTGTAAGCCCGATTCATTTTGTTTGTTTTCACGTATTAAAATGCAAATCGGTGTTAAGAATGGGCAAATTGCCCATATTTTTTAACCAGTGTACTCATTTTCGTTTTCGTTTCACATTAACCAATAGCGTTTTCTGGTTCAGTTTCGAGGGTTTTCAAATCTAATGCCCGTGGTTTTATACAGCTTTACCATGTACGTTTTATTTTCCACTTGGGCTTGGGCTACGTATTGTTCAGTTCTTTTTTCTCATAAACACATACATTTGTCATTGAAAATGGGGCCACTATTAAAAAAGTAACTAATCGATGTCATTTAATTGTACGACATCAATAATCATAGCAAAATGTTAGCCAATTATTTCAGTTAAAGATTTGAACGCATACAATAAGATAATCAGAACCCTTGTAGTATGGAATTATATTAATGAACTTCATCTCACTGATACATGTGTGTTACAAAATGCGCCGCATGAGAAGGCAATAAGGCCACGTCGAAGAAAATCCTAAGGGCTAATACACGATTGAATATAAGTTGAAACTGCATCTAAATCAATTAAAGTAACCAACATTCGCTCATAAAATAACACTTTACCCGTAGACAGATTTGAGTTCGACCATCTGTGCCTATTCACTCGTGCGTTATTGCTATGTGCAATAAAACCCAGGATCACATTCTCTTCTTTTATCGCAGTCCTATAGTGCGATACTTAGTGTAGGCATAGCAATATGATTGAGTATACTGGGTTTAATTGTCAGTCTGACACTCTGTACCCCTCACTATCTGATACAAAGTTGACAGACCCCGACAATTCTGAACGTTCAGCTGATACAATGCTTTCAGAATATATTATGAGCATGAGTTATTAAGACATTATTATTTGTATACAAATGCAGATGATGGTATGTATGATGGCTAGTTAAAGCGGCAGTCTAACTTATGTTACAGATTTACCACACGAGATTAATCCTTTGCATGCGGGGAAATTTGTCGTCTGCTAAAATGTTGTCTGCTGAATTTCTAAAATTAGCATTTTCTTCGATTTTTTTTCTAAGACCACTATCAGAATAGCAAACAGTTTGGATCCTGATGAGACGCCACGTTCTGTGGCGTCTCATCTGGATCCAAACTGTTTGCAAAGGCCTTCAAAATCCGGTTCCAGCACTCAAATGGTTAACACAGCAACATGTAATGAAATCACGCAAGCATAATACGTTAAGTTAAAAATATTGTGGGTACATCAGTGGGGTCACAACAAAGTTATGGCAAATAATGAGAGCATCATTATCAGTAAATTAACGACATAAATTTCATTGATATATTGAGAATGTCATGGAAGATAAATCCACGACCACATATCTATCGCTCATATTGGGTTTTGTTACATTGTCAATAAACAACAACAATAACAAATACCGCATTAAGAGGGCATTGCCACTCTCCACAGCGAATTGAAACGTTCACATTGATTATAGTTTCTTACTGTAAATTGCAATATACGTTTAACGGAAAATCCTGATGCTGTACCGCAATTGATCGTACTACATACAAGAGCATTACAATTGTTCGCAGCGCATGGCACTATTGCAATGATGAATAACTCATTACACGAATCAATGTCGAAAAGATATAATTTCTATATTAGAATGGCAGGCGGGAAAATTGTGATACTGATATTAAATTTTTGAAAACGCATAATAGCTGTATTGAATATAAAGGCAAAACACTAGCGAAAACAGTTTTGAAGTTGCTAAATGCCCCTTTAAGCAAGACCGTCTTGACATTATTTTTTAAACTGAAGTAAACAAAAAACTCACTCATATTACCTGTTCTTGTCAATTAGAATCAAATTAACCAGATAAATGGGAAACTACTTAATACAAATACCAGCCTGATCGTATGTCACAGACAGTCAAGTCTCGTGTTTGAGATACAGGGCTTGAAAAGGAGAAAGGATGTGTTCCCTGATAACATGTGACAATATCAATGATATCGGTAATGGCATCTTAGTTAGCAGCCGGTGCTAACGCTATTATAGCCATCGTGTTTAGGGTTCGTTATACGAGTGTGCTTTTTTTTATACAACCTTGTCTCTTGCTTTTAAGTTTTTTTCATCTCAGCATTATTTTTATTTGTGAGCGAGGCTCACAAATAATGCAGGCGCAATTGTGCAAATCAGTATGGCTTAGCTACGGTAGGGCCCGTAACCCATGACTGCCTGTGTGGATAACTGCAGTAAAATTTAGCAGACGACAATAACCACCTCATCTGCCTGTTCTCACTGGTACACTACATAGTGTGTATTTTACAGCTTGTAAGACAATGTTGGCCAGTCTAGTGTTTATCATTGAAATCTGTACATATTGACTTCTTTCAGGGAAAACGGGGCTTAATGCATGTCAAATAAGATAAGCCTGTGCACACTGATTAGCTGTATCAACGATTTGAAAAAAATAACACACATCTCGACCTGTGCTTTAAAGACAAGCTCTTTATAAATTTGAATGAGTTGTGGCCAATTCAAACTTGCGATATTAAAAGCTATAACATAATTTTGAAAACTGAGTTTCGTCTAAGATTATATAACAGCGAACAAATTCAGTGCCTTCAGGGCTTTGATTGTATGTATGTCACCGAAGTTGTTGTTATACGTGTGTGGTATTACTTTGTAGTAGCTTAGGCCTAGTAAACGACTGAAAATTGAAACCATCTTAAACAAAATTGACATTAATGTCTAT
Organism: Dreissena rostriformis; assembly: GCA_007657795.1. Taxonomy (NCBI): domain Eukaryota; kingdom Metazoa; phylum Mollusca; class Bivalvia; order Myida; family Dreissenidae; genus Dreissena; species Dreissena rostriformis. Next base: position 248,898 of record VMBQ01000039.1, read on the forward strand.
GTCAAGACCAAACCGGCGACATTTGAGAAATGAGAATATACGAAAGCGATTAGCTGGCATATACATTTTTAAACGGCAAACGAATTAAAAAAGCAAAACAAGAAAATACATTTTTAAAATGTATAGTCCTTGCACAATTATTTGTACACACTCCAAAGAAACAAAGTCGTGTACTTCTTATTTGCCAACTAGTTGAACCACAAGTAAGACAATATTGACAACTTTTGATAACATAAACTGATGTTTTTAAGGATTTGACTTTACTTTTTAATGCACTTGGACTTGTCTTAGCTTTCGATTGTCCATTTTTAAAGACTTATTCTGTCGTTTGAATTAAACCGGATCGCATGATACTGCGTTTGGTTTACTTTTCTTGTTTAAAGAAATATTTCTGTGCGCAAGACTTTACAATCAAATTCATTTAGTTAATGATTTTTGAGAGTTTCATATTGTGGATTTAAAAAAAAACACACTCCTTCATTTAAAGTAATTTACATGGTGCGCATTGTTCCGAATCGGGGTGTAGGAAAAGAAATAATATTAAATGATGCATTTGCTAGACTACGTTTCGCAATTGTGATACACCTAGGATGTAAAATTATGTTAAAATTCAGTTTCAATTTGTTTAATAGTCTATAAAGATGTTACGAAAGATCAAACATTGCAATGTTTAATGTATAATATATCCCGATGTAAGCAATAATTTTGTCACTTAAAATTTACAATCCATTGCAAACGTTTAATAAAAACATGTGTTTACCGGTGTGACAAAGTATCATTTGCATTTCGCGTTTTGTTTCAATATTACTTTTGTAGTTTAATCAATGTTTAGTGTATCTCTTTACTTAATGAATCACCATGAAACTGTTTGGCGTAAACAAATAAAACGAATATTGTAGTGCACACTTGTTTAGTTTTTTTTTAACTTATCATAATTTAAAAGATAAATTGAACCGAATAACATTGTAGTTAAAGCCCATTATTCGCATATTTTCTGATTACAAAATGCATGTTTTTAAATCTACAAACGAAACTTGTCCCACCGTGAACAATTTTATTCGTTTAAAACTAAAACACACAAAAACAAACTTTTAGCGATGAATTTCCGAAAAATGTTTTGCCTCATTAAACTGCTATTTTATTTTTAATGCTTCTTTATTCTAGTAATAATCGAAATGGTATTTCTAGATTTATCAGATCGACTTTCCATTAATGTTCACAATGTTTGAAATAGTGTTTGAATAAGTGACCATAGTTCGATGTACACTAGAGATAAATGATCCTGCATGTATTAACCCTTGTCTCAGTTCATACCTGAGAGTGAATAAGTCTTTTTTTTTCTAAAATATCGGATTCAGTCACCTACTCTAACATGATTGCAATTGTGTTTTGCTCTAAGGCAAGAAACCAAATCTAAAATTTCAATCTTAAAATCTACCAAGTGAATTTTATTTGGAAAGATTACTCAAGAAAATGGTTTGTCGACCTTTACATTTCCATTCGCAGTTTCACCATTTAGTTTTCAGGTAATAAACTTAGCGTACTCGGGACACTAAACACACTTATGCAGATATGCAGCATTGCAAACAATTAGTGTACGACATTTTATGACTATAAATTGGTTTGATAATAAGATCGTACACTTTTTTACATTTCCAGAAAAACAACTCGTTCTTTTTTTTTTATAAAACACTTTGCTCCTAATACATATGTTAATCTTAAGTACACGAACATTATAAAATACAAACAAACATATTACAAAAGCAAATCTGATTGATAAAACAAGATAATTAATTGCTTCATTGAATGCTATGCTTGACATAATATGTACGAAGACTATTACATCATAATAATTGTGTTATTTTTCAATCATATGATCTTAAAACCTTGCTGCTGTAGAAAAACACTCATTTGTTAACTCATGGTGTATTGTATTCGATTCACATAAATATTGTTTCTTCGATAACGCAACTTAACTTGAATTGAAATAACACCTTTTAAAAGTGCATCAAACAACACACATGTTCCTCACTAAGACAACATACATTTGTACGCTAGACAGACAACAAAAGACTATGTGATATGCGATAAAGTACAATTACGATAATGAACTGCAATAGTCCTTATTAAAAGAAACGAACTTCATAGAACAAATTAATAAGTTATCCGTAAAATAATATCCCCTTTGTACATCCCGTACCGGAAATCAATAAAATGCAGGCAAAACAGACATGGCTTCTTTGTGCAGAGGCATAAATATGCGATATTAAACGTTAATAATTGAACTCGCTTGTCTATCCGGATTATCGAATCCATGCCAGACAAAGCCTTTGCTGTTTTCGCAGACGATATCAAACGCTCTTCGTACGTCTACAAGCACCTAATCTCAATTGCAAAATTGTGGCTGCAACAACAAACAGAGCGTCAGTTGTAGACGTAGTAAGAACAGGTGCGCGGCTGAACTTTGTAACTATTTTTTTCTTATATTGTCTTAAACGAATTAAGTAAACATAGTGAGGGTGGAATTGTTTGTATTGCTCAAAGGTGACGATAGACAAATTGCGAACCACGGGCCCAGGTGTGTCGTGTATTTAAAAAACAATCGACATGTAAATTAAAACATGATTAGCGCAATAGATGAGTATCGTATAGTAGAAATCTGATTACGTTTGAGAGGAGAAATAAATGGTGATGTGTTTCTGGCGCTCTAATTGGCCGTCGGTTGTACCTCAAGCTAATAAGCGGAATGATAAACGATCAAGTTTACGGTTAATGGGTCTGGAACACGAAATGTTTCTTCAGCTACCTGGTCCTGGTTGGAAAGTGTCTTAATTGGTTTTTGACAGATTAGGTTTGAAGTGCTGGTGTACAAAATGTTATATGGGAATCATACTCAATTATAAATCAATTAGTTTCGTAACATGTATTAAAACGTACGGACTTACAAGGCTATTTTTCACTCTTTCGTCCATTTGCATAACGGCACACTCCGATTTAACTAAAATAGAATTATTTCAATAATTTATCATATTATTTTTTTACATAGTATTTCTAAAGTCTTACTTTGCTGATTCCCCATAATAATACTTTTCTTACATTGCAATTTATTGAATTCATGTATTTTCCATATAAGTAGATGCGAATTACAATATAATTTTCTGAAATTATGTTGGCATTGGTTATTATATGGGTGCTAGAAGGGAAGAATAATGTTACGAAGTAAACTTATGTAAACAACTCAATAATATGAACGTTTTAAAATTCGTAACATGTTAGTTATAAAGATTGAATTTAATATATTTATAATGTTTTTCTATTTAAAAACCATAGGGCTATTCTTTCTTCTGTTCAATAAAGGTAAACCAATTAAGCTATTTAGCCTTTTGAAGAATGTTTTTCTATATTTTTAGCTCCATAAATCAATGCTGTTTTTACCATTTAGCTCGTTTCTGAGTCTTTCGGCAGACTATTGTCTTTTTTCCCAGTTGGCAAAAAGCGTATCGACGTACATACAGAAAAGACATATCCCTTAGCCCTCTAACACCCAGATACGCACTTGCCACGTGTGTAGTCCCTAAGAAAATTAAATTTAATTTAAGGCCTTTCTTACTAAATTCAAATTATAAAGGCTTCATTTCCAACCCTAAGGTACAGACGAGCAGCAAACAGTATACAGCCTGAACAGACTGCGAATAACTCATAGGCTGTTCTGGTTTAATGCTGGTTGCATATTACCATGTTCAGGTTGCTTCTGAGCGGGAAAGGGCTAATAGTTACGATTGGCTATTGTTTGCTGTTTTTGGCAGATCATATTCTTTATTTCCCAGGTATCAATAGAGTTTATCTCTGTACATTCAGAAAAGACCTGAGTCGGTATCCCTTAATAGTCACGTAATGTTCAATTACCAGATGCGGATCTCCGTGATGAACACACTAACCAAGTCAAGCCTACAGATAGACGAGGGATGGTACAGGGCCAGTGACGGGTCAAAGGTGCTAGAACTGGACGGACCGATATTCCTGACCAAGACAGACGAAATCCTGGATAACCCGTAAGTATTATACAGTAATATGACGGCATTGGCACGCGTATAATAGTTATATACAAGTTAAAGTTAGGACCTTGGACCTGGATAGACCTTTATTACACTTAAGTTAGAGCAGTGCTTTAACATGCGTGTAGTATTTAAATAAGTTCCAAGATTTAAAGTGGGATCGACCGATATTCCTTATTAAGGTCAAACAACCAGTGATAAGTACAAACATTTCATGAACTGGCATGCATAAAATAATTAACTTGTGTTTTGATTACGGTAGCATCCTGTTTTAAGGTGTGAAACTATTGAAAAGCCATTGTCCAGTTAAACATGTCCGCAATTTACTGTTATAGCATGTGTAAACGACTAGCGTTTGCTTGAGTTTATAAAAAAATATTTTTTGATCTTATTTGCCTTAAAACTCTGATACCTTTGTTGAAATGGTTCAAGTTGAATGTGGTTGCATCGTAAACGTTGGATTCAAGCGTATACAACCAAAACGTGCCCCATTTTTCTCAGCAAGTCGGCAAATGTATCAACTTTAAAAACAATATCCAATTATGTTTTCATAAGAGTCAGTAATAAATATCAAGCAAGCCATTCTGAAATTGTTAACGTTAGCCAGCGCATTTTTTTTATATAAATTGATTTTATTTGAAACAACCGTTGGTTTCCTTAGCAAGAAATCGTTTTGTCGCAAAATTACTATTAAATTCACCACATTGTGAATTTGTTTCACATGTTCACGGATTTCTTTATGAACACGTTATTTGGTGTAGTTTGAAACGGGCATTTATGTCACAAAGTTGTTTGTGAGTTCAATGTATATACGTATAAATTTGTGTTATGTAGCCCATTCATATATATTCATCAAAATGCACATCACTGAAAACCGATGAAATAAAATCCAAATGTAGCCATTCAAAATAATCTTGCAGACACATATCTTTTGAATGTGTTATGCTTATGTGATTCAATACATCTATGTGTACAAATGCTCTTGCGATCAATTGGATGAGTGAATAGGATTTCCAATGAAATATGTTTCATTTCTTTGACAATGTAGCGCTTGTTTACATGCAGTAACATGAAAAAGTTTAATCTGTGGAAAACTGGAGTTGTCATTGCTTTTAAAGGTTTCTTTTATAACTCATTTTGCAGGTTTTTGGGCACTGATCAACATAAAGAAGATGAAGATTCAAAAATCGTCAAACTGTCAGAAAAACCTTTGTTGCAGAAAGATAGTCAGACTAAATACGGCAACAAGGATAAACAGAATAAGAAAATTACACGAAGAAACCCTCCATACGCTTCCCGAAATAAAATCGAAACAACAGAGCAGGTTTACGGATATCAAGAAAGGGCATTCCCGACCAAAACAGAATCCATGTACAGTAAAGCAATAGTAAAAGCAGGGTTTGAATACAATAACGAAATTGAGACAACCAAATATGACCACGATAAAGGGAAGACATCTAAACAGAGTAACCAAGATGAGATTAAACCGATGTGGAACTTGCAAACGTACGAAGGCATTGTTGACGCTCTCACCAGCGGTCATAAGGTCTATTTTACTGCAAAAACGAAGCATTGTACACAGACAAAAGGGAAAACGAGCGATAAAACATTCATCGGAGACTATTTGAACATATTCGAGATTCATCGGGACTATTCGCATAAGCAACCTAACAAATACATCCAGTTTTCACTGCGTCGAACGGAGCATGATGCTCGAAAAGGTTGGTGAGCTTTTGCGACGACTATTGTTTCAAATTTAATTGTTAAAAAAAGATGTTTTGAAAATGACTGCACCGTATCTTTAGTGTATAAGAAGACGGTGTTAATGAACTATCTAGTTATGACAATATATTAGAAATACGGCTGTTGATGTGTTAAAAGTCATTAGACAGTTACAAATTCCTAGTATTTTTATGTTGTGGGGTAGTCTTTATAATTATTAAGTTATCACTTCTATTATTTTTTTTAATGCGGACTAGCTTCCCACTAGTTAATGCCACCACTTTCATGATTCTGATTTTTTTTGATGAAGATTGTCACTAAATACTGTTGTCTCTTTGCAGGATTCTTTGACGTCGTTAAGGAAATCACTACACATCGGAATGGGACAGTCCACATTCGGACGGTATATTTGGACGAAGAAAAGAAAGTGTACAAACACTTCTCGCAGGAGTGCCAGCTCTATATATCCGATACAAAGTAAGGACAGGTTAAGCGATAAGTTAATAAGAATCAGAGTCTATCAAATGCATATTATTTTAAACAAACGTATGCAATGAGGTGAAATAGAAATTATAAAGAGAATTTCAAAAAAAAAAAATGCTACACCCCATATTCGACCATTATCAAAACACATCTTTGAAACTAGTGTTGTTTAGAATGTGAATTCTTCGAACAACATAAGAGATTTTTATCAAAACAACAATTGAGTTAGTTGTTTTGAACCAGGTCTAGTCTTAATAGTACACAATTGAAACGCAAAGACCAACATTCATAAACCTCGTACAATTTCTGGGTACGTATACGGCATGGATTTATTGTTTTTTTTTTGTTTACATTAGTGACCGGGTCTGAATCCTGTCAACATTCTTCAAGAAGCCATTTATTATTCGTACGGGTTTATTTATTTACCGTTCCCTGGCTTTTTAAATGATAACATCCACAATGAAAGGTTAAGCAAAGATATATAAAAGCTGAATATACACAAGTACAAAGCAAAACAATTTTACTTATTTGTCCAAACTACCACTTTGCAAACATAGTTCACTTATCAACATTACACAGTGACATTTAATGTAAACTTATCCGTTGACCAATTACATGTATTGGTCAGTGGCCGGTTGTGTCCTGTCTAAATTAACAGATGATAGCGAAGCTACTGGACCCACCCGCGTTGAAATGACCTCACTGACCATGCATTATTTACGTTGAATCTCATTTAACCTAACACAATCTTATTAAGTTTTGTTTCTAATGAAATCCCGTTTTGGGTACATTTTATACATACAAAGTACCGTATTCTTCAATATAAAATGACATTTGCCGAGAAGTTAAAAAACACTGATAATCAAAATTGTATTTCGAATTAAGCATGAATATATTTATTAGCAATACTTTTTGAATTTTTGTTGTAAGAAAGTGACAAAACAAACAAACATTGTACAATATGAATCAATGGCCAGACAAATCATGACCGGTAGGTCAAGAAACGCATGCCTTTTTTTCTCACACAGATGCATCATGTTACAAATAAATAAATCCGCCAACCACCTGTGTTAGATATGCCATCGCCGCCCGCGGCAGGACACCTGTCTGTGCGATGAAAACGAACTGAATTTACATAAAATCCCTAATTACATTGTTTGCAACACCTCGAAACACATTAACAAGTCGGGACTTCCTCGTTTGTACATAACCAAGCGAAGTCGCGGAGACTTGTTTGTTTTTATCAATATTTTATCAATGTCGAAATTTATAAAACGTAAATGATATCTTAAATAACACATGTATTTGCAAATAACCTATCTTTAGTGCTTTGAACTCCATCAACCGGAGCCTGTCATGCCTCGTGCATTTACCCCGCGTTAGCAATAATATATTCCATTTCTTGTCCAATCTTCATCAAAATTGGTCAGCACATTTGTCCCAATGATATCTTTGCCAAGTTGGAAACTGGGGATATGGGGATATTGGGACACTAACTAGATCACCAAGTCAAATTCAAGAAAAAGGTCACCAATAAAGCCCAAATGAAAATGAAAATGTGTGAGAACATTGTTTAATAGTAAACCAATTCATCAGTATTTTGCTGATCTCTAATAACATAAACTCACGGTAGAGGCCTAGGTCCCCTTGAGATCGCTTAACAATTTTTGTATTTTGTGTTTTATTGTATAAAGGCATTTTGGTAAATTATATGTTTACAGGTTCACCAATTTTTGTTCCCACTTTTGTTTGTTGTTCTACCGTGTTTTTGTCAATGTTTTAGGAGTTTTTAATGGTCACTTATACTATTGTTGCTGTTTTGTAATAAGGCATGTATATTGTGTTTTTAGGAAAGGTGATGTGAAGTTTTTTATTGACCCCTATCGGGACGTGTCGGAGGTGAACCGAAACAAGCCCCTACTTGCCTCCCTTCAAGCCGGAAACATGTTCCGTGTTTCTACCGAACTTGACAAGTGTAGAGGGGGCCAAGGGGATCAAGTTGTGATTGGAGGGGAAATCAGAGGTAGGAATGTTTACTGCGACTTGGACTCTAAATTGCAAATTGTTATGGCTTGTTTAAGAACTGTCTTGACACTACATGCTGTATTCTGCTCTCAATACTGATTACATTCTTTAAGCAGATTTTCATCGCAATTGAAACTGTTGTTTATTAGATTGGGATGGGCGGGCAACAGGGTGGGCTTGGGTCGGATGTCCGGCAAATAACTTAAGTTTGCAATGACCATGATGAATCTTTGGATAAAGCTTCCATGATGACTTGTGATTGTATTTGGGGGTGTGTTAGGTGACGGTTTAGGTCACTGTTACTGAAATACCTGCACAGGTTAATATGGAGGACACTTTAAGCACGTGAATGAAGTCTGGTTTTCCCAGAGCAAGGTTTAAATATATGTTCACATAAAAACATAGTAATATGCCGTGTGTTTAAAGCATTATCATATGTACAACCAATGTAGTTAAAAATAACATGCACAGGACCTACCCATGTTTACCATGATTCTCTTTTTATTTTTTATCATTGATTTGTCAACAATATTATTCGATAGTCCCTTAACCAATCGTTAACACGTCAACGAATATATCCGTATTTTAAAGCCCAATATATAAGATTCGATTGTATTTGTCGTTTGCTAATAATACAAATAGTACTGCATTATATTAAAAACCTTACAGGACATCTCGGGTTTATTTTCAAGTATAAAACAGTACTTTGTAAATAATTTAAGTATTCTCTTCTTCTGAACCAGTTTTGAAACGTCGCTAATAAAACGATTTGATATTACATACATTTAGCTTTTAATTTTGCTGAGCTCTGCGTTTCTATTTGTATATAAAACCCATTTCGACATATTATCCCCGAATAAGTCCATAATATTCATCTCGATGTCAGATCTTTCAAAAACCTCCAAAAAAGGTTTTATCGAAAAGTTTCAATTTTCCGCTTCACATATGCTTCACAAACATCAAAAACATTTGATTGCTCTTTCACATCGAATTCTCCCTAATCGCTCGCTGGTTATATCATAAATCCAGCATAAAATGCGGGTAAATTACTTAATAACACATATCTGTTTTACAGATGATGAACAACTTAATTTCAAGGGCAGTAACATGAGAACATTCTGTAGAGATTTTCTTCATAGTTAAAGTGACACAATATTCACATAAATGACAACTTAAACGAGACATTCATTTCAATTTTCTTTTATATACTATGTAGTATGCATTATCTGAACGTTATTAGTTCTAAACTACAAGAAACGTAGTTTTCATTATAAAGACATCACTTTTAAAACGTTAACAACTGTGATAAAACAATAATTAATCTGAGGTCCACATCCCACAAGGCGCTCTTAGTTTATTTTGGGATCAACATACAACACTGGTGGAGAGTTCCTCCGTATACTCCGCACAGGACATAACCCGACGAACATCATTTAAATATGTTGGATAAACTTACTAACTAAGAAATTGACTTTTGATTCCAAATTCGCCAATACTTTCAACGAAATTACAAAATATGCATGAGTGTCGAAACACATGCCGGTCCCTATCATAGAATGCTTACCCCAAAAACGTTCAAAACACACAAGCTGAAACCTGGCTAATCGCCTATTACACCGTTTAGTGCTTATGGACAGCACAGAGCGGTTATATTACAGAAACGTATTCATTAAGGAACACACTGGTATTTTTGTTTGTTATACTACTAAGGTATGTGCAATTGTGACAACATTTGAATCATAAGATATGCGACATTCCAGAAAAGTATTTAAATTAAACAGTTGTGCACGTCTAATTAGCTGCTCTAAAATGTTATACATCGCCACCGGACACACGGTCGTGCTGAAATGCAATGCGCGAAAGTCATGGATTTCTATGATGTCATGACAGTTTATGTGTGACCCGCCCTCACTTCAGAGCTGTCGCAATACCGACCGCCAATTTCCGAATCGCATGCCACCATATCAAAACTTTACAAATTATGACAAGCGAAAGCTGTCGGTTTCTTATAAATTTCGCTAGCTAAGATATCTTCCAGTCTGGCCAGCGTGTTTGTGTATGTGCACACCGTGTCGTGACGTCAGCGCTGAACATTTATAATCTGCTAACAAACAGTGTTTAATTTGCACCACGCCTTTGGTTTCGTTGTACACTTAATCCAATTAGCAAATAGATACAAATACAGGGATAATGTCTTATCACAAGAACTGGGTTGGCCGACACAATTTATTCAGCAATGAGCTTTGGTGAGTTCAGACTTTGAGAACCATGTCTATCTGTGCAAATACGTCAAGGTCATTTTTAGAGCCTCCTTTTCCATTTGTCACCGTTTTATAAAATGTCCACGAAAACTTGAATAATGTCTTGCAGTTACTGACAACTTTCTACCGGCCGATTTGTATTCACAGTGGACATGCTAGTTAAGATGTATTCATTATAAATACTTTTGCTCTCTTACAAGTATACGCTATTGTTTTTGAACGCAGATTACCTGTTTGTGATATAACATGCTATACTACGACTTAAACTGAGGATGAAATACATATAAATATTATATTTCTTTGTAGAAACGTATACAACTTTGCGAGAATTATATTATTTTTATATCGTTTTATCTAGATGTGCCCCCCTAAACACAGCCTACATAGCTTTGTTTAAGACTCTAGTCAGCTGTACAGCTAACTTTGTTTATTTTGGATGACAAGTCAAACCTTGCTACACGCATGTATAATGGCCCTTATTATATTATATTAGCCCTAAAGCTCGGGCAAACGTTCGATTAACGGATGGATAAACCATACTTTAAACAATTATTGATTCTATCTTCTATTTTCCCCATCAGTTATTTTTGCGATACTGTTTGAAACTGACGTACAACGGTGAATAGTGTTGTTTATTAAGAACCATATGAAGGTGCATCTGTCTTGCTCATTTTAGACGCTTCAGAATTTCGCATGATGTAGAAATAGGCTCGTTTGAGTAAAAATTCAATTGTGCAAATTTGTTCAATTTAAAGCGTGGCCAATCTTCTTTCTTGTGAGGTTCAGGTAGCCCTCACACCGGTTAAAAAACTAGTTGGTGATCCTATTTTTGTATAATTGTATGCCAATAGCTAGTTCTGTTATGAAATTGAGAACAAGAATTTCTCTCCCGATAGAGTTGATGGAGTTCCATTATTAGCTATATGATTTTACGATTTTAAATTAACTTAGTAAAGTTTACAGGTACCGTTATTTTAATGTTAAAAGGCAGGTGTGGATAACAATGAGCAAAGGAACAAATATATATGATAGTAACACATATAATATATATAATGAATTCAATGTTTCACAGAAACGACTGGATATGTCGTATGTCCATATATCTTATCCATTACTTTTAAATAATATTTTAAATTGTGATTCTATTTATAAATACGATTACATGTATATAGTAGGAAAGGAAATTAATGATTGTTTTAGTTTCTTTTTTATACATTTATAAAGTTATACATTTTTCTTGCATGTTAAAATGACGTTCAACTATTATAGTAACTACAGACAATAGGGTAAGACGTTATTGAAAAGACAGGCAAAATGATTAATTACCTAAATTCATTTAAACAATATCATGTCAAAAATATACCAAAGTCGCGATTTTTGCTGACATAATTATGTTAAGTTCGCAATGTATTGTCTTTCAATGTAGACATTTGGATGGAGTAAAATAATAATAAATAATATAAATTCCATAAAGGCCGACATTCACTGCGCAAATCTTATCTCGCACTGTTATAAAACGCGCTTACTCTTTGTTTTAGCTTTTTTACTACACCTTTAGAGTTTACCTGACATTGTCTCGTGTGGTTTGAACTCGTAGATTTCTGTCAAGCATAATATGATGAGCCACCAAATTAGACGCGTTAAAATGGCCGAGTTTTAACGGGGTATATAGATGATTGTTCTAAAACATATAGACACATATGAACATATGTGACTGTGTTATTCACTCGAATACATAAACACACTTTTCTTACGCTACAAAACAATACTCGTACGTTATTTGTTGATATGATGATTTGTTGATATATATGTCATATATGTCAATATATGTTGATTTTACTAACTGACGACTTGTTTCAATAGTAATTTGTTTCAATAGTAAATTTTCAAACGTCATTGTAAATCTACCGCCGGTACGCCCATTTAATCCATCCTTTTAAAACAACGCATAGGATTAGTAAATAATCTCTAGTTTGCAGCATGAAATCCATTAGGCTTTGACAGATGCGATAAAAAACCAGACAGGACGAATATGGCAACGCGTAACAAAAACGCGAAATGAGAAATGTCTATCTGATGATTTTTTGTAAACAGAACTGATTTTTTTTGTTAATTGTTTATCGAAGTAAAATCTAATTATTTCATACAAGTGTTATTTAGTCTTTTTGTTTGAACCGGGATTCGCAATGAATTAGCTAACTTACGTCTACAGACAAAAACAGTCGAATGTTTTTTATTGTACAAGATTTGTAATCTTGTCAGGTTTCGAGCACAATGAACATACACACCCAAAACCAAATTATTGATATACTGTATTTGAAAGACAAAAAATGCGCTGCCCAGGTTTGTAGAAACAAGATAAGTGACAGTCTTTTTAAACAATGAAAATAAACAGCTGAAATCGATTGAACTGATTTGCAATTCATTTGGTCACGCGATAATTACAATTCACCAGAATTTAGACTCTCACTTTAAAGGGCAAAAGTTTGAATCCTTGCTCAAAACTACTGTATTAATTATTAATTCAAATGTGTTCTTCTACGCGTTTTACGTTGACCATTTGTCAGCACGGTATATCGTCGCTGTTCGTCGAAAACCGCGTAAGTCATTTTTTGCAACTTTTCAATAGGCAAAAAAAAAACATTTTCCCCAAGAAAATTGAAGTAATGATTGTTCAGTTGTTGAAAAGTTAGCCCTTATATACGCGGTTTGTGAATTAATTTTAAAGTTACAGTTTTATAGCAGAGAAAGTATAAAAAACATAAATAAGACTTCCCGTTAACATATTGTGAAATAAAAACAAATAACTTAACTTTGAATATTTTGCCTGATATACCAGACGTATAATCCGAAGGAACCTTCCTCGCTAGTCGGTCAACCGAAAATACGCAGTTTTTGCAGAAACAATTATATAGTGCACCAATGAGTGTTCAGGATTTTCTCACGTGATCATAACTATGCCTTCCGTTTGGATATTAAATCCAGTTTTTTTGCAGAAAATGACCCGTGGAACCGCCTTTCTTATAAAAACAAATAACAATTTACGCCAAATTTGACTTACGCGGTTTTCGAAGAACAGCGACGATAGGGCGTTTTCTCGAACACGTACTAAATTACGAGTACTGAATAAGCATACCTTTGAATCAAAAATATAACACACAATTATAAGCAAAAAATAAGGACCTCCTTGCAGTCGCTAACAAAGCAAACCCGATCGCATACCAACTTTTCAACATTTAAATTAACTAATTGATTGTACCAAAACTAGCAATAATTAGTTGTATTTGTACAGCGATATAAAATATCAGACTCCGTACAGTGGACTGAATGTGTAATTTAACCAAACTAAATCGAACGCACTCGTAAAATCACTGAGCGTTTCTAAATCATGACGTTTACCCATTCAACCAACCTATGTTTTCAGTCAGCACTTCTAATACAACCCGCTAAGTAAGCCTTAAATATATTTATTTTAGCGTTTGCGTTTTCAAACATTGGTTTAAGACGTTATCCGCGCCCATTCAGTTTAAGTTCCGCTAATCATTTTGAGCGTAATTCAAATAGGGGTTCGCAGTTTGAATATGGCATGTTTAATCATGAGGAAAGATGCTTTTTTTCTAGTGATTCCTCGGTGATAAATAAGGGCTTGAACGAACTATGATCTCTGATACGATGTTTGGTTTGTTCTAATTCGAGGATTAGATGGTTGTTTTAACCTATGACTTATGCGGCCTTTTTTTTAAATAAATTCAGCGATACTTAAGTACCATATCAATGGAGCTTTCAAGACGCCATCTATATGATCATTGTTTTCATGAAGCATAATATGTGAAATAAATATATATAAAAAAAATATTACAAATACATACGCTTTTTATGTTTTAAGTTTTATATAAAGAATACTAGAAAACAGCAATTACTGTGCTTATCTTATACTGAAATATATGCGACCGAGGTAAAAGACCATTATTTTTCATTCATGCTCATCACAAATAAAAACCAACAACAACATACATTTACCTATATATTTTGAAACACATATTTATTAAACTATCCTGGTTTTTATTTTCCAGACTACGACATGGGACGGAACGGGAAGACGTTAAGTTTCAACTTCGTCACCACAAAACTACAGCCGACGCCAGACGGTGAAGTCACGGTGGAGGATCATTACTACCTGTTCCAGTTCCCAAAGCGAGGCGAAGTCACCGTCATCAGGAACAAGCGTAACGTCACGCCTCGAAGCAACAACGTCTCTGTCGTTAGTGGTTATCAGAAGCTTAAATGCGAAATGGACGTTAATTCAAGTACCAAAGCGATATCGTTGTTTAACACGTGATAATCATGTCATTGAATATGGCAAAAAACTTCGATGCAAACGGGTGCGTATTTATGTTCTGTGGCTGCAACGAATAGATTGACGTTCTGGTAGAACGAAACCGCGTGTTGATCAATATGTCCAACAGTACGTTCGAAACGCAATTCGAAATGTTGTGACAGGGAAATGAAATTTGTTGACCAAAACACGTGTTGTTTTGAAACACCCAGAGCCAGTAAAACAGTTACCATCTTGGGTTTGTCTCTCATACATCATGTTTATATTCATGTTTCAATTGTGGACACATACCTAGAATATTGTGTTATAAGAGTTGCACTTCAAATTGAAGAAGGGATTCGGGATGTATGATGCAGAACTATTCACGGATGCTTTATGTGGCAGCTCGCGAATGCATTGATGTCCTTACATGGTTTCAATGGGAACAATTTGAACAAAAATTACAGCGTTTCAAAACTTAACATATTCAGACGTTTGGTGTGGGAATTACGAGATTCTCCGTGTACAGATGAAACTTTTTGAAACCTGTTTCCAGTCTTTGTTGTTGATAAGGGTGAACCTGTGAAATGTAAAGGTTAGGCCAACTTTAAAATAGTTTGTTCAACAATTGAATCTCGAGATTATTGTTTACTGGAAGATACTTCATACTTTTTTGTTTTGTTAAATGTTAATGTTGTATCGGTATTTGTTTGTGTTTTATTTATAATTTTATTGTAGCATTTGATGGTACATGTATAATTATTGAAGAGGTTGTACATTTGCGTAGCATTACATTCACGTTAATGTAAATATGTACTTTGTTACAAAGTTTATACTCACGTTTATATGTGTGTGCGAGTTTTCTTGACTTCCTGGTGCATACAAATTATATTCAAATGGATCTGTATGGTAATGTACACAATCCGTCCAGAAAAAAATAAATGTACAATGAACCCTTTGGAAACATGGATTTGAAAAACTAGGTTGTAAACGTGCGTTTGTTAATTGATTGGAGCAAGTAATTAAATCATTAAAAGACGTCTCTGATTTTGTTAACTACTAAAGCATTTTGATGTCCAATATGAAAGTGAACTGCTGTATTAATATTTGTTCCTTGTAATTTATGAATGTAATTCTACCTTGCATATTTTGCTTATTTTGACCATACATTATGCAGATAAAGAGCCATAAAATATCACGATGTCATACATTGACCTCAAGGGTAAAGAATGGATAATATGAGTTGATCCTACAACTTGAAGGTTACATATAAATCACCGTGAATTGGATGTTTATTTTATACAAATTTATGGGTCAGACATTTTAGTAGGTTATCAGGTAAATTAACCAAAATCGCATGGTCATAGGTAATAAAGATGATATAGAATTCTAATTCGGTGTCGCTTACGTTCGATTTAAAGCTCCAGTCCATATCTATTCGAAAAAAAGAAACTTCCAGAAAACGTTTCTTATGGGCATATTATAGGTCAAAATACAAAAAAGCGAGAAAACCATAACGATTATGTTAACCGTGTTTGCTAAGTGTCTGCACATGCGTTAGGTGCTGATGCATCGGCACCAAATATACAGAAACAATTTATATATAGTGTAAAGACTCTGTTCATAGTGTATATTCCGGGCGCACACAACGTTTTCAAAACTAAACATTTTTTTATTTACTACACATGTTTGAAGAAAACAAGTTTTCAATATAACAAGAGTCATGAACGTACATTTGAACTGACGTACTTTCATAAGGCATTATTAAGTGGCTTCGGCCTTTAAACGACCTGCCGGAAAAAAACGTAGTTAACTATAATTTAGTGCATATATTTGGCATACTGAATTTAATTTAATTTGCATTCGCAAGCATTTGCGAAATGTTCTACGTTACTTGTTACATATTTATTTACTTTGAAGCAAGATGGAGCAATTTACCGTATTCAAAGAGCAAAGTAGTAGCATGGTCATATTCTATACATTAAATAAGAATTCGAGGTTCGACAGAAACGATCAGACTAAGAAACTCAACATTTGGCACTTTGCCTGAGTCTTGTATAAAATGTTCTCAAATAGCTACATTGTCCGACAGGATTTGCACCCTCTGTGATAAAATTGTTCTGATTTAATGGTGGGGTTTCTTAGAAACGTAACTAAAACGTTATTAAAGTAACAATCCCTCACTTTCTTGTGAGTGGCAATGACGTTAACTCTTACTATGCTATTGCGTACGATACCTGGAAGTTTGAACGCCCGTCTAGTATTATTCTAGTACTCAATGTTATTTTACTGCCGAACCGGTTTTCTCATCAACATGACGTAACCATTTCAGTGCTTACACGCAAAAGTTATGTACAAGTTACTCATCCCTTATTACATTCATAAATTTTCGCTTGAACAATCCTACGTTGCCGTAAACGTCAATAATATACGTTAAACTCTAGTTGAGTTGCTTCTTTATTAAAATTAGTCGTAATTTGTTAACATGTCTTACTAAACAATATAATCCATGTCTATGAATAATTTATGGTATAAAAAGGTCACATTGTAATGTTTGCTAATTTATGAGTTAACTTCAATAACCTTATTACCTTATTACCTTCCAAACAAAACGCGGATAGATTACAGAATGAATATTGAAAACGAATTAACGGCGCCTTGCTTGCATAGTTTGAAGATACCTTTTATGAAAGTTTAAATAAAATCCCTTACTTTGTGTGAAGTCTTGTAAAAAAGTGGACATGCAAAATGGTATAATCCGAATTATGGTAATGATTAATTCACAGTTTACATATTTTTTCATAAATCTGTAGTGTCACTATAAACATAACCGCGATTGAAATACAAATGGAAATTTCATCTCGCTGTAAATCAACGCTATTATGCTCGTTTCAGCAAACTAAATTGTTAATATGGGAAATGATGTTTTACATATGATTTTACAAATGAATACATTATCACCCCTACCTCTGACTTAGTAGGTCAGTTGTCAGTTACTGGCATACGTTTGTGCACTTAGTACTGGTAAACCATCTATCCCAGTAAAAGTGTGAGTTGGCAAACGTGCAATGACTGAACTAATGTTGAAAACGGCGAACAATCCAACTAAAAAAAATAAAAAATAGTAATACATAACAAATTATAATGCATTAGCAACGTGATAACCAAGTTTTAGTATACATAATATGTTCAAAACGAGTCTTTATAACAAGTCTTTTGATATTTCTTTTTAAGACAGACAGACAGACAGACAGACAGACAGACAGACAGACAGACAGACAGACAGACAGACAGACTGAACGCGGGACGCCTTATAAATGCGTCAAAGAACTAAGGATTTTGTTTATTTACCCTACATTGTTTTAAATATTAGATTTATCATAACATATTTCAATATATAACACCAAATGTTCTATGTACGTTAGTGTGATACTGCATTAGCGCTCCAACGCAGAAGCGAGCAAACCACCATGCATTGCTCGGCGTTAGTTGTTAAAATAACCCGCTGTGAATAAATCCCATTTAATTAACTCGTCGAATGCATTCTCTAACATCTTCGACGACGAGTAACTAATGACGTACGTGTCAATCCTTTGAAAACGTACATGATTTACATATTTGCTTTTTGTGTGATGCGCATTAGGTGTTAAACAAAGTTGTTTGTTTACACTAACCTGACCGACCCTTATTTTTGGAGCAGACCTTAAACCAGTTGTAGTTTTTCAGGATGTTGTTTTCGTTCATGTTTGCTAGATTCACTTCAATAACTATTAATTTTGAAATCATTTTTGATGCATTAGATCATAATTGCTTAATTAACTTGAATATTTATATTAAATGGGGAATCATAAAACAAGTAAACGACACAAAAATATTCAGGCGAACTACATATCCTACTTTTGGTGATGTTTTTGGAAACAAATGACAATTTGTTTGGCCTTAGAAGTTAAAACACATTCTAACGAGGGTTTCCGGTTCTTGATTGCGATCAAGAAAGATTAGCGAATTTGTTTATTGGCTTTAATAGGATTATCCGCCTAGGCAATTTTATGACACATTCTTATATATCAAAGGCATCATAGCCCGACATATATACCTATCAACTATTATTAAATATAGTATATTAAACAGTATTTAATTGATCTGAATATTAGCTACAGAGTATTTTTTTATATCTAAAGAGTGTTTTAATTAATATTAGTACATTGTATATATTGTCTCATTAACATTAGCAACATAATATGTTTCATTCATTTCGGTCATAGAGTATTTTGTCATGAATTTTAGGTACATAGTATTTTGAATTAATTTTCGTTTGGTATTGTTCCATTTATTTGCAAGTGTAAGCAGTGTCGATAAACAATTTAATATTATCAATACTAACTAGGCAATCCCGGGTTTTGACGTATGTCCGTACACTGTAAATTAAGTGTAAAATGATTGTGACTCATACAAACCTTTCATGAATGACGTTTTTATGCATACAAACACAACATAACGGTGCCTATAAAATCGTGCCATATCGCATGTTTAAATGCATTTTCCATGCTATTCAAGTCGGTCGTCTGCATTCATGATTTGAACTTTTAACTGACATTTCATTGAACGCATTTTCCCAATTGAAATGGGTTGCCAAATCTGCTGTGAAATGCATATCTGTTAATATGGATTATACCGTTTTATACAGTTTTGCCAAATAATAATGACCTTATAATACATAAAAGAGAAATAAACTATTCTCCACCGAGAAATTAACTTGACACTTTTGTAAAACAGGCTCTCATAAAATCCGCTGGTCGTATTATTTCATTACACTTAAATTCGCTATGGCATTTCTGCCCGGCCGTCAACGAGTGTGTAACGACGCTTGTAATGAAAATGTCATAAGCGATATTTGTTAAATAAACACTTTTGTAAATTGAGAATGATTTGTTTAGGCCATGTCAATTCTTTTGCTCTTGGCGGAGAAGCTAATCTTATAAAAAATGAGTTTATGCAACATTTAACTGCCACCAACTGTTATAAATGAGGTCATTAATTAAGGTAAATTATTGGTTCGTTCATATAGCAGATTTAATTTATTGACAGTATAATTTAAGGCATTATAAAGCACCCAAGAGTATCTCTTAATCTTGGTAATTTAAAGATGTACTGGTCGGTCTAGACTTAAGATAAAATTCAACAAAAGTAAAACAAAATGTGTGAATGAATGAATGACGTACGGAAAAAAAGAAAGATACGACAAAAGACAGAAATACAAGAAGGAAGGAAGGATGGAAGACAGAGAAACAGGAAACAAGTACGGAAGGAACGGGAGATTTGGAAGAAAGGAAGGACGGACGGACGAACTGAAGGACGGACGGACTAAACGAATAAAAAAATGTTATAAACAAAGACTTTTTAAAAGCCATAACAATGTCATTTTATAACTAGATCGTCTACAATACTAGAAACAAAACGGGCATCAAGTAAATATCCTGAAGAAAGTCCGTGGCCTTAATATAAATTGCAGTTCGACCACCGCGCAGCTGTGCACTTGCATTTCGTCTGAAGCTGAATATTATCTGGTGAATGTAGTATGTGACAAGATAACCACTTATGCAAAGTATACAGTCCGCGAGTTAAAAGCTGCAGTTTTAATTATATTGGTTGTTCGAAAAAAAAAATCTTCAACTTTTAAACTATTTTTCCAGATACAGCAGAAATTTCCTTATGACTTTTTTAACAAAAGACATGATTAATATTTAACTAGTTATGTATTGATAACAATACATTGTAACAGATAGTTTTGATAAAGTCTATAAATTATTGTTTTATAAGTTCAGTTGTACTTTTTAACATTTGTATAGTGTTTTTTTTGTGTGTAAACATGTCCCTTAAAAACGATTTAGTAGACATGCCTTTTCAGAAAAACTGCATGAAGACGAAAGGCCTGTGCCGAATTCCTGAAATAAGTCACTTAACATAAGAACTGCATTTCGCTGATGGCTACGTTAAAAAGCGCGTTTTCTATATCCGTAGAAAAACAAACAACGGTAAAGGCAGAAAAAACGTACAGTGATAGATTGTTTGGACTTCGTCCATTAATATTGTTTTATGGTTGAGGACACTTGTTCAGGTGAACAAAGTGAAAACATACTGCGCCAATGTCAGGTTGTTCAGACTTACTTCCGTTGAATCGGACATTTTTACCTACGCTAGAGGCTTAGCAAGAAACAAATAAAACGCTGTTCTTTTAATACATTTGCGTAAGCTATAAACGTTCGTATACACGTTTTTCCAGCCCAAATATCTACGCAAATGGATCAGTTAAACATGAAATTAGTGTCATTTAAATGGAAAAAACTAATAACATGTATTACGAAAAAAAAATACTATACGGTGATTAAAGGTACTTGTTAACAGAATTTCGTACTTGAACAATTTTTAAATAATTATATTAAAAAAGGAAAACTATTTAAAAACATGTCCTGTCCTGTGTCGAACTGTTTTTTTAAGCAAAAGCTCCCACGCTCCCACTTCTCTCCACATGTTGTTGAATTTAGATGGTTGTAAATGTCGCTTATAGTATTATAAAATTATCGATGAACAGCAATACACACGCTCTATTGTTTTTGTTTTCCGGTTTCGATATATGATTGTCAATAAAAAAATAATATATTGTGTCAAACTGTGAACAAGTCGTTTTAATAAAGATTGTAAGTTTAACCATCTGGCAAAAACGTCGAGAGAACCGAATGCTCACTATTGTAAGCACCACATTCCTAATGGCAAAAAGAACAATGTAGGTTCATGAAATTCATGTGAAGGTCTGATATCCCTATATATTCTTTTCATTCCGAACTTGCGACATTTATTCACTATTTGAACAAGCATTTACAGCCAGTAGTAAATCAAGATTTACATATGCTCCCCTCTAGAGAAAATTACTTTCAAAACAAACAATACTCGCTAAGCAAACTATGCAAAACTTTTTGATTGTGAAAGGTAACAATCGAGAGATATTTACATGTTTAATACCATAAACAGAACGCTTGCAAATTCCTCGTAAGCTTGTAAGGACCACACTTGAAGATGTAGAGACCAACATCGTTGCTGTGATTTATTTCAATGCCCGCGTCGTGAGCGATTTTGAATTGGAATATTTATTTTTGGAGAAAACGATTTATTGCATTTTGTTTGACCCAACAGATATTTGGTGACGAATTAACGGTCTAAACTGACAAAATGGTCCGTGCCCCCATGTTGCTTTAGTTGTAAAGCTCTCATTTAAAAAATACGTACGACCTCAACGAAACTGCCTGTCGACCTTTTTCATAACCCCATATCTAGTTTTTTGCGACTTGATTATATTAATGTCGATTTTAACGAAGGCGACAAGTTTGAATCGGTAACATGCATGAGTAAGACAGGTATATAATGGATTCATTTGCAAAAAAAATAGATAGTTAAAACGAAGTTATACGAACTTAAGTGACGCCGAGTAATCAAAGTAAACTGGAATTTATTGAATTAAATGACAAATGCGTAGCAGGTGTTATTATTGCGTGTATCAAATACAACTGGCAAATGCTAAGGCCCGAGTTAATCAGATTTACAGTTATAATGCAATATTGTTCATGTTGCACAGACGTCTTTTGTTTACATTTCTCACTTTTAGAATTACCTGTGAATATTTCTTTATAACTACAGTAGTTGTCTCCGTTCGAGCTGAGGTACCGTTCGGCTATATAGCTCCAGAACAACGTGAATGATAGCATAATCGTTACCAACTGTCAACTACATGTAGTATTGTCACTGATAGCATATATATAGACACAGAACAAGTACATGTTAATGCTCTGGACAGATTAGTAGAGATTGTGTACGTTTGTTTCATAACGTATGTCCGAAACTCTGGTTGCTATATCATTTTTAATATATTCACCTCCATACACTAGTATTAAGCATTTTAACCTGCTCGGGAAGCGCAAGCCAATATCAATGAAGTTCTTAAGAGTATCGGTTAACATGACTAAAAGATGTAATATTCAGACGTGGAATGAACTAGGGTCACGACAATGTCACGTTTTGAACACACTTTCAGTATTTTCAAACGATTGGCCATAATACGTGTCACTTAGATGTCACTTGTGTCTGTTTTGACTCATTTGAATCATGCGGCACACTCTTATCTCAAAATCCCGAACAAATTGTATGCCATTTGACCTATGGATTCTATTTACATTGAACTTGATAACCGGTTATTTTAAGGGTTTTGATAGCATTTTTGAAAATAATGTAATTGTCACAGTCAATTACTCTGTAAGCCAGATTCATTTATTTTTTTCTCGTACTGAAAGGAAAATCTTTGTGAAGAATGGGCAACGAACATGGACCTAAGCTCGCTTTAGTTTTTACACTAGCCGATTTCTATACTGTTTTTTTTTAACATGCTTTCCAAACAATCATTCAGTTTCGCGGATTTCAACTCTTGTTTTTTATGCGGCTTTATCGTGCGCGTTTTCCTTTTCAGCCGGACGTGGGCTACGTTTGGTTTTAGTTTATTTTTCTCCTAAACATATATAAATATGTCCTTGAAATTGGGGCCACTATTTACGATACAGATCAGGAAATTAAGAGTAGAGTTAAGTGCCATCTTGATTCAATGAAAATTGCAAAATTACTGCTTCCAAATATTATTCCACCTCTTATTACGTTTAACGACAAGTTGACAGTCGTAAAAATCATCCCGAGCTCTAGTCAATTTTTATGAATCTCGGCCTTTTATAAATGCAATTAAACCGAATTTAAAACTGTTAGGTTACATTTCAAATGAGTCATAAAGTGTATCATTGTTTTGTTCGTCGCGCCAGTTTTCTGTCGAATTTGGTACAAATCACCTCATTTGAAAATACAACAGAAAGAAACAAATGTGTTACATATGATTTTGTATTTCGCTTAAGACGAATCTATAACGTTTTGATTTTTGTGTTCACAATTCTGTATCAGTTAAAATTATTTAAAGGACGATGATGGCTTATAATGGTAAACGACGTATACAGGATATGCATTTACACGACTTGTATGACGACACATTTGCTTATAATTTACACATTTATCTCCTATGGTACCACGAGATACTGAGTGAAATCCCATTATTAAAGAGTATTGTAAATGATCAAAAATGTCGTTTTTAGTTTTTGTCCGGCTGGTTTTGATAGGCTTGATTTCACCGTACAGGGTTATAAAACCACGGAAATTGCAGGAAACGAATTAAGTGCCCTAAATTAATAGAAGATCTTCATTTTCCTTCAGATGACATGTCCATAAAATGGACTATAAAATGTAGAAACATTAACGATTAACGTCACACTGATATTTTATTGCAACCACGGACGAAGCCGTTGTTTTGTTGACGTTTGCCGTTGCGCCTGTATTGACATTGATTGCTTCGATATGGTCAGAGTATCTTTGGTATTGTTATTGGGACATCGTTCCTTTGGTTAAACCTAGCATCAATCAATGTCGGAGCGCATTCGGTTATTTTTGTAATGTTATTTTAATTGCTCAGCAACGAAAGTCGAAGTTATTCGAGAATCATTCGAATGGCTTAAGAAATTAGTGTAAGTTACCGTTTGACTAATCTTTGACATTTAATTGTACGACCACCAATAATCAAAGCACAAATGTTATCAGCTATGTTCCGTCAAAGGTTTAAGTGCATTGAATAAAAAATCAGAACACCGCAGGATAGAAGTATATTTTATGAACCCCATCTCAATGGTACATTTCGTGTTACAAAATGCTCCGCGCGCGAAGGCAAAAAAGGCCACGTTGATGGATATCCTAAGGGCTGCTCCACGATGAAATTAAGTTGAAACTACATCTTAATCAATTAAAGTAACCAACATTCGCTTATGAAATTACACCTTTCCCCGTCGATAGATTTGAGTTCGACCACCTGTGCCTATTCACTAACGCGTTATTGCTATGTGCAATAAAACCCAGGATCAGATTTTCTTTTTTATTGCCGTCCTATAATGGACAGGTGCGATACTTACTGTGTACATAGCAATCTTAATATTCTCGGTTTTATTGCCGTCCTTTAATGGACAGGTGCGATACTTAGTGTGTGCATAGCAATCATAATATTCTCGGTTTTATTACCGTCCTATAATGGACAGGTGCGATACATAGTGTGTACATAGCAATCTTAATATTCTCGGTTTTATTACCGTCCTATAATGGACAGGTTCGAAACTTAGTTTATGCATAGCAATCTGAATATACGCGATTTTATTGTAAGTCAGATACTCTCTCACTCGAACTATCTTATACAAAATTGACAGACCTTGATAATTCTAAACGTTCAGCTGATACCAGAATATATTATGATTTATTTAGACATAATCATTTGAATAAAAATGCAGATGATGGTATAATGGAAAGTAAAAGCAAGAAGTCAAACTTGTGTGACATATTTAACACACGAGATTAATACAGCAACGAGTAATAAAATCAACCATGCATAAAACGGCAAGTTAAGTGGAAATATTATGGGTACATCACTGAGCCACAACAAAGTAATGACAATTAGTAAGTGCATCATAATCAGTAAATAATGACATATATTTCATTGAAATTATGGGAATCGCATTAAAAAAACCATATTTATATCTATCATATTGTTTTGTTGCATTACCAATCAACAACACTACAAATACCGTAGCGGGAATTCCCACACACAACCGTAAATTGAAACGATCACATTAAATATAGTTTATTACTGATAATTACACAGTTTTTTTTTAAGTCAAACTTCTGATGTTGTTTCGCACTGATTGAACCATATAGAAAAGCATAACAATTGATCGCAGCTCGTGGCGCCATCGCAATGATGGATAACTCAGCTCAACACACGAACATAAATGGCGAGAAGATATAAATTCTGCATAAGAATTACGAGCGGGAAACTCCTCATACTTATTTTAAATATTGAAAAACACATAATCGCTGTGTTGAAATAAAAAGGCAAAACAGTAAAGATAATGTTTTGAAGTTGCTAAATGCCCCTTTAAGCAAGGCTTTCGTGACATTTTCTTTGTAAATGAAGTAAAAAAAACGCACTTATATTACCTGTCCGTGTCAATAAGAATCAAATAAACCAGAATAAATTGGAAAACACGAAATACAAAGACCTCGTGTTTGAGGTACAGTCATTGAAAAGGAGAGAGGATGTGTTCCCTGATAACATGTGACAATATCAATGATATCGGTAATGGCATCTTAGGTAGCAACCGGTGCTAACGCTGTTATAGCAATCATTTTCAGGTCTGTTTTTTTTTTATGGAACCTCGTCTTTTGCTTATAAGCTACTTTTAAAAGCTTATTTGGCTCTATTCAAGCATAAGTGCTGAATTTATGTCAACGAAACTGTTATATTATGTGCGGTATTACTTTGTATTGGCTGAGGCCAAGTGAAAGACTAAAAATTGAAACGTGCTGAAACAAAAATGACATCAATTTTCATGTCAAGAATAATCCAGCGGCGTTGAGAAATGAGCAAATACAAACCAGAATTGCTGGAATATACACGTTAAAAATACTCAAAATATATTTTAACATTTACAAGCATTACACAATTGATTGTACACACCACACAAACCAACAGTGGTGTACTCCTAATTTGCGATAAGTTGAACTACAAGTTAAACCTTGGCAGACAATATTGATAATTTTTGATAGGATAATCTGAAATGAAACAGCGTTTTTTTTTTAAAGGATTTGACTTTACTGTTTACTACAATTAGATTTATCTTAGCTTTTGATTGCGCATTGTTTTTGCACTATTTCAACTTGTGTTGGAAATAAACCGGAAAGTATGTAACTGTCTTTGATTCACTTTTCTTGTTTAAAGGAATATTTCTGTGCTCAAGAGTTTATTCGAATTCATTAAAGATGTGCTTTTACACAGTTTCTCGTGGAAAATGTTTATTGAACATACTCATCCTTTTTAACCCATGTATGCCTAGCGTCTACAAAAAAGGCCTATGCAAACAGCGTAGACCCAGATGAGACGCCGCATAATGCGGCGTCTCATCAGGGTCTACGCTGTTTGCGTAACGGAATTGCTGTGAGAAATATTCTAAAAATAGAAAAAAAAATATACCAGGCATCTCTAAGTTTGGAAATAAATTGATCCAATTTAGAAGGATGGGAGAGTCCACTCGGCATAAATGGGTTAAGAAAGTTGGTGCGCACTGTATCGAATCGAGTGGAAGAAAAGATGTAACATTAAATGAGGCGTTTGGTAGACAAAGTTTCGCAATTGCTATGCAACGAGGATGTTGATTGTGATTAAAATACAGTTTCAATTTGTTTTGTAGTCTATAAAGATGGAAAGAAAGATCGAACATCGCAAAGTTTAATGTATAATCCGTCCCGATATAAGCAAGTATTTCGTCACTTAAAACTCACAATCCATTGCATTTGTATGATAAACAACGGGTCTTTCCTTTTGGGACAGTGTGTCATTTGCATTTTAACTTTTTTTTCAATATACCTCGCGCACCTAAATTTTGTTTTTAGTGTATCTCTTATCTTGATGAATTAAAAATTGTAGTGTACATTTCTTTTGTTTTATCTAACATAATTTCAAAGAATTAAATTGAACCAAGTAACATTAAAATAGTATTTCCATCTCATATTTCAAACTCCAAAATATACATATATTCAAATGCAATTACAAAACTTGTCCTACCGTGATTAATTTAATTCATGAAAAACACATTAAAATAAATATAGAGATGAATTTCCGAAAAAAAAATCTGCATAAGAAAACTGTTTTGTTTTTTTGTTTTTAATTCTTTATTCAATAAGTAAAAAAATGGTATTTTTTAATTTATCACACCTACTTTCCATTGATGTTCACAATGGTTTAAATCGTGTTTGAATTTGTAACCTTACTATGATGTACAATTGAGTTTTCGGACCTTGATGTTATGGTCCCTAGGCTCGGGACATAGCCAAGACTGATGAAGTCGTTTGCGTAAACAAAATCGAATTCAGAAACCTGATTTGTACCTATTTTAACATGCTTGCAATTTCGCTCTGCCTTAAGGCCACACACCGAATCTAAAATTTTAATCTTAAAGTGTACCAAGTGAATTTAATTGGGTAAGATTACACAATAAAATGGTTTGTCGACCTTTACATTTGCATTCGCAGTTTCACCATTTGTGTTCAGGTTATAAACGTAGTGTACGCGGGCCACTTGGAGCAAAGTAACGAAGGCGCATGCTTCTCAAATTGTTATGGTGATCTATGGCTTGATATAAAAAGTGACATTTCTCACCACAAACGTCAGCCGCAATGTCAGTAATCAGTGGTTTGCCATCGTTATTGGATAATATTTCATTGCCAATAATTAGGTGACGACATTTCATGATTATTAATTGGTTTGATAATTAACACATTTAACATTTAACATTTTGAGTATTAAATCGTCAACATATANCATTTGCATTTCAACGTTTTTTTCTTCAATATAACTCGCGCACCTAAATTTTGTTTTTAGTGTATCTCTTATCTTGATGAATTGAAAAATGTAGTGTAAATTTCTTTTGTTTTATCTAACATAATTTCAAAGAATTGAATTGAACCAAGTAACATTAAAATAGTATTTCCATCTCATATTTCAAACTCCAAAATATACATATAGTCAAATGCACTTACAAAACTTGTCCTATCGTGATTAATTTAATTCATGAAAAACACATTAAAATAAATATGGCGATGAATTTCCGAAAATATGTTTCTGCATAAGAAAACGATTTTTTTGTTTTTAATTCTTTATTCAATAACTAAAAGGAATAGTATTTTTTAATGTATCACACCTACTCTCCATTGATGTTCACAATGGTTTAAATCGTGTTTGAATTAGTAACCTTACTATGATCTACAATTGAGTTTTCGGAACTTGATTTTATGGTCCCTAGGCTCGGGACATAGCCAAGACTGATAAAGTCGTTTGCGTAAACAAAATCGAATTCAGAAACCTAATTTGTACCTATTTTAACATGCTTGCAATTTCGCTCTGCCTTAAGGCCACACACCAAATCTAAAATTTCAATCTTAAAATGTACCAAGTGAATTTAATTGGGTAAGATTACACATATTAAAATGGTTTGTCGACCTTTACATTTGCATTCGCAGTTTCACCATTTGTGTTCAGGTTATAAACGTAGTGTACTCGGGCCACTTGAAGCAAAGTAACGAAGGCGCATGCTTCTCAAATTGTTATGATGATCTATGGCTTGATATAAAAAGTGACATTTCTCACCACAAACGTCAGCCGCAATGTCAGTAATCAGTGGTTTGCCATCGTTATTGGATAATATTTCATTGCCAATAATTAGGTGGCGACATTTCATGATTATTAATTGGTTTGATAATTAACACATTTAACATTTAACATTTTGAGTATTAAATCGTCAACATATACATTACAAAAAAACAACATGTTCTATTTTTTTCCCAATACGTATACTTATCTTAAGCACATGCAAATTTTACAGTACAAACAGCTATATAAAAAATATTTGAATATGATTTATATAACAATATACTTAACTGCTTGAATACATGCTATGCTTGGCACAACATGTACGGAGACAAATTCCTCACAATAACTGTGTTAATGGAAATCACATGATCTTAAAACCTTGCCGGTGTAGAGAGCCACTTATTCGTTAACTCATGGTTCATCGTATTCAATTCGCATAAATATTGTTTCTTAATAATGGAACTTAACTTGAATTTAAATACAACCTATAAAAAGTGCACAAAACAACACAAAAAATCCTCAATAAGACAACATATATACATGTTTTATGTAACGGTTTGGTTCTACGCTTGACAGAACACAAATGACCATGTGATATGAGATAAAGTGTAATTACGATAATGAACTGCATTAGGCTTTAATAAAAGAAACGGACTTCATGGAAATGAAGCAAATGTATTAGTTATCCGGAAAATAATATCTCCTTTGTACATCAAGCACTGGAAATCAATTAAATACAGGCGAAACAGACATGGCTACTTTGTGCAGAGGCATAGCTGCGATATTATACTTTAATAATAAAATTCGCCTGTCTATCCGGATTATCGAATCTATGCGAGACAAAACCTTTGCTGTTTTCGCAGACTGTATCAAACGCTCTTCGTATGTCTACAAGCATTATCCTAATCTCTGGAAAATTGTGGCTGCAACAATAAACAGAGTGACGGCTGTAAACGTAGAAAGAAACAGGTGCGCGGCTGAACGTTGTAATCATTTTTTTTCTAGGATTTTCTTTACCGATTCAAGAATACCTAGTCAGGGTGGTATTGTGTTTATAACGCAAAAGTGACGATGGAAAAATTGCGGACTACAAGCCCAGGTGTGCCGCGTATTTGAAAACCATCACAATGAATTAAAACATTATAAGCGCAAAAGATGATTATCTTATAGTAGAAATCTGATAAGATTTGATAAGATTTGAGAGAGGGGAAAACATGTTGATGTGTTTCTGGCGTACTAATTGGTCAAGCTGATTATTTGAATGATTATCTATCAAGTGTACGTTAAATGGGTCTGGAACACGAAATTTTTCTGCAGCTACCTGGTCCCGTGTAGAAAGTGTCTTAATTGGCTTTTGACAGATTTAGTTTGAAGTGCTGGTGTACAACATGTTATTTATGCGTCCGACGCATAATCAATTATAAATCAATTTGTGACGAAAACTTTATTAAAACGTACGAACGTACACAGCTATTTATTGGCAAACTCCGAGTAAACTTAACAAATATTCTTTCAAGAATTTGTCATAATTTGTTTTTAGAAAGAATTGCCTTTTTTGCATTGCTTATTTACCATACTGATGCTTTTTACACATTACAATATTTTAATTTTTGTATTTCAATATCCAGCAGTTGAGCAAATGAAAAGAAAGGAGCTAGAAATTATGGTTTTATGAAATTCAGTTGGCATGTGGTATAAGCTGGGTGCTAAAAGGGACGAAAAATGATAAAAAGTAAGCTAATGTAAACAGCCCAATAATATGAATGTTTTTAGATTCGTAAAATGTAAGTGAATACAATTTAATTCAGTATATTTATAATGTTCGTCCATTTAAAACCAAAAGGTTAATCAATTAATGGTTAAGCGTTTGTTTTCTATTCAAAGCAGCGAATCACAATGCTTTATTTCACCGATTAGCTCTTGTTTGCGCTTTTCGGAAGACTTTTTTCTTTATTTCTCCGGTGGTAAAAGAGCTTATCGCTGTTCATACAGCAAAGTTATACGTCGGTATCCCTTAATCCGTTACAACTCAGATACTCATTTTGACCAGTTTGTAGTTCCTCACAACATCAAATTAAATTTAACACTTTTTCTTACTTGATTCAAGTTTTGTTTTAGGCTGCATTTCCAACCCTAAGGTACTGATGGGCAGCAAGCAGTATAAAACCAACCTGAACAAACTGCGAATAACTCGTAGGCTGTTCTGGTTGTATGCGGGTTGCATATTGCCATTTTCACATTGCCTCTGAGCGGGAAAGGGCTAATAGTCACGATTTGCTCTCTTTTTCTCGTTTTGGCAGATTATATTCTTTATTTTCAAGGTATCAATAGAGCTGATCGCTGTATATAAAGAAAAGACCTAAGTCGGTATTCCTTAATAGTCAAGATATTTTCAATAACCAGATGCGGATCTCAGTGATGAACACGTTGACCAAGTCAAACCTACAGATAGACGAGGGATGGTACAGGGCAAGTGACGGGTCAAAGGTGCTAGAACTGGATGGACCGATATTCCTGACCAAGAAAGACGACATCCTGGATAACCCGTAAGTATTAAACAGTTATATGACGGAGTTGGCACGCGTGTACTTGTTTTATACAAGTTAAAGTTTGGACCTTAAACCTGGATGGACCTTGATTACACGAAAGTAAGAACAGTGCTTTAACATGCATGTAGTATTTGAATAAGTTAAGATATTAAGTGGGATTGCCCGATATTCCTTATTATGATAAAACAAGCAGTGATAAGTACAAATGTTACATGAGCTGGCATGCGTATACTTATGAACTTGTATTTTGTAAAGCCATTGTCCAATAAAAAACATGTAATTTACTTTAACAATGTCTTAAAAGCTTACGGCATCCTAAATAATTCATTTTATCATGTGTAAACGACTAGCGTTTGCTTGAGTTTATAAAAATATTTGTTGATCTTAGTTGCCTTAAAACTCTGATATCTTTGTTGAAATGGTTCACGTTGACTTTAGTTTCATCGTAAACCTTGCATTTAAACGTATACAACCAAAATGTGCCCCATTTTCCCCCAGCAAGTTGGCAAATGTATCAACTTAAAAAACAATTACCAATTGTGTTTTCAAAAGAGTCAATTATAAATATCAAGCAAGCCATTCTGAACTTGTTTACATAAACCAGGGCCGTTTTTTTTATATAAATTGTTTTTATTTGAAACAATCGTTGGTTTCTTAAGCAAGAAACCGTTTTTTAGAAACATTTTTACTGTTTTCACCACATTGTGTTTCACATGTTCAGGTATTTCTTTATGAAAATGTTGTTGTGTGTATGCTTAAAAAGTCATATACGTCACAAAGTTGTTTGTGAAATTAATGAATATACGTTTAAATTAGCGTAATGTATCCCATTCATATATATATATATATATATATATATNTAGCATCATGTGTTAATTTGTGAAACTATTATTAAGCAATTGTCCGGTTAAAACATGTCCGTTATATACTTTAACAATGTCTTAAAAGCAAACGGCTTCCTAAATAATTTATTATAGCATGTGTAAACGACTAGCATTTGCTTGAGTTTATACAAATATTTGTTGATCTTAGTTGCCTTAAAACTCTGATACCTTTGTTGAAATGGTTCAAGTTGACTTTAGTTTCATCCATGATAATCGTAAACGTTGAATTTTAACGTATACAACCAAAACGTGCCCCATTTCCCCCCAGCAAGCTTGGCAAATGTTTCAACTAAAAAAAAAACAATTTCCAAATGTGTTTTCAAAAGAGTCAAGTCTAAATATCAAGCAAGCCATTCTGAACTTGTTTACATAAGCCAGGGCAGTTTTGTTGGTTTCTTAAGCAAGAAACCGCTTTGTCGCAACATTTCTACTGTTTTCACAACATTGAAGTGTTTCACATGCTCAGAGATTTCTTTATGAAAACGTTGTCGTTTGTAGATTGGAACGGTCATATATGTCACAAAGTTGTTTGTGAGTTTAATGTATATCCGTATAAATGTGCGTAATGTAGCCCATTCATATATATATACATATAAATACATCAATGAAAATGGATGCATTAAAATCCAAATGTAGCCATTAAAAATAATCTTGCAGACGCAGATCTTTTGAATGCGTTATGCTTACGTGATTAAATACATCTAGGTGTAAAAAACGTTCTTGCGATAAATTGGATGAATGGAAAGGATTTACAATAAAATATGTGTCATCGACAATTTATCGCTTGTTTACATGCAGTAACCTGGAAAAGTTTAATCTGTGGAAAACATGTGTTTTCATAGCTTTTAAAGGTGTCTTGTATTTCTCATTTTACATGTTTTTGGGCACCGATCAACAAAAAGAAGACGAAGATTCATAACTGGTCAGATTGTCAGAAAAACCTTTGTTGCAGAAAGATAGTCAGACTAAATACGGCAACAAGGATAAACAGAACGAGAAAATTACACGAAGAAACCCTCCATACGCTTCCCGAAAAAAAGTCGAAACAACCGAGCAGGTTTACGATTATCAAGAAAGGGCATTCCCGACCAAAACAGAATCCATGTACAGTAAAGCAATAGTAAAGGCAGGGTTTGAATACAATAACGAAATTGAGACAACTTAATATGACCACGACAAAGGGAAGACATCTAAACAGAGTAACCAAGATGAGATTAAACCGATGTGGAACTTGCAAACGTACGAAGGCATTGTTGATGCTCTCAGCAAAGCCTTTGTTGCAGAAAGATAGTCAGACTAAATACGAAAACAAGGGTAAACACAATTATAAAATTTCACGACGAAACCCTCCATACGCTTTCCGAAATAAAATTGAAACAACCGAGCAGGTTTACGGATATCAAGAAAGGTCATTTTCGACCAAAACAAGATCCATGTAAAGTAAAGCAATAGTAAAAGCAGGTTTTTTAATACAATTACGAAATTTAGACAACTAAATATGACCATGACAAAGGGTAGACGTCTCAACAGAGTAACCAAGATGAAATTAAACCGATATGGAACTTTTTTATATTGCAAACGTACTAAGGCATTGTTGACGCTCTCAATAGCGGTCATAAGGTCTATTTTACTGCAAAAACGAAGCATTGTACATAGACAAAAGGGAAAACGAGCGACAAAACATTCATCGGAGACTATTTGAACATATTCGAGATTCATCGGGACTATTCACACAAGCAACCAAACAAATACATCCAGTTTTCCCTACGTCGAACGGAGCATGATGCTCGAAAAGGTTGGTGAACTTTAGCGACGAGTATTGTTTAAAATGTAATTGTTAAAAACCGATTTTTTCAAAATGACTGCACCTTCTCTTTAGTGTATAAGTTTACGGTGTTTATGAACTATCTGATTATGGCAATCTATTAGAACAACGGCTGTTGATGTGTTTAAAGTAATTAGTTACAAGTTCCTAGTACTTTTATGTGTTGAGATAGTCGTTATATAAATTAAGTAATCGCTTGTATTTTTTTTAATGCGGAATAGGTTCACACTAGTAAGTGCCATCACTTTCATGATTCTGATATTATTTGATGAAGGCTGTAACTAAATATTGTTATCTCATTGCAGGATTTTTTGACGTCGTTAAGGACATCACTACACATCGGAATTGGACAGTCCACATTCGGACGGCATATTTGGAAGAAGAAAAGAAAGTGTACAGACACTTCTCGCAGAAGTGCGAGCTCTATATATCCGATACAAAGTAAGGACAGGTTAAGTAATGAGTAAATAAGAATTTGTATTTATCAAATGAATACAATTTTAAAGAAACGTATGCATTGATGTGAAATAGAAATTATAAAGAGAATTTCACTAAAACTTATATACACCAAATTCGACCCTTATCAAAACACATCTTTGAAACTAGTGTTTTTAGAATGTGTATTTTTCTAACAACATAAGAGAGTTGTATCAAAATAACAATTGAGATAGTTGTTTTAAACTAGGCTTAGCCTAAATATAACACAAATGAAACGCATAGGCATGCATACAACTAGTAATATTTCTGGGTACGTAGACGGCATGAATTTATTATGTTTTTGTTTATATTTGTGACCGGGTTTGAATCCTGTCAACATTCTTCAAGAAGCCATTTTGTGTTTGCAAAGTGGTAGTTTGGACTATTAAGTAAAATTGCTTTGCACGTTTGTATATTCAGCTTGTATATACCTTCGCTTAACCTTTCCCTGTGGATGTTATCATTTAGAAACCCTAGGAACGATTAAAAAATAATATATTTATTAGCAATAATAACAGTATATATTGTTTTAGATACTGAAAAAACAATTTTGTTAAATTAAAAACAAAAAAAAACAACATGATTTCGCCGCCCGTGGTAATACACTTGTCTGTGCGATGAAAACGAACATAATTTACATAAAGATCCTCAATTGCATTGTATGAACAACCTTCAAACACATGAAAAAGTCGATACTTCCTCGTTGGAACATTACCAAGGAAATGATTAACAATTACTTCTAGGACGGTACGGGTTTTTATCAATGTTTTATCAATGTCGAAATTTCCAAAAGTGGATGATTACTTAAATAAGACATGCATTCACACATTACCTATCTTAAGTGCTTTGCACTCCAGCCTCAGGAGCCTGTTGTGCATTTACCTCGTTAGTAATCTACAGATCACATGTCTTACCCAATCTTCATTTAAAGTGATCAGAACATTTGTTCCAATTATATCTTTGCCGTGTTCGAACTTGGTGACATAGGGATTTGGGGACACAAACTAGGTCACTAGGTCAAATTCATGAAAAATCCTTGATGTCACTCTACTGGTCACCGACATTGCCGAATTGGCATGAAACTTTGTGAGAACAAGTTTTAGTATTTGCTTATTCATAATAACATAAACTCACGGTAACGGCATATGTCAATTGGAATCGCTTGAAAAATTGTCCTTCCGTCTTTTACTGTATGCAATTCATTTTAGTAAAAATATTGCATTCATTTTGTCATAGTTTTTTTTTGTTGGTTGTCAATTTTCAGGGCGGTTTAATGTCAACTTATATATTTGTTTACATTTCAATTTGGCATGTAAATTGCATTTACAGGAAAGGTGATGTGAAGTTCTTCATCGACCCCTATCGGGACGTGTCGGAGGTGAACCGAAACAAGCCTTTACTGGCATCCCTGCAATCGGGAAACATGTTCCGCGTTTCAACGGACCTTGGCAACTGTACAGGGGGCCAGGGGGGATCAAGTTGTGATTGGAGGGGAAATCAGAGGTAGGAATTTTTGCTGCGCCTTGGACTTTAAAGTCCAAGTGTTGTAGGGCTATTTTAAGAACTGTCATACCACTCCTTGTTGTATTCCGCTCTCTGCACAGATTAGGATTTAAGAGCAGATGTTCAACGAATTCGAAACCCTTGGTTATTAGATTTGGGTATGGTGGGCGAAAGGGTGGGAGGGCGGTTGGTTGTGCGGGCGGCGTCACAAAGGTGAATTTCGGTTAATTACTTCTTCCATGGAGACCTAGCTTTCGATTGTATTTGGGATGTGTTTGGTTATGGACAAGGTCATTGTTACCGAAATAATTGCACAGGTTAATCTGGGAGGACACATTAAGCACGTGAATGAAGTCTGGGTTTCCCAGAGCGAGGTTAAAATATATGCTCACATATAAACATATTAATATGCAGTGTGTTAAAAGCATAATACTATTTACAACCAATGTAGTTAAAAAATCATGCACAAGAACTACCAATGTTTGCCATGATTATGTTTTAATTTTTAATTATTGATTTGTCAACAATATTATTCGATAGGCCCTTAACCAATCGTAAACACGTCAACGAGTATATCCTTTTTTAAAAGCCCAATATATAAGATTAAATTGTATTTGCCGTTTGCTAATAAAACTAATAGTACTGCAGTATATTCAAAACCTCACGGGACATCTCGGGTTTATTTTCAAGTATAAAACAGTATTTTGTAAATTATTTTAGTATTCCCATATTCCGAACCAGTTTCAAAACGTCGCTAATTACACGATGCGGTATTAAATATATGAAGCTTTTTAATTTTGCTGAATTATGCGTTTTTATATGAACGTAAAGCCCATTGCGACACATGAGCCCCAAATAAGTTAATTGTAGTCATCTCGATGTTAGATCTTTCACACACTTTCAACAATGGTTTTATTGAACAGTTTCAATTTTTCGCTTCACATTTGCTTCACACACATCACAAACAATTTATTGCACTTTCATACGAATCCTCTCTCATTTCTAGCTGGTTATGTCATAAATCCAGCATAAAATGGGGGTAAATTAATTAATGACACCTATTTATAAAGATGATGAACAGCTTAATTTCAAACGCAGTAGAATGAGAACATCCTGCCGGGATTATTTTCGTAGCTATAGTGATAGAATATTCGAATGGAATAAAAAATACTTTCAACGAAATTGTATAAATTTACATGACTGTTGGAACACATGCCGGCCCCTTACATTATAATTCTTACCTCAGAAACTTTCGAAACACACAAGCGGAAATCTAGCTTATCGCCAATAACACCGTTTTAGTGCTTATTGCCATAACAGACCGGTCCTATAACAAAAACTTAATGACTAAGGAACACACTGGTATTTTGGTTTGTGTTATTGTGACGCCATTTTAATCATAAGATATGACACGTTACAGAAAAGTCTTTAAATTAAATATGTGTGCAGGTCTAACAAGCTACTCTTAAATTTCATTTACTTCCACTCGGATATATTTCAGGACACACGCAAGGTCGTGTTGACATGTAATGCGCGAACGTCATGGCTTTATAAGATAACATAGACAGTTTAAATGTGACCCGCCCTCACTTCAGAGCTATCGCAATACCGACCGAAATTTACAAATCGCATGCCACCTTTTCAAAACATTACAAATTATGACAAGCCAAAGCTGTCGGTCTCTTATACATTACGCTAGTTAAGATATCTTCAAGTCTGCTAGCGTGTTTTTGCATATCCACACCTTGTCGTGTCGTCAGCGCTGAACATTTATAATCTGTTCCAACATACAGGGTTTAATTTGCACTACGCCTTTGGTTTCGCTGTACACTTAATTCAATTAGTAAATAGATACAAAAAAATAAATAATTCCTTATCAAAGAACTAGGTTTTCCGACACACGTTATTCATGAATGCGTTTTGGTGTGTTAAGACTTTGAAAACCATGTATGTCTGTGTTAATACGTCAAGGTCATTTGCAGTTTATCCTTTTCCATTTGTCAGCGTTTTATTAAATGTCCACACCTCGCTGTTCTTTGTACAGGGATTTACAGTAAATTGATTGGATGATACAACTATGTACTATTATTAACCTATACAAATATAAACATATGAGTAGTCAAGTCTTGTGTGAATGGCATTAATATGAATATTATATTTCTACGTAGAAACGTATACAACTATGCGATATATGTATCAGTATTATATTGGCATACATTTATTTAGATGTGCCCCCATAAACACGGCCTACATAGAATTGTTGAAGAGTCTAGCCAGTTGTACAGCGAATGTCTGTTTATTTTGGATGACAAGCAAACATTGCTATAACCTATGCATATCTCATTTACCCTAATGATCGGGCGAATGTTCGATTAACCGATGGATAAACGATACTTTAAACAAATATTGGTGCTATCTTCTATTTTTTTCCCATCTGTTTACTGTTTCAAACTGCCGTATAAATAATGCTGAAAGAAAACCTTATGAAAGTGCATCTGTCGGTGCTCATTTGTAAACGCTTTAGACCTTTGAATGATATCCATATACTGGGCCTTTTTGAGTAAAACACGCTTGTGCAAATGTGTTGACTTTAAAGATGGACCAATATTTGTTTCTTGTGAGATTCGGCAAGCCATCAAACCGGTTTTAAAATCTAATGCTTTTAATTGACCGTTCCAAGCTTTTGATTCCATTTGTATTCATTTTATGCGTAAAGTTTTTTTTTCTGTTATGAAAAAATGGATAAGAACAAGATTTCCTTTCCAGAAAGAGTTTCTGAAATTGTATTGTTAATTCTAAAACTACACGCGATTTGTTTTCTATAGACAAAGAAGGAAATCAAGTGTGGGTTATTCTGCAATAATTATGGGCGGGGCTTAATGTTTCGAAAATAGTTCCGAATAAATAAAGAAAATATTGCAGTAAAATGCATGTGATAAAACCCGCTCTAAAAGAAATGCAATAAATGTAGCATTTATATAAATGTAATGAAACAACAAATTGTAGATTTGTTGATAAGTGACATAACCACTCCTACAAAGAATGTTTTTTGTTAGAAAACGTTATAAAGAAAACATGTATAGCATGTCAGGTTTTCAGTAGCATCAATAAACGTGACGTCATTTAGTTTCAGCTATTTTTGTTCTCAATGAAAGTGACGTCATTTTCAAAATATTTATGAATGAAAACGACGTGATATGTTTGTAAATTCAATGACGTCACTTAATGGTAAACTTTGTAATAACAAGGGCGGAGTATTGAAAAATATAGTTCACGGCCAAAAGCTTGAATCAAATCAATCAGAATCGTGTTACAATCGAAATAATGATTGTCTATGATGGTTTGTTGTTTAATAACCCACAGTAAGGGGTATAGATGCGTGTTATCAAATCACTCGTGATTCGCACTCGTGATTTAATTTCTACGCATATATACTCCTTACTGTAAGTTATTCGACAATAAACCATGATAGCAACATATTAATTCTTAACTATATTATTATACGAATTAAAATTTCCGTTGTAATGTTTGCAGATACTGCCATGTTTAAGGTAGAAAAGTCAGATGTGGTATACAATAAGCAAAGCAACAAATATATGATAGTAACACATATAATATATATGATAAATTCAATGTTTACAGAAAATACTCGATAAGTCATATATCCATTTTATATTTAACTCTTTCAGTGCTGGAACCGAATTTTGAAGGCCTTCGCAAACAGTTTTGATCCAAGTGAGACGCCACAAAACGTTGCGTCTCATCACGATCCAAAATGTTTGCTATTCTGATAGTATTCTTTGAAAAAAAATCGAAGAAAATGCTAATTTTAGAAATTCAGCAGACGAAATTTTAGCAGACGACAAATTTCCCAGCATGCAAAGGGCTAAAACCAAATTTCGAATTGTGATTTTAATTCTCGATACTGACGAACGTATACTCGTATATAATATAAAAGGCACTATATGATCTGTTTAAAAGAATACCATTTTAGTTATATGTGAAAATAACATTTAACTTTAATTGTAACTACAGGCGTAAGGGTAGGCCGTTATAGAAACGACAGGCAAAATGATTGATTAAGTTCATTAAATCACAATGAAATGTCAATAATGTATCGAAGTCGCGAATTTTGTTGACATATGTTAAGTAAGATCATGTATTTAATTTGTTGGCCTTTGGGTGGACGTTTGTAATTTACTTAAGATAGGCCATGAAATGCGTCGGCATGTATAAGAAGATATCTAATCACCTTCTAAGATTATTACATTTGTCAGTCACGGGCAAACTAGGCGACCCCATAAATTCCATTAAGGCCGCAATTCACTACGCTGATCTTATCTCGCGCTGTAATAAAACGCGCCGACTCTTTGTTTTAGCTTTTTTACTACACTTTTATAGTATACCCGAAATAATCTCTCGTTGAATGAACTCGAAGATTTCAGTCGAGCATAATCTGATGAGCCGCCCACTTAGACGAGTTAAAATGAACGAGTATTAAACGGGTATATCGATGGTTTTTCTAAAACATATAGACACAAAAATATATGAAGTTATTTAATCGAATAAATAAAAATCATTTTCTTACGCTACAAAACAATACTCGTACATTAATGTTGATTTAACTTACTGATGATTTGTTTCAATAGTAATTATTCAAACGTCATTCTAAATATACCGTCGATACGTTCCTTTAACCCATCATATACAAACAGTTCATAATATTACTAAATAATCTCTAGTTTGCAGTATTCATGCCATAATGCTTCAACAGATTGCGTTCAACAACATGACAAGAAGAATATGTCAACGAAAACTCGAAATGAGAAATGTCTAACTGATTATTTGAAGCAGAACTGAACTGTTTTTGTTAATTGTTTATCGAAGTCAGATCTAATTATTCAATTCAAGTGTCATTTAGTAATCTTTTTTGCAACTGGCTTCGCAATGGATTAACTGACTTACGTCTACGAACGAATGTAGTCAACTATTTAAATTGTAAAAGAGTTTTTATATTGTCAGGGTAGGAGTACAATTGACATAGACTCTCAAAATCAAACGTTATTGATATACTGAAGTTGAAAGACAATACATGCGATGCACAGGTGTTAAGAAATCAGATAAGTGACAGTGGTTTCAAACAATGAAAATAAAAAGCTGAAATCGATTGAACTGATTTGCAATTCATTTGGTCAGGCGATAGTTACAATTTAAGAGCCAGTATATTCAAACGCTAAAGGGCAGAAGTTTGAATCATTGCTACACACTACGGTATTAATTGTTAATTCACTTGCTACATATGCGTTCTACATATACGCAGTTCACGTTGACTAGATGTCAGTACGGTAAACGGCGTCATTTCTAACACGTACGGAACTACAAATAATGAATACATATAATTTAAGATCATATGAAATAACACACCTCATCAGAAAATAAAGGATCTCCTTGCTGTACTTAAAACGCAAACCCACTAGCATAGCATTTTTATTTGTAAGCGAAGCTCAAAAATAATGAAGACGCAATTTTGCAAATCAGTATGGCTTAGCTACGGTAGGGCCCGTAACCCATGACTGCCTGTGAGGATAACTGCAGTAAAATTTAGCAGACGACAATAACCACCTCATCTGCCTGTTCTCACTGGTACACTACATAGTGTGTATTTAACAGCTTGTAAGACAACGTTGGCCAGTCTAGTGTTTATCATTGACATCTGTACATATTGGCTGCTTTCAGGGAAAACGGGGCTTAATGCATTTCAAATAAGATTAGCCTGTGCACACTGATTAGCTGTATGAATGATTTGAAAAAAAAACACACACATCTCGACCTGTGCTTTAAAGACACACTTTTTATACATTTGAATGGGTTGTGGTCGTTTCAAACTTGCGATATAAAAATCTTTAACATAATTTTTAAAACTGAGTTGCGTCTAAGATTATACAACAGCGAACAAATTCAGTGCCTTCAGCGCTTTGATTTCAACTTTAAAATTACCTCATTGATTGTAACAAAACTAGCATCACCTAGCTGTATTTTTACAGCGATAGTAAAGATCAGACTCTGTACAGTGGACTGAATGTCTAGTTTAACCAAAGTAAATCGAACGCATTCGTAAAATCACTGAGCGTTTCTAAATCATGAAGTTTCCCATTCAACCAAAACATGTTTTCATTCGGCACTTATTATACAAATTGCTAAGTAAGACTTACATATATTTATTTTTGCATTTGCGTTTTCAAACATCGGTTTAAGACGTTATCTGCGCCATTTTACAGTAAGTTTTTTTGTTTAAAAGGTTCGTTAATCATTTTGAGCATTATTTAAAAATGAGTTCACAGTTTGAATATGGCATGATTAATCTTGAGAAAAGATGGCTTTTCATTTAGATCTATGAATGTAAACTCGGAGATAAATAAGGGCTAGAACGAGCTCTGATGTCTGCTACGATGTTTGTTTATTTCTAAATCGAGGATTAGATTGTTATTCTAACATGCATTAAACACGAACAAATGTA
Organism: Dreissena rostriformis; assembly: GCA_007657795.1. Lineage (NCBI taxonomy): Eukaryota > Metazoa > Mollusca > Bivalvia > Myida > Dreissenidae > Dreissena > Dreissena rostriformis. Next base: position 291,840 of record VMBQ01000039.1, read on the forward strand.
TGAATTGCAGGTGGCTGTTTATGATTATCTCGATATCTTGAGACAATTCTCTGTATGACTCAGGCGTAACATTGTAAAATGCGGCGATATTTTATTATCCAATTATATTTTCCAGTAGATTTTTCAAGTCGTCAGCAATGTTAGCATGGTTCTATTGAAATTTTAATTGCAAAGTCATACGTTGTCAATGTTTTAATTTATATATTAAGCAACTGAACAAAATCTTCTAAACAACACTTAATGAACTTATCATACAATGAAATAAACGAGGTAAGAGACCATTACATTTCATTCCTACGAAAGTACACATTTAAGTGAAGTAAATGGTTACAGGCATTCACATATACTAATGGTATACCTCTAAATGCCAAAATGCCAAACATTTAGATCTGTTTTCGACACTTAACACCGATCAAGTCCGCTCATGTATCTCTTACGATTAAAACAATATTATACCCCATAAAAAGAATCCGTAATTGTAGCGACATTTACATTTTTCGAAATCAGACATGTGCCTAGTCTGGTATTTGAAGTTTTTGTGTTTGACATTCATGCAATTGTAAGCGTAGCATAATGCTCGCATCTCTATTTTCTTCGACAATAAAAGCTGTCAGATGATTTAAATGCAAGTGAGAGAGTTAAAATGTATGCAGTGTGTCTTTCATCTTTTGTAAAATAACATGCCTTTTGAATGGTTTGAGGTTAGAGAAGCCGTGGGTCATAAAATGATCAACATTTATATCTATGTCAGCGTTAACGTTTGAAGTTACATGTGATGTTAATTATACTTTTTAAGCATAGTCTAGTAGTTTGTTATGGCAAATTTACATTCCATATGTTAATTTAACGACATCATACGTTATTCAAACGTCAAATGTTGGCCAGCCAAGATAGGCAGCAGGGTTAACCAAACAGACAAAGGATGAAAGCTCTTGCTTTCCCTCTTGATATTTCCTTATTTAAACGTAGGCAAATATTTATTATCTCTGTTCTTGGAATTCTGTTTTGGGAAAAAATTATTAATCACATCCGCAGTGAAATGATGAAGCTTTTATTACACATCGAATTTCATGCATTTTCCAATAGTGCAATGCATTATAGACTTGCTTCATAACACTATACGAGACACGTGCTTAAGAGAGGGAATATAACATTGCGTCAATGAATGAAGCTTAATTGCCACTTATTTGAATGAGTTTTGTTTCAACAATTTACATAAAAATTGACATAGCTTTTCAATAGACTTTTTTCATGAAAGTGCATAAGTCACCACAAAACTTTAGATAACCTATGTCACGTAAGACAATTGGAATATACGAGGGTTGTCTATGAAAAAGTGTGTGGACATGTTGACATATTGACGCTTCTCAAAACAATGCATACTTACATTGATTCCAGAGCTTTATAAAATAGTATATTTAAAGCAAACCGAAACTCACGAAACGTATATATATATATATATATATATATATATATATATCTATATATTGGAATGGTTTGCCTCAAATAAATAAGCACCTGCCAAGTGCTTAAGCATGAACCACTTTTCGAGTTTGAACGGTTTTTGATTCACTTATGTTTTACCTCTTATATACTGGTAGTTAATTTTGATTGTGTGCACAGAGTAAGACTCACATACCTTATTTTGTTTTGAGTTTGAAAGTAAGGTCAGCTAAATTATTATATAAAGAATGGTCTTCAGCATATATTAGTGCCTCCTTTACAGTTTTTTGGAATGATCTGTTTTGAGTCATGCCCATACTATGACGTGGATCAGAATAAATGCTTATAACAAATAAAACAACAAAAACGTACATTTAACGATTTATTGTATAATGAATATAAATATATTTATAAAACTATTCCGGTTTTTATTTTCCAGACTACGGTATGGGACGGAACGGGAAGACGTTAAGTTTCAACTTTGTTACTACAAAACTACAGCCGACGCCAGACGGTGACGTGACGGTGGAGGATCATCATTACCTGTTCCAGTTCCCAAAGCGAGGCGAAGTCACCGTCATCAAGAACAAGCGTAACGTCACTCCTCTCAGCCACAACGTCTCTGTCGTCAGTGGTTATCAGAAGCTAAAATGCGAAATGGACGTTAATTCAAGTACCAAAGCGATTTCATTGTTTAACACGTGATGATCATGTCCTTGAATATGGCAAAACACTTCGATGCAAACGGGTGCGTATTTATGTTCTGTGGCCGCAACGAATAGATTGACGTTCTGGTAGAACAAAACCGCGTGTTGACCAATATGTTCAACAGAACGTTTGAATCGCATTTCGAATGTTGGGATAGTGACATGGAATATGTTGACCGAAACATGTGTGGTTTTGTAATACCTAGAGCCAGTAAAACAATTACCCTCTTCGGTTAGTTTCACATAGAGTATGTTTATACTCACGTTTTAATTGTGGACACAGGCCTGTCATATTGTGTTAAATGAGTTGTCCCTGAAATTAAAGAATGGAATCGAGGAGTATGATACATAACTATGCTCGGATGTTTTATGTTTAAACTCGCGAATGAATATGTCTTTCACTGTATCAATGGGATCTATTTGAACCAAAATGACAGCGCAGCAAAACTTGAAGCATTCAGGCGTGGGAATGACGAAATTCTCTGTGTACAGATGAAACTTCGTGTAAACCAGTTTTCAATATGTATTATTGCTAAGGATGAACATGACTATGTGAAATGTAAAGGTTCGGACCACTGTAAAATAGTTTGTCCAACAATTTAATCTCGAGATAAGGGTTTATTGGAACAGACTTCATACTTTTTTGTTTTGTTAAATGTTAAAGTTGCATTAGTATTTGTTTTGTTTTACTAATAATTTTATTGTAGCTTTTGTTGGTTCATGTATAATTATTTAAAAATGTGTACGTTTACGTAGCACGAATTTCAAATATAGTTTAATATGTACTTTGTTACGCAGTGCATACTCACGTTTATGTCTTTGTGTGATTTTTCCTTTTTTCCTGTTGCATAAACATTCTATTTAAATGTCATGTATGGAACTGTTCACAATCCGTCCAGAAAACAAATTTACAATTAAGCTTTTTGATAACATGGATTTGAATTACTAGGTTGTAAACGGGCGTTTGTAAATTAATTGAAGAAAGGAATTAAATCTTTTAAATATTATTGCTGCTTTTGTGAACTACTAAAGCATTGTGATGTCCAATTTTCTTGTAATTTATAAATGTCATGCAATCTAGTATATTTCACTCATTTTGAACCATACATTATGCAGATTAGAAGCCATAAACCATCACGATAATATACATAAACCTCAAGCGCAAAATATGGATAATATTAGTTGACTCCTAAGTTTTAACAGAATACATATAAATCATAGTGAAATGGATTTTTATCTTATACAAATGTATGTTTCAGGCATTAATGTAACACACGTTATTGTAGGTTATTTCAAGCAAATATACAAAATTGCAAAGTCATTGCTAAAAAAGATGTAAGATAATTCTAATTCATTTTTGGTTAATTTGAATGTAAAGCTCCAGTCCTTATCATTCCAAAAATGACCTTACATAAAACGTTCCTAATTGACATTTTACCGGCCAAAATACAACAAACGCGTTTAAATCGACAAAAGGTGCTGATGCATCGGGAAAAAATAGACAGAAACATGCATAGACTCTGTTCGTAGTGTATATTCCGGGCGCACCACGCGTCTTTGAGTCTTAATATTTTATTTCATACACATACACAAGTTTTGATTGTAACATTTGTCGTGACCGTACATTTGAACTGACGTCCTTTCATAAGGCATTCTTGAGTGGACTGGGCCTTTAAACAACCTGACAGACAAACGTCGTGCATGAAAGTGTTTTGCATCATAATTAATTGTAGATATTTGGAATACTGATTTTAAGTAAATTTACAATCGAAAGTGTTCTGCCTTTCTTGTTATATATGTGATTGAGTGACAGGTACGTTAACGCTTAAGATGCTATTGTGTACGAAACCTAGAAGTATGAACGGCATTCTATATATATTGGCGTACTTAATGTTATTATATACTTTACTGCCGAACCGGTAGTCATCACCATGGCGTAACCAGTTCAGTACGCACATGCACATGCACAATACATGTACAAGTATTAAACTAACTCGTTATTTCATTCATACTTTTTCGCTTGAACAATCCTCCGTTACCGTAAACGTCAAGAACATACGCTGAACTCTAATTGAGTTGCGTCTTTATTAAAAGTTGCCGATAATTGTAAACATATCTTACTTAACAATATAATCAATGTCTATGAATAATAAACAGTAGAAAAAAACTCTAGATTTTAAGGTAGGCTGATTTATGGGTTAACTTCAATAAGTATGGCATGATAACATGCAAAAACACCCTAGGATAGATTACAGAATTAATATTTAAAACAACATAATTTAATATTGGAAACGAATTTACGGCGCCGTCATTGCATAGTTTTAACATACCTTTTAATTACAATCTAATTTAAAGGTCTTTATTATGTTTTAGTGGCAAATAGTATAACCATATTATATGTTAATGAATTATTCACAGTATGCATGACTGCTTATAAATATGCAGTATCGCAATAACCATTTAATACCAAGATTTTAAATCAAATGCATATTTCTTCTCGCTGTAAATCAACGCTATTGTGCTCGTGTCAGCAAACTTAGTGTTAATATGGATAATAATGTTTTACATATGATTATACAAATGAATACATTATCCCCTCGACCTCGGACTTGAGTAGGGCAGTTGTTAGTATATATAATTATGTTAAAAAAAATATTCAATGTTTGCATAATCTGTCTTAGATCTGGAGTATTACTATAACCATGATCGCGATTTAAATACAAATTGATATTTCTTCTCGATGTAAATCAACGCGTTTGTGCTTGTGTCAGCAAACTTAAGGGTTAATATGGAAAATAATGTTGTACATATGATTTTACAAATGAATACATTCTCCTTCGACCTTTGACTTAAATAGGGCAGTTGTCAGTTTCTGGCATAAGTTTGTGCACTTAGCACATGTAAACCAGCTATCTCAGAAAAAAATGTGAGTTTGTAAACCGACCGCCGTGATATGACTGAAATGTNATCGCAACCAAATGAAAATTGTTACAGAGCTTTGCTGACAGAATTCTAGCGGACAAAGGTGCCACGTTAAAACCTCTAAACTTGTATGAATAATAACATAAAATAGAAAGTAGATCATTGTTTTGCTTCTATACACAGTGGTCCGACGAGCAGCGCAAGTCGCGGGAGACATATTGGATAAGGCGACTGAACACCCTTGCTCCATATGGAATAAATAAAAATGACACATAAATGGAGTCTTCAAAACACATATCTCATATTTTGTAGGGTTGTGTTTTGGCAGTTGTCAAATGTTTTCTGCGTGATTCATTGCTAAAATGAGTCTGGAGCCAGTCTATTGTAAACCCCTATGTACATGCAAGTAGCCTTACACAATACGGACACGGCTCTAGGCGAGTGCACGTTTTTATCGCTGAGTTACGATCAATTAATTATGAATTATCTATTTTTAGAATTTTTCCCTGTCATGTCCAATATTGCACGTACAACCATATCTGTTTTGACAAGCCCCTGATGAAGACGAAAAGTCGAAAGCGCTAGGGCATATGTATAAAATATGTAATTAGCACTGTTTGAACAGCATATTTCTCCAATCTATTATTACTACGTTCTGTTCTTGCATCCGTTTTTGGATCCAGTGTTTTAGAAAGATTCATTCGTTGGTGTTTAATAATTTTTCTCAACCATATATATATAAGAGAAGCGAGAAAACCACCATGTACAACTGTATTGCTTGGCGTAGTTGTTAGTTGTTAAAATAACCCGCTGTGAATAAATCCCATTTAATTAACTCGTCGAATGCATTCTCTAGTATCTTCGACGGCGTGTAACTAATGATGTATATGTCAATCCGTTGACAACGTACATGACTACAAAATAATAATGACATCCTAAAACATGAAAGAGAAATAAACTATTCTACAACGAGAAATGAATTTGACACTTTTGTGAAACAGGCACCCATAAAATACGTATTTCATTATAGTCGAATACGCATTTCTGCCCTGTCGTCAACGATTGTGTAACGACGCTTGTAATGCAAATGTCATAAGCGACATTTGTTAAATATATACTCTTGTAAATTGAAATTATTTTGTTAAAGGCCATGTCAATTCTTTGGCTCTTGGCGGGGAAGCTAATCCTTTGAAAAATTAGTAAATATGCAACATTTAACTGCCACCATGGGAAGGAGGGAGGGAGAGCGGGCGGGAGTTAGATTTGAAAGAAAGGAAGGATGGACGGACGGATGAACAAAAGGACGGACGAACTAGACGAACAAACGATCCTATATTAGTCAAGAAACACGAGACTATGTCATCAACAATGGCTACTAAGTTCGTACTTTGGAGAAATGCTATTTAATTTATTTACTAAATTATGTAATATTTGGAACACTTTTAAATAATTATAATAACAAGGGAACAAATAAAATGTATCGTTTCCTATCCTGTGGTTCGACCATTTTTATACAGAAATGCAGACTTTTGAATTTGGATGATAGTTTAAACCTCATGTCGGTAATACATATTCTTGCTGAATTATCGATTAACAACGCTACGAAAGCTTATTTTTTCCCATTTCGATTGATGATTGTCAAATAAACAAAAACTTATTTTGTCAAACTGTGTTAACGTCGCTTTAACCCTTTGCATGCTGGGAAATTTGTCGTCTGCTAAAATGTCGCCTGCCGAATTTCTAAAATTAGCATTTTCTTTGATTTTTTTTTCAAAGAATACTATCAGAAGAGCAAACAGTTTGGATCCTGATGAGACGCCACGTTCTGTGGCGTCTCATCTGGATCCAAACTATTTGCAAAAGCCTTCAAAATTCGGTTCCAGCACTGAAAGAGTTTAATATAGATTGTATGTTTAAACATCGAGTGATCTGAATGTTCATAACTATTGTCAGCACCACATTCCTAATGGCCAACAGAACAATGTAGCTACACGAAATGTATGTGATGGTCTGATAACCCTATATACTCGTTTGATTTCGAACTTGCGACTTTTATTCACTTTTTGACCAAGCATTTACAGCCTGTAGTAAATCAAGATTTACATATGCTGCCCACAAGAGTAACGAACGTTCAAGACACACAATACCTGATAAGCAAACTATGCAAAACTGTTTGATTGTGAAAGGTTACAATCGAAAGATATTTACCCATTGAATACCATAAATTGAACGCTTTCAAGCTTCTTAAGCTTATATAAGGGCCACACGTGAAGATGTGGAGACTCACATCGATGCTGTGATTTATTACAATGCCGGCATAGTGAGCGATTTAAATTGATACATTTAGTTTTCAACGTTCAAATCGGTTATATGTTTAAGTAAAAAAAGAAATAAGACGCAATGACGCAATCTTAAATTCTATTAAAGGGACTGTAAACCACGAATGACGAAAAAAGAAAAGTTCTATAATACCGTGTTTTTTTTTTACAATTATTAGTTTATATTGATTTAAATATCACGACTAGTATAAAACATTCCTTGAAATAAGTTCTTTTTTATTTTAACTTTATTTTTGTATTTATTTATTTTTACTTGGTATGTATACCAGGTAACTACCAATTAACTATAAATAACGCAAGCAGATTGATCATCATCGCCACGTGGTAAACCCAGTAATGCAAATTGTGCATGCGTAGTGAATTGTATTTATTTTATATATAAAATGATCAATCTACTTGCGTTATTTATAATGTGTATATCGTTATGTCACCTATTTTTGCGATGTACTTTCGGTTTCACATCGCGAAATTTTATTACCGAATATACTGAAAATATGAACCTTTTTGTTTATTATTTTAATCAATATAAACTAATAATTGTAAAAAAAATACGTTATTTAAGAACTTTTCTTTTTTCGTCATTCGTGGTTTACAGTCCCTTTAACGATACAGATCCAGACTTTAAGAGTAGAGTGAATTGCCAACTTGATGCGATAACACAGTCAAAAGTACCACTTCAGAATAGTATTCCTCCTTTTATTATGTTTTACGACTAGTCGTAAAAATCATCCTAAGCACTAGTGAGTTTATATGACTTAAATCTCGGCCCTTTTCTAAATGCAATAAAACCAACTTTTAAAACTGTAAGGTAACAATTCAAATGAATTATAAAGTTTATTATTGTTTTGCTCGTCGCAACAGTTTTCTGTAGAATTTGCCACAATCAATATCATCTGAACAAATACAGGGAGACGCTTATCTGTTAGATTTGATTTTGTTTTTCGCTTAAAAAGGATCAATCACGTTTTTTTTATAATTATTTATTTATTAACTTCATTGAAAGGGCAATGATGGGGGAAAATGGTACAAAAAGTAAGCAGGATATGTAACCACACGATTTGTATTAGGGCACATGTGCTTGTAAATTTGTCCACTATAGTACTACGAGATTCTGAGCGAAATCAGGTGAATTTACAGTATTAAAAATGATCGAGTATGTGCACATGCTCGTGGAACTATCAGTGGCCTGTGTTTGCCTGAGTTTTCCCCCGGCCTGTTTTGATAGGTTTAATTTCATCGTACAGGGTTATAAAACCACGGAAATTGCGGGGGACGGATTTAGTGCCCTAAATTAATAAAATACCTTCTTTTCCAATAGATGACATGTCCATAAAACGGAAATGAACTATACAATTCAGGCACATTAACGCTTACCCCCACACCCCATCACTGATATTTTATTGCAACTACGAACGAAGTCGTGGTGTTGTTGACGTTTGACGTTTGCGCCTGTATTGACATTGATAGCTTTGACATGGCCAGAGTATATTTGGCATTGTTATTCGGACTCATTCCTTCGGTTAAGCCTAGCATAAATTAATGGAGCGCATTCAGATATGTTTTTTAACGTTATTTCGATTGCTTAGCAACGAAAACTGAAGTAAGACGAGTAAGCGTTCAGACGGCTTATGAAATAAGTGTTAGTAAGTCTTTGACTAATCGATGGCACTTAATTCCTCTACCACCAATAATCATAGTACAAATATTAGCCGATGTTTTCAGTAAAAAAGGCTGAGTGCATAAAATAAGATAATCAAAACCATAGTAGTATAGTTGCATATTTAATGAACTTCATCTTGCCAGCTAATTTCGTGTTACAAAGTGATCCGCGCAAGAAGTCGAAAAGGCCACGTTGACGAATATGTAAAAATATCCTTATAGCTAATCCACGATGGACATTAAGTTGAAACTGAATCTAAATCAATTAAAGTAACCAACATTCGCTCATGAAATAACACTTTTCCCCGATGATAGATTTTAGTTCGACCATCTGTGCCTATTCACTCGGGCGTTACTGCTGTGTGCAATAAAACCAAGGATCAGATTCTCTTTTTTATTTCCGTCCTATAATAAACAGGTCCGATACTTAATGTATGCATAGCAATCTGAATATACTCGATTTTACTGTCAGCCCGACCCTCTGTACCTCTCACTATCTAATAAAAAGTTGACAGACCCCGACACTTTTACAGGCTTAGCAGATACAATGCATGCATAATATTATATGATGTTTAAAGACATAATTATTTGTATAAAAATGAAGAAAATGAAGATTATGGTATGGTTGCAAGCAAAACCAAGAAGTCAAACTCATTTATTAGTTCTCCGAAAAAAATACAGGTACAACAGACATGGATGCTTTATGCAGAGGCATAACTGCGATATTAACCGTTAATAATTAAACTCGCCTGTCTATCCGGATTATCGAATCTATGCGAGACAAAGCATTTGCTGTTTTCGCAGACGGTAACAAACGCTCATCGTACGTTAACAAGCATTATCTCAATGGCAAAATGTGGCTGCAACAACAAACAGAACGTAGACGTAGTAAGAAACAGGTGCGCGGCTGAACTTTGTATTTTTTTTGTTATAGTATTTTCTTTAACGAATTAAGTAAACCTAGTGAGGGTGGTATTGTTTTTATAACTCCAAGGTCACGATAGACAAATTGTGAACCACAAGCCCAGGTGTGTCGCGTAATATAAAAACTATCGAAATGTAAATTAAAACAATGTTAGCGCAATAGATATATATCGTATAGTTGAAGTCTGATTACGTTTGAGAGGGGGAATACATGCTGATGTGTTTCTGGCGTACTAATTGACCGTCGGTTGTACCTCAAGCTAATTAGCTGAATGATTAACGATCAAGTGTACGGTTAATGGGTCTGGGACACGAACTGTTTCTGCCGCTACCTGGTCCCTTGCAAAAAGTGTCTTAATTGGCTTTTGACAGATTATGTTTGAAGTGCTGATATATAATATAAGGTTACAAAGGGCACATAATCAATTATAAATCAATTTGTGCGGTAAAATGTATTAACACGTACATACTTACAAAGTCATTTTCACTATTTTAGCTGTTTGCATATAGGCACACTGCGATTGAACTAAAAACAAATTGTTTCAAAAATGTGTCATACATTTTTCAGAAAGTATTGCTATAGTTCTACTTTGCTAATTAACCATATGCTACTTTTCATACATTGCATTATTTTTTAATTATAGTATTTTCATATGCAGTAGTTGAGCAAATGCAAAGTTATACGCGCGCAAATATGACTTTTTGAAATTCTGTTAGCATGGGGTATTCGTTGGGTGCTAGAAGAGAAGAATAAATGATATAATCTAAGGAAATGTTAACAGCACGATGAAATGAATGTTTAACAATTCTTAACGGGTTAATTAATACAATTTATTTCAATATATTTATGATTTTCGTCCTTTGATAAGTTTAAGGTCTGATCGTTCTTCTGTTCAATAAAGGTAAATCAATTAAGCTGTTTAGCAATTTAAGGCACGCCTTTCTCTATTCAAAGCTGCACAAAGCAATGCTTTATTTCACAGATTAGCTCATTTTTGAGCGTTTTCACTCTTTTTTCATGTTGCACAAGAGCGTAATGCTGTTCATACAGCAGAGACATTAGTCGGTATCCATTAAGCATTTACCACTCAGATACGCACTTTGACACATATAGTCCGTTAGAAAATCAAATTTAATTTAAGACTTTTTTTACTAGATTCAAGTTTTAAAGGTGTCATGTCCAATCCTAAGGCATTGATGAGCAACAAACAACATAAAACCTGAACATACTGCAAGTTACTCGCAGGCTGTTCTGGTTTCATGCTGGTTGCATATAGCCACGTTGCTTTTGAGTGGGAAAGGGGTAATAGTCACGATATTTTCCATAACCAGATGCGGATCTCCGTTATGAAAACGATGACAAAGTCAAGCCTTTCGATAGACGAGGGCTGGTTCAGGGCCGGTGACGGGTAAAAGGTGCTAGAACTAGATGGTCCGATATTTCTGACCAAGACAGACGACATCCTTGATAACCCGTAAGTATTAAACAGTGATATGACGGCATTAGCACGCGTATACTAGTTATATAAAAGTTAAAGTTTGGACCTAGGACCTGGATGGACATTGATTACACTGAAGTAAGAACAGAGCTTTAACATGCATGTAGTGAATCAGTGATAATCCGATAAAACATGTCATGCACTGGCATGCATATAATAATGCACTTTTTGATGACGGTAGCATCATGTTTTAATTTGTGAAACTATGGTTTAGCCTGTTAAAACATGTCAGCAATTTACTTTAACAATATCTTTGCTTACGGCATCATGAATAATTTATTATAACATATGTAAACAACTTGCGTTTGCTTGAGTTTATAAAAATATTTTTTGAAATGGAGTCGCCTAAATACTCTAATACCTTTGTTTAAATGGTTAAAATTGACTTTGGTTTCATCGTAAACGTTGAATTCAAGCTCATACAACCATACAAATATTCCCCCAGCAAGTCGGCAAGTGCAACAACTAAAAAAACGTTTTTCAAAATGTAATTTCAAAACAGGAAAAAATAAATATGAAGATTTTCTGAAATTGTTAACATAAGTCATCGAATTATATATAAATACTCGATTATGTTTGAATCAATCGTTGTTTTCTTTAGCAAGAAACTGTTTTGTCGCAACCGTACTATTTTGTCATGTGTAGGTTAAAACAGTAATATATGTCACAAAGTTTTTTTGTGAGCATAATGTTTACACGTGCACTTTTGCGTCATGTAGCCCATTCATATATATGTTTATTTATATGAATGCACATCATTTAAAACGGATGCAATAAAATCCAAATGTAGCCATTAAAAATAATCTTACAGACGCAGGTCTTTTGAATGCGCTATGCTTACGTTATTAAATGCATCTTAGTGTAAAAACGTTCATGCAATTAATTTGATGAATGAATTGGGTTTTCAATAAAATGGATCTCATTAATTACAAATTTATTGGACGTTTATATTGCGAAACATTAAGTAACCTGGTGAAATTTAATCTGTGGAAAACATGAGTTTTCACTGCTTTTAAAGGTTCCATTGATAATTCGGTTTTCAGATTTTTGGGCACCGATCAGCATAAAAAAGATGAATATTAAAAAATCGTCCAGTTGTCAGAAAAGCCTTTGTTGCAGAAAGATAGTCAGACTAAATACGGTAACAGGGATAAACAGAATGAGGGTTTGAATACAATAACGAAATTGAGACAACTAAATATGACCACCACAGAGGGAAAACATCTAAACGGAGTAACCAAGATGGGATTAAACCGATGTGGAACTTGCAAACGTACGAAGGCACTGTTGACGCTCTCACCAGCGGTCATAAGGTCTATTTTACTGCAAAAAGGAAGCATTGTACACAGACAAAAGGGAAAACGAGGACAAAACATTCATCGGAGACTATTTGAACATATTCGAGATTTATCGGGACTATTCGCACCAGCAACCAAAAAATACATCCAGTTTTCACTGCGTCGAACGGAGCACGATGCTCGAAAAGGTTGGTGAACTTTTTACGACGCGTATTGTTAAAAATGTTATTGTTGAAAAACGTTGTTAGCAACCTGACTGCTCTTGCTCCGAGTCTTGAGTATATAAGGAAGACGTTGTGAATGAATTATCTGGTAAAAGCAATCTCTCAGTCCTGTCGCTGTTGATGTGGTAACCGGCATTAGATACATGTCCCTAGTAGTTTTATGTGGTTGATGTGGTCTTTATCATTCACAAGTAATCGCCTGTTTTAATTTGTTTAATGCGGAATGGAACAGTCCATATTCTGACGGCATATTTGGACGAGGAAAAGAATGTGTACAGACACTTCTCGCAGGATTGCAAGCTCTATATATCCGATACAAAGTAAGGGCATTTTAAACAAGTAGTTGAATAAGAAATTGTGTCGATCAAATGAATAATATTCAAAGGATTTTTTTAGCTTAATAAGAAATAATAAGGACAAGTTCACTCCAACTGCAACAACCAACGTTCGACTTGTATCAAAACACATCTTTTAAACGTTTGGAATCTGTATTGTTGAAACTAGGCGTTGACCTTATATTCAACGATAATATGCAACATTATTAACTCTTAATATGTCTGGGTACATAGATGACATAAATTTATCAGGTTTTAATGTTTACATGAGTGACCAGTTCTAAATCCTGTCCAAATTCTTCGATAAGCCATATAACTCTGTACGGGTCAATTAATTTACCGTTCCGTGTCTTTCCAAATGATAACATCCACATGGAAAGGTTAAGCGATTTATAAAAGCTGAATATACAAAAGTGCAAAGCAATTTTACTTAAAAGTTCAAACTACCACTTTGCAAACATCGTTCATTTTATTAACATAAAAAAGTGACATTTAATGTAAACTGATACGATGACCAATTAAATGACCTGGTCAGTGTCTGGTTTTGTTCGTCATATATTTACAGATGACAGCGAAGTTACAGGACAATTGGCGTTTAACGACCTTACTTTGCATGCCTTATTTACATTGAATCTGTTTAAAATAAAGACGATCTTGATATAAGAACGTGACACTACTGTGTGTACTCATCTATATTTTCAATTGCTGATGAAATCACTTTGGGGTTAACTTTGTATGTAAAAAGTACCGTAACACTATTCTTCAATGTTAAATGACATTTTCCGAGACGGAAACAATCCACTGATTAAAAAATATATTTATTTCGAATTAAGCCTTAATATATTTATTTGCAATAATAAGTGTATATATCGTATAATAAACTGACAAAACAAACACACACTGTACACTATGACTCGATTGGAAGACACATCATGACCAATAGGTCAAGAAACGCATGCCTCTTTTTCTCACACATATGCATCATGTTACAAATAAATAAATCCGCCAACCACGTGCGTTAGATATGCCATGGCCGCCCGCGGTAGGACACCTGTCTGTAATATAAAAAACGAACTAAATGGACATAAAGATCTTTAATTGCATTGTTTGAAACATATCGAAACACATTCAAACGTTGAGACTTCCTCGTTCGTACGTTACCAATCAAATGATTTAGTCAACTCGCGGAGACTTGTACGTTTTTTTTATCAATGTTTCATCAATGTCGAAACTTATAAAACCTGAATGCTTACTTAAATAACACATGCATTCACAAATAAGCTAGCTTAAGTGCTTTGTACTCCACTAACCGGAGCATGTCACGCCTCGTGCATTTACCCCGTTATCAATCTAAAAATCACATTATTGCCCAGTCTTCATACCAATTGGTCTGAACATTTGTCCCAATGATATATTTGCCAAGTTCGAAACTTATTGTTATGCGGGTACAGGGACACAAACTAGACCATTAGGTCAATTTCAAGAAATGGTTGACACTTTTAAGGTCACCAATATTGTCCAATCGTCACGATACTTTACGACAAAAGTTTTATTAGTGAAATACACAATAATATAAATTCACGGCAGCGGCCTATGTCCCCTTGTGCTCGCTTGATATTTTTAACATTTCATTCTTTTTTGTCGCAGCTGATCCTTGTGTTGGTTAGTTATACCGCGTTTTTGTCAATTGACGGATCGTTTGTAATGGTAACTTATATATTTTTTTTAAACCGGCATGCATAATGTGTTTTTAGTAAAGGTGATGTAAAGTTTTTCATCGACCCTAATCGGGAGGTGTCGGAGGTCAACCGCAACAAGCCCCTACTTGCCTCCCTTCAGACAGGAAACATGTAACGCGTTTCAACGGAACTTGACAAGTGTAGAGGGGGCCAGGGAGATCAGGTTGTGATTGGAGGGGAGATCAGAGGTAGGAATTTTGTCTGCGCCTTGGAATTTAAAGTCAAAGTTTTTTAAGGGCTACTGTAGGGTATGTCATGCCACTCCATGTTGTATTCCGCTCTTTGTACTTATGTAGATTTTCAAGCAGATTTTCAATGAAGTAGAAGCTCTTGGTTATTAGATTGGGGGTATGACGGGCGAAAGGGTTGGCGGGCGGTCGGTCGGGCGGCGTCAAAACGGTGATTTTCGGTATATAACTTTTGTTTGCTTGGACCAATTTTGATGAAACTTTAAATATAGAAATCTTGCATAGAGACCTAGTTTGATATTGTATTTGATGAAGCATATAAGGTCAATATCAATGTCACTATTTCTTTTCTCCTAGACTAGATTTTTGCTTAGAAAAGACTTCCTTTAAACGAAAAATTCTATAAAAGCGGAACGTGTCGTCCCTGACTAGATTGTGGACACAGCACATACAAATCTATGACGATGTTTAGGCAGTCCTATTTTTCCCAGAGCGCGGCTCATTTGTATGCTTTTAATTTTTGCTGTATCATGCGTTTTTATATGTTCGTAAAATCTATTTCGACACATTAGCCCCGAATAAGTCAATTAAATTAATCTCGATGTGATATCTTTCACAAACCTTTAAACAAGGTTTTATTGATCAGTTTAAATTTTCCGCTTCACATATGTTTCACAAACATCACAAACAATTTGTATTGCTCTTTCACATCGAGTTCTCTTTAATCGCTCGCTGGTTATGTCATAAATCCAGCATAAAATGCGGGTAAATTACTTAATGACACATATTTTTTTACAGACGATGAACAACTTAATTTCAAGGGCAGTAACATTCGCAGTGACAAAATATCCACATAAAAGCTTAAACGCAACATTCAATTCAATTTTCGATAACGCATTACGCTTTATCTGAACGTAGTTTATTTTAAAATACAAGACACGTAGTTTTCCTTATAAAAACATCACTTTAAAAACGTTAACAACTATTTTAAACCAAACATTGCTACGACGCCCACACCCCACATTGGGTGTTAGTCTAGCTAGTGATCAACAACCACAACTGGTGCATTTTCTCTCCGTATACTTCACACAGGAAATAACCATACGAACAGCATTAACAATATTTTGGATACAATATTTAACCAAAAAGTGAACTTTCGATTTCGCCGATAGTTTCAAAGAAACTGTATACATATGCATGAGTGTCGGAACACACATCGTCCCCTTTAATTATACTTCTTTCCTCAAAAACGTTCGAACATATACAAGATGAGACCTGGCTTATTACCTCTAACAACATTATAGTTCTTATGGCTGTAACGGGCCGGGTCTATTACAAAACCTATTGATTAATGAACACATTGATATTTTGGTTTGTAATACAATTAAGACATGTTCACAAAGCATTTATTTAAAGAAATGTCTATAAATATTATTTTGAGTAATCTCCATGTCAGAAAAGTTGACTTCTCGCTGTTAATAGTGCTTTATGTTAACATTATGTTGAAATACATATATCCTTTAACAATATAATATGTATATAACTTGATATAGTTTGTATATGATCTATCATGACATGAACTAGTATTTATTGATGACCACTTGCATGCATTTTGTTTGTATAAATATATTCAATATATATGTGAACTCATGGACTGTAATGTCTAATTTATCTTGAATAAACCATATTCGCAATCGTTACATTATTTCGCATCACAAAATATGAGACATTCTATAAAAGTCTTTAAATTAAATAGTTGTTTACGTCTTATAAGCCGCATCCATTGCCACCCGGGCATATTTTAGGACACACGCACAGTCGTGCTGACATGCAATGCTCGAAAGTCATGGATTTCGATATCATAGACAAGTGTGACCCGCCCTCACTTCAGAGCTGTCGCAATACCGACCGCCAATTTACGAATCGCATGCCACCATATCAAAGCATTACAAATTATGACAAGCAAAAGCTTTCGGTGGCTTATAAATTACGATAGTTAAGATATCTTCCTGTCTGGCCAGCGTGTTTTGTATATCCACACCGTGTCGTGACGTCATCGCTGAACATTTATAATCTGTAAAAACATACAGGCTTTAATTTGCACCACGCCTTTGGTTTCGTTGTACACTTAATCCAATTATTAAATAGATACAAATAAAGGGATAATGTCTTGGTTTGCCGACACAAATTATTCATCAATGCTCTTTGGTGAGTTAAGACTTTGAGAACCATGCCTGTCTGTGCAAATACGACAAGGTTATTTATAGTGCCTCTTTTTCCATTTGTCACCACTTTATAAAATGTCCACGAAAACACGAATTGTTTTTTTTTAACGAATACAAACACACCTATGATTTCTTTTTAATTTACTTAGTAATTTACTTAAGATAGGTTATGAAACGCGACGGCATGTATAAGAAGATATCTTATCACCTCCTTAGATTATTACAGCTGTCAGTCACGCTTACGGTAAGCGACTCAATACATTCCATAGAGGCCGCCATTCACTGCGCTTATCTTATCTCGCGCTGTAATAAAACGCGCATTCTCTTTGTTTTTGCTTTTTTACACCTTCACTGTATACCCGAAAATATCTCTTGTGGATTGAACTTGAAGATTTATGTCGAGCATAATCTGATGAGCCGCCCAATTAGACGCGTTAAAATGGCCGAGTTTTAAAGGGTTATATCGATGAATTTTCTGAAACATATGCACATACGAAAATATGTCCGTGTTATTTACTCGAATAAATGAAAATAATATTCTTACACTACAAAACAATACCCGCAAATTTATAGTGATTTAAGTCATAGTACTATACTTTTCGCGTGAATCCGAAAACTGACGATATATTTTCGTTCACTTGTATTGTTTCAAACGTCATTCTAAATCTATCGTCGATACCCATTTAACCCATCATATAACACACTTTATAGGATTAGTAAATAATCTTTAGTTTGTAGCATGAAAGCCATTAGGCTTCAACAGATTGCGTTCAACAACTAGACAAGTAGAATATGTCAACTCGTAACAAAAAAACCCGAAGAGGATTTGAAGCAGAAGTGAACTGTTTTTGTTAATTGTTTATCGAAGTAAGATCTAATTATTCAATACAAATGTCATTTAGTCTTTTTTTGCCACAGGCTTTGAAATGAGTTAGCTAACTTATGTCTACAAACGAATGCAGTCGACTGCTGCTATTGTAAAATATGTTTTTATCGTGTCAGGTTT
This sequence comes from Dreissena rostriformis, assembly GCA_007657795.1. NCBI lineage: Eukaryota > Metazoa > Mollusca > Bivalvia > Myida > Dreissenidae > Dreissena > Dreissena rostriformis. Next base: position 310,348 of record VMBQ01000039.1, read on the forward strand.
CGAGCGTAATGAACATACACACCCAAAACTAAACGTTATTGATATACTGAATTTCGAAAGACAATACATGCGCTGACCAGGTGTTTAGAAACAAGATAAGTGAAAGTCGTTTTAAACTATGAAAATAAAAAGCTGAAATCGATTGAACAGATTTGCAATTCATTTGGTCACGCGATAATTACAATATACCAGCCTTTAGACTTAAATGTTAAATGGCAAAAGTTTGAATCCTTGCTACAGACTACTGTATTAATTGTTGATTCACTTGCTACATATGTGTTCTTCTACGCGTTTCATATTGACCATTTCTCAGCACGGTACATGGCGTTTTCTCCAACAATACGATTTACTACGAGTTCTGAATAAGAAGACATTTAAATAAGTAAAACATAATTATAAGCAGAAAATAAGGACTTCCTTGCAGTCTCTAACAAGCAAACCCGATCGCATACAAACGTTTCAACTTTTTAATCACCTCTTGATTGTACCAAAACTAGCAATAATTAGCAGTATTTGTACAGCGATATAAAAGATCAGACTCCGTACAGTGGAATGAATGTGTAATTTAACCAAACTAATTCGAATGCACTCGTAAAATCACTGAGCGTTTCTAAATCATGACGTCTACCCATTCAACCAAACTATGTTTTCATTCATCACATATAATACAAATCGTTAAGTAATCCGTTACTATATTTATGTAAGCGTTTGCGTTTCCTAATATTGGTTTAAGACGTTAGCCGCGCCGATGCACAGTGAGTGTTTTGTTTAAAGGGTTTTCTAATCGTTTTGAGAATGATTCATATAGGGGTTCGTAGTTTGAATATGGCATGTTTAATCGTGAAGTAAGATGACCTTCTTCTAGTTCTCTGAATGTAAACTCGGATATAAATAAGAGCTAGAACGAACTATGATCTCTGCTACGATGTTTGTTATTTCGAATTCGAGGATCAAATTGCTGCTTCAACCTGCATTGAACAGGCAAACCTGTGTGAGTTGCAGGTGGAATGTGTTTATGATTATCTCAATATTTTGACACAGCTCTGTGTATGACTCAGGCGACAAATGTTTAAATGCATCGATACTTAAGTTCCCTATTGGTATTTTCCTGTAGAGCTTTTAAGTTGCCAGAAATGTGATGAAGCATAATATATGAACGAAATTAAATATAACATTTTGATTGCAAAATGACCATATCTCATACTTAAATAAATGCGACCGAGATATAAGTACCAATTTGTATTTTCCTGTAGATGTTTCTAGTTGTCAGCAATGTTATCATTGCTCTAATGAACTAAACTAACTATAAGATTGTTAATGGCAAATACTAAGGTTGTACATGTTTTAATGTATACACTAGAATAAAACACAATGAAATAACCATATACCGAATTATAAATGCCACATATTTGAATGAGTTTTGTTTCAATAATTTACATCGAAATTAACATAGCATTTTGATATAATTATTTTCTCATAAAAGTGCCTAATTGACCACATAACAGTATATAACTATTGTCTTAAAAGAAATAACATCCATACATTTATACGGAACATTTTAGTAAGTATTATTTTGCATAACGAACATTTCATCATATAAGCACTGACTAAACGAGGGTTTTCTATGCAAAAGTGTGTGGTCATTTATCATATTGACACTTTTCAAAACAATCCATGCTTACACAAGATTCCAACACATTATAAACAGTATATTTAAAGCAAAAAAAACAAGTGAAACGTANAATCGATTTACGAAATGAATTAAATCATTAAAATAATGTCGCTGCAATCTCGTCACTTTTGTTAACCACTGAGGCAGTGTGATGTCCAATATGAACTACTTTAAGGAACTTCTGTATAAATAGTTGTGTTCTTGTTATTTATGTATATAAATACCAAACATATTTGGCTTATTTTGAACCATACATTATGCCGTTTAAAAGCCATTCAGCATCCCGATGATATACATTCACCTCCAGGGTGAAAAATGAATAATATGAGTTGACTCTAAAGTTTCAACAGGTTACATATAAATCAAGGTGAAATGGATTTTTATCTTATACAAATTTATGTTTTAGGCATTAAAGTAACAGACGTTTTTGCAGATTATATCTCATTAATTTACCCAAATCGCATGGTAATTGCTTATACAGATATTATTTAATTATTATTCGTTGTCGCTTTCATCGGATTTAAAGCTCCGGTCCATATTTATTCCAAAAAAGAAAAATGTCGAAAACATTTCTTATGGACATCGTATAGGCCAAAATACAAACAAAACGTTAAAGCGAGAAAACCATAACGATAATTGAAACCTTGCTCGCTTAATTTCTGTACATGCGTCGGGTGCTGATGCCTCGGCACAAAACAGACAGAAAGATACACGTTTTCAGTATAACAAGAGTCATGGACGTACAATTCAACTGATGTCCATTCATAAGGCATTTGTCAGTGGACTGGGCCTTTAAACAACGTCGTGACTGATAGTTAAGTGTAGATATTGGGCATTCTGAATTTAATTCAATTTGAATTCGTAATCTTTTTGTGAAATGTTCTACCTTACTTGAAAGTTTTACAGTACCCTACGTGTTTATTGAACCTCAATATCATCATCAGCCTTGCACATATGGACTAGAACCCGACACCCGGAAAATTATACTTTGAGCACAGATTTATTAATGGACCAACATACAATGCAAACTCAAAACGCATAAATACATATATAAAGGCATTTCATACAAACGAAATGTTTGTTTTTTCTTCAACGAACTAAATATCATTAGACATGATGTTAAATTTTAATTTACTTATATTCGATCGACAGGTTCTGCAAGTCCAGTTTTACAATTCAAACATGTATTGATAACGTACGATACACCGATTAAAACCCATTGTACATGACTGTTGGATCGTGTGTCCCAGTACAAGTTCATTGCATGACTTGTTCGGAGTTGTTTTTGAAACATTTAACTAATCTTATTCTGCAAATGTAATTGCGGATGTGTTGCAGGAAACCACAAATTGTAGATAATTTACGTGTAAAAACGAACCCATCTGTTTGGAAGTTTAAGTGTGTGGGTATAACTTGAGCTATATTGTTCATTTGTACGTTTATTCGTCGAGCCTGTAAAACAGGACATGTCGAGAGAACATTTGCTAATTGTGCAAATCAAGTACAAGGATTATCCGTTGCCACCCTATATTAGTACCTGGTTTTTGGGCGTAGTCAATGTTGTATTGTATAGTTGATGTGCGCAATAACCTCTCCCCAATTCGAATGGCTTATAATTTTAAAGGTGTGTTGTTTCTGTTAACAGATCGTGTTTATTTCACAGACACGAGTACTTCTTCCAGTTAAATGAAACATTGTGCACGTATTATATTAAAAGATTACGCAATACCATTGGCATGTATACTCTTTGTAAAAGTATACTTAAATAAATGTTGTTTTCGACCAGTTGTAGCGCACAAAAGAACGTAATTGAATTGATGAAATTGTTTGCCTTATTATAACCATGTAAACATCATTCATGCCATCATATAATGTAAATATAATGTATAGAGACTGAGATGGAAGAAAAACAACGCTGTTTTATATAATGATGTAATGTTAACAAAGAGTCAAACTAGAAACAAATAGAAAATCCGTTGGATTTAACACTGACTGCTTAACATTGTATTTAAAAATATCAATAACATTGAAAACAACACATTATATCAACACCTTTACCCTAAAACGCTTAATTTAACTGTTCACAATTTAAAATACGCATCATTTCGTGGATGTACTCGAAAGAGAGTCTGAAGTGAAACGAAACACGCATGTCTCAAGCTACATCAAAATATTAGTCTGGTGTATACCTTGTCTTTCGCGCAGTCAATATAATATTTGAAATATTTATTATTCACAACGTTATATGCATACATAAGACAGTCTGAACAAATGTCGTGTAATATAGGTTAAATAAGCCTATAAGAAACACGAGCGTGCACATTTGTTTTGTCATCCTAAATCGTAGTTAGAAACTCTTAGTTTCATGCAACATATATTTTATATTAACAAGCAATCATACAAAAGAGACAGTATAAATAAACTCACACTTTTAATGTTTGCTAATTTATGGGTTAACTACAATTACAATGGCCTGATTACAGGCCAAAAAAAAACGTGGATAGATTACAGAATTAATATTAAAAACGAATGTACCGCCCCGTGACTGCATAGTTTTAAGTTGAAGTTTAAAGAACTTTCATTATTGAAAGTCTTGTCAAACATTTAAGTGCAAAATGGTATTATCATAACAATGTTATTGAATTATTCACAGTATACAAATGTTTTCATAAATCTTTAGTAACACTATAACCATTACCACGATTTTAATACAAATGGATATTTCTGCTCGCTGTAAATCAAAGTATTGTGCTCGTGTCAGCAAACTAAGTGTTACTATGGAAAATTATGTGTTACATATGATTTTACAAATGAATACATTCTTCCCCGACCTCTGACTTGAGTTGGGCAGTTGTCAGTATATATAATTATGTTAACAAATTATTCGATGTTTTCATAATCTGCCTTAAATCTGGAGTATCATTATAACCGTTACCACGATTTTAATACAAATGGATATTCCTTCTCGCTGTAAATCAAAGCTATTGTGCTCGTGTCAGCAAACTAAGTGTTAATATGGAAAATTATGTGTTACATATGTGTCGTGTTCTGAGAAAACTGGGCAAAATGCTTGTGCGTAAATTGTCATCCCAGATTAGCCTGTGCAGTTCGCACAGGCTAATCAGGGACGACAATTTCCGCTTTTATGGAATTTTTGGTTTAAATGATGTCTCTTCTTAGCGAAAATCCAGTTAAGGCGGAAAGTGTCGTCCCGGATGAGCCTGTGCGGACTGCACAGGCTAATCTGGGATGACACTTTACGCACAAGCATTTTCCCAGTTTTCTCAGAACACGCCACATATGATTTTACAAATGAATACATTATCATCCCGATCTCTGACTTAAGTTGGCGGTTGAAACTAACTGGCATAAGTATGTGCGGTCAGTATTGGCAAACTAGATATCCGAGTTAAATTGTGAGTTGGTAAACGGACCGTCTGGATATAACTGAACTACCGTTGAAAACGACGAACAATTCAACTAAACACATCAACAAACAAACACATTACTATATTATAATTAAGTTATAATAAATAAGCAACGTGATAAAGAAATTTTAGTAAATTTAAGATGTTTAAAACTTATTTTTAAATTCAAGCCTTTTGATCATTTGACTTTGTTTTAAGCAAAGTTCGTGTGGTCAATATATCAATATTATCGCTAATATAATACAGTTGAACGCGGGGCGCATAATAAATGCGTCAAAAAACTAAGGATTATTTTTTATACCTTATATTGTCTACCATATATGATTCATCATAACATATATCAATATATAAAACACAATGCTCTATATACGTAAGTGCTATACTGAATTAGCGAGCAAGCTGAGAAGCGAGAAAAACAGCATTTATTGCTCGGCGTTATTTGTTAAACTTACCCGCTGTGAATAAATCATATTTAATTAACTCATCGAATGCATTCTCTAACATCTTCGACTGCGTGTAACTAATGACGTACGTGTCAATCCTTTGACAACGTACATGATTTACATATTTGCTTTTTTTGTGATGCGCATTAGGCGTCGAAAATGTTGTTTGTTTCCAATAACCCGACCGCCCTTAATTTTGTGGTGCCGACCTTAAACTTATTTTGCATTTCCATGTTAAGTTTTCGATCAATTTTGCTAAATTCATTCAAATGACCATAACCTATTCGCTCAAATTGCTACTTTCTATCATATTCGCTAAATTAGCTTTACATTAACTTAGTGTACTTTAAGAAACAATGTTAGATAGATATTTGAAAGATGTCGGCATGTACGTGCAAATTCTTATTATATTGCGTGTCGTTAAAAAAGTTAACGACAATAAAATTCAGCCGACCTACGTACCCTACTTTTTGGCAATGTCTGTGTAAACAATTGACTTTTTGTTTGGCCTTAGGAGTTAATGCACATCCTAACGAGGGTAGCCGTCTCTTGATTGCCGGTCAAGACAGATTATTGAATTGGTTTACTGGTTTAAATAGGATTATCCGCTTAGGCGTTGAATGTGGAACGCACAGTGTTAAGTTAATCCAAAGTCTTTCTGGGCGTATCAAGACTTTCTTCTATCGTTTTCCATTTGTTTAAACACACACTAAAACACATTATTCCATAAGTGACTCTATCGAGGATCAGACGTTCAACTAATTTCAGTCTGCGTCAATCGTTTGTAAGACTATAGTCCTCAGGTCTATAACCTTTGAAGAATTGTATTACCCGAGCGATCGCTTCATAATCTGAGATACAAATGTAATTATGTCAAAGATATGTGAACTTATCACGTTTGAAAATGTAAAAATAAATTTCCCAAGCTCTGAGAAAACGGAAATTAATGCACGTAAGTACAGTGTCGTCCCAGATTAGCCTGTGCAGTCCGAAGTTCGAGGCACATTATAATGTGCTATGTAGTTTTAATTGTCATTGCGACCATTGATCACAAGAATAGAACAATCATAAAAACACTACACAGTTAGATAGATTCCTGCGACTCATACACACTTAACCTTATTGAAGATCTCAAACACACAAAAATACAACAACAGGGCGCCTTAAATATCGTGCCATATTGTACGGTAAAATACGTTTCCCATGCTATTAAAGTCGGTCGTCTACATTCATGATTTGAACCTTTACCTGACATTTTATTGAATGCATTTTGCCAAATGCAGACGACGGTATCGGTTGCCAAATCTGCTGTGAAATGCAGATATGTTAATACGGATTATACCGTTTTATACTATGAGCCAAATAATAATGACATCATAAGTTTTACAAGAGAAATAAACCATTCTCCAGCGAGAAATGAACTTGACACTTTTGTGAAACAGGCTCTCATAAAATCCGCTGGTCGTACTATTTCAATACACTTGAAATCGCAATGGCATGTCTGCCCGGCCGTCAACGATTGTGTAACGACGCTTGTAATAAAACATGTCATAAGCGACATTTGTTAAATAAATACTCTTGTAAATTGAGAATGATTTGTTTAGGCCATGATTTGTTTAGGCTATTCACTTCTTTGCCTCTTGGCGGGGAAGCTAATCATTTGAAAAATGAGTTTATGTAACATTTTACTGCCACCGACAATTATAAATCAGGTCATATATTAAGGTAAATTATTTATTCTTTCATAAAGCAGTTTTACTTTTTTGACAGTATAATTTAAGGCATTATGCCTTATGAAGAGGTTCTCTTCATCTTGGTAATTCATTGATGTACTGTTCAGTCTTGACTTAATATAAATTTCAAATAAATAAATAAATAGGTGAATGAATAAATGAAGTATGCGAAACAGAAAGATATAACAAACGAAAGAAGTAAACGAAGTGAGGAAGGAATGAAGGAGGGAAAGGAAGGAGGGAGGGTTGAAAGAAAGGAAGAATAGACGGACGAATGAACGGAAGGACAGAAGGACTAAGCGAACAAATGATCCAATATTAGCCAAGAAACACGAAACTAAGTCACCACCAATGGCTTTTTAAAGGCCCGAAAAAGGTCCTTTTATATCTTGATATACAATAAGGCTCTCAAACACATATCTGGAGGGACAATCCATGGCCTAAATATAAATTGCAGGTCGACCACAGCGCAGTTGTGCACTAGCATTTTGTCTAAGCATGAATATATTCTGGTGCATGTGTGACAAGATAACAACTTATGCAAATTATACCGTGCGCAAATTTAAAGCTGCAGTTCTACTTTTATTGATTGTTATAAAATATTTTCTACAACTGACAAGCATTTGTTGATACAGCCGAAAAACCCTCTTGACTTCATGTTAACTATCAAACTAGTTATTTATTGTTAACAAAACATCGTTCTAGACAGGTTTGATACAGTCTTGAAATTATTGTTTATATGTCCAGTTTGTTAGTGTGTTTTTTTAAAGATCCCATTAACACAATTTAGCGGACATGACATGACCTGAAGACGAAAGGCTACGCACCGAATTCTTGAACTAAGTCACTTAACACAAGGAAACTGCATTTACCTGATGGCTATGTAAAAAAGCGCGTTGTCTATATTCGTAGAAAACAAACAACGTAAAAGGCTGAAAAAACGGACAGTGATACATTGTTTGAACTCAGTTCATTAATATTGTGTTATGATTGAGGACTCGTGTATAGAGGAACAAACTGAAACCATACTCCGCAAAAGTAAGGTTGTTCAGACTTAATCCCAGTTATGAATCGGGCATTTTTACATACGCTGGGGGCTTCGTTAAAAAAATGCCGTTTTCTATACAATTGCGTTAAATATATGACTTCCTTTACAGGTATTTCCACCTAAACCATATGCAAATGGGTAAGTTGAACGTGAAATCGTTTTCATTTAATTGATAAAAACTAATTACTACGAAAACTAATATACTGAAATTAAAGGGACTTGTTAACAGTTGTTCATACATTAAAAACATGCAATTTATTTAATTTACTAAACATGTATTATTTGGAACAATTGCAAATAATTATATTAACAATGAAAAAGATTCCTGACATTGGGTTCGAACTTTGAAAGCAAAAGCTCATGGGCTACCACGACACCACGCAGGCTTTTGAATTTGGATGTTAGTTTAAACCATATTTCGGTAAAAGATGTTTTCGTGCTAAATTATCAATGAACAGCGTTACAAACGCTTTGTTATTTTTTCCGATTTCGATTGATGCTTGTGAATAAAAAACATGTATTTTGCCAAACTGTGAACTGTGATTTAATATCGATCGTTATTTTTTTCCCCCTGGCACAAATAGTGGAGATATCTGAATGCACATATATTGTGAGCACCACATTCCCAGAGGCCAAAAGATTAATTTAGCTTCACGAAATTTATGTGAAGGTCTGATTACCCTATACATTCTTTTCATTTCGAACTTGCGACATTTATTGACTATTCGACCAAGCATTTACAGCCAGTAGTAAATCAAGATTTACATATGCTCCCCTTTAGAGTAAAGAACGTTCAAGACAAACAATACCCGCTAGGCAAACTATGCAAAACTATTTGATTGTGACTGGTAACAATTGAGAGATATTTACCTGTTTAATACCATAAATAGAACGCTTGCAAACTTCTTAAGCTTATATTAGAGCCACACATGAAGATGTGGATACCAACACCGTTGCTGTGATTTATTACAATGCAAGCATCGTGAGCGATATAAATTAATAAATTTAGTTTAAGGAGAAAAGCATTGAATGGTTTATTGCATTTTGTTTCACCCGACAGACCTATTGTGACAAATTACCGTTCTAAACGTATGAAATGGTCCGGGCGTAATGTTCGCTATAGTTGTCAAGCTCCTTTTTAACATTAACGTACGACGAAAAACGAAGAGTAAACGTTTTAGTTTCATTACAAATGGTCCGTACGCCTATTTTGATTTAGTTGTCAAGCTCCCTTTTAACATTTACGTACGACGAACAACGAAGAGTACACATTTAGAGTGTTTGTCCATTACAGATGGTCCGTACGCCCATTTCGATTTAGTTGTCAATCTTCAATTTAAAATTTACTTACGAAGTAAAACGACGAGTAGACGTTTTAAGTTTTGTCAATGATAAATTTGTCTGTAGACCTTTCTCATAACCCCATAGCTAGTGTTTTTTGCGACCTGATTATGATAAATGTCGATTTTATCAAAGGGCGACAGCCTTTGAATCGGTTACATGTATGAGTAAGACAATAAATAAAACGGATTCAGTTGCAAGGAAACAAATAGTTAAAAGGAAGCTATTAAAACTTCAGTGACACAGAGTAGTCAAAGTAAACTAGAATTGATTGTATTGAATGACGAATGTTGAACAGATGTTTTGTTTGCCTGCAATACATCTAACAAATGAATAGGCCGGAGTTAACCAGATTTTACATTATTCATGCACATTTTGTCATGTCACATTGACGCTTGTGTCTAAATAACTCACTTTGAGCTTAACCTGTGAATATTACTTTATAACTGCAGTCACTGTTCGATCATAGGTACCTTTTGACTTTATAGCTCCATAACAATATGGTTGATAGCAACACCGATACCAACTGTCAACCTAATGTAGTATTGTCACTTATAGCATCTAGGAACAGAACAATTCAATATAAATGCTCAAAAGGGACAGGGTGGACAGATTTGTAGAGAATTTCTACGCTTTTAAAACATGCAATATTCAAATGAGTAATTAATTGAGGCAACGAGAATGTCACGTTTGTAATACATTCTCAGTATTTAAACTATTGAGCATAAGAAGACTGGTCACTGAGATTGTGTCGTTTACAACTCATGTGAATGAATCATGCGGCACGAAAATCTCGAAAAATTGTATGTCATTCGGCCTATGAATTCTAACAGCGATCTAAACAACTGCTTTTAACAGGTTCTAATAGCATTTGTACATAATTTAAATGTCACAGTCTATGACTCTGTAAGCCCTATTCTTTTTGTGTGTTTTCACATACTAAGATGAAAATCTAAGTTAAGAATTGGCATCAAAATGTAAACATCTTCTTTAACTAGTGCACCTATTCTCGCTTTCGTTTTACACTGGCACATGCTTTTCTGGATTAAACAGCCATCATTTCCAAACAATTTTCCAGCTTCTCGTTTTTCAAATCGTGCTTTTATATAGCTTTACCATTCGCGTTTTATTTTCCGGCCGGACTTGGGTTACGTGTTGTTGTGTTTTTTCCCCCTAAACACATAAACAATTGCTCTTGTAATTGGGGCCACTTTTAACGATACAGATCAGGAATTTAAGAGTAGAGTTACATGCCATCTTAATGAAATGAAACTGTCAAAATTACCGCTTAAGAAGGTAATTCCACCTCTTTTGACGTTTTACGACAAGTTGACAGTCGTAAAAATCATCCCGAGCTCTAGTCAATTTCATGGCTTAAATCTCGGCCTTTTTCTAAATGCAATTAAACCAACTTTTAAAACTGTAAGGTAACATTTCAAATGAATCATAAAATTAATTATTATTTTGTTCGTCACCTCAGTTTTCTGTAGAATTCTGTACAGCTCAACTTATTTGAAAACAATATTACAATAAACTAATGTTATATTTGATTTTGTATTTCGCTTAAAACGGATCAATAACGTTTTGTTTTTTTCTTTCAAAATGCTTAATCAATTAACATCATTGAAAGGACAATGATGGTTAAGAATAGTAAACCAAGTATGAAGGATATGCATTCGCACGATTTTTATATATATTTTCGTGTAACTTACACATTTGTCTGGTACCACGAGATAATGGGCAAAACCAAGTGAGTTTACAGTATTGTTAATGATAGAGAATGTGGTATTCATATGGATCTATCCGTGGGCTGTGTTTGCCTGAGTTTTTCCCGACTGGTTTTGATAGCCTTCATTTCATAGTACAGGGTAATAAAACCACGGTAATTGCAGGGAACGGATTAAGTGCCTTAAATTAATAGACGACCTTTATTTTTCATCGGAAAACCTGTCCATAAAATCGACATGAGCTATAAAATGGAGGCACAGTAACTCTTACACTCCCACTGATATTGTATTGCAACCACGAGCGAAACCGTGGTTTTGTTGACGTTTAACGTTTGCGTCTGTATTGGCATTGAAAGCTTTGACATGGTCAAAATACCTTGGTTATTGTAATTCGGACATCGTTCCTCCGGCTAAACCTTGAACACATCGATGCGAAGCGCCTTCAGATATATTGTTTATGTTATTTTAATTGCTTAGCAACGAAACTTTAAGTAAAATGAGAAGAGTTTACACGTTTCATGAAATAAGTTTAAGTAACTACTCGATGTCCTTTAATTGTACGATCACCAATAATCATAGCACAATTGTTGGTCGATATTTTCAGTAAAAGGTTTGAGTGCATATAAAAAGAAAATCAAAATCACAGTTGAACGGTAGTATATTTTATGAACCTCCGCTCGATCGTACATTTCGTGTTACTAAATTCTCCGCGCACGAAGGCACAGCGGCAAAATTGATGAATATGTTAAAATATCCTAAGGGCTAATCCACGATGGAAATTAAGTTGAAACTACATCTAAATCAATTAAAATACCCAACATTCCCTTATGAAATTACGCCTTTCCCCGTAGATAGATTTTAGTTCAACCATCTGTGCCTATTCACTCGTGCGTTATTGCTGTGTGCAATAAAACCCAGGATCAGATTCTCTTTTTTATTGCCGTCCTATAATGGACAGGTGCGATACGGAGTATGCATAGCAATCTGAATATACTCGGTTGTATTGTCTGTGCGACCCTCTGTACCTCTCACCTATATAAGTTCACAGACCCCGATAATTATGAACGTTCAGCTGATGCAATGCTTTCATAATATATTTTGTTGTATTAAGACATAATAATCTGTATAGAAATACAGATGATGGCATGATGGCAAGTAAAAGCAAGTAGTCAAGCTTATGTGACAGATTTAGCACACAGGATTATAACAGCAACATGTATTGAAATCACGCAAGAATAATACGTCAAGTTAAGTGGAAATAATGTGGGTATATCAGTGGGACCACAACAAAGTAATGGCAAGTAATAAGAGCATCATAATCAGTAAAATAACGACATAAATTTGATTGAAATTATGGGAATCACATTGAAAATGAATCCACGACCACATATCTATCATATTGATTTTCTTGCATTGTCAATCAACAACAACAAAAACGAAAACCGCAGTAATATGGAATTTCCACACTCAACAGCGAATTAAAACGTTCACATTGAATATCATTTCTGACTGTTAATTACAAAATATATTTAAGGGAAAGTCCTGATGATGAATTGCATTGATTTAAACACATACAAGAGTATTACAATTGTCCGCAGCGCATTGGACTATTTCAATTATGGTAAACCCAGCACACAAGACAAATGGCGAGCAGATGTAATTTCTGTATTAAAAAGTCGGAACGGGAAACTCGTGATTTTAATTTTAAATGTGGGAAAACACAAAATAGCTGCATTGAATTTAAAGGTAAATCAACAAAACAAAACTAGTTTGATGTCGCTTAGTGCTCCTTTAAGCAAGACCGTCGTGACATTATTTTTACAACTGAAATAAACAAAACAAATAACTCATATTACCTGTCCCTGTCAATTAAAATCAAATAAACCAAGATATATGGGGAAATACGAAATACAAAGACCTGCCTGATCGTATATCACAGACAGTTAAGTCTCGTGTTTGAGATACAGTCATTGAAAAGGAGAGATGTTGTGTTCCCTGAAAACATGTGACAGTATCAATGATATCGGTAATGACATCTTATTTGGCAGTCGGTGCTAACGCTGTTATAGCCATCATGTTCAGGTCTAGTTCTAACATTGCTATTATGCAATCTCGTTTATTTCTTAAAGGCAATTTTATATAACCTTATTTAACTCTATAAAAGCATTAGTTTTGACTTTAAGTCACCGCAACGGTTATATGTGTGTGGTATTACTTCGCATTTGCTTCGGACATGAACGACTAAGCATTGAAACACTTAAAACAGAATTGACATTAATGTCCATGTCAAAAATCAATCCGGCTACGTTTGAGCAATTAGAACATACGAACCAGAATATCGGGCATATATATTTTTAAACGGCATATTAAACCACACAGAAAAAATACAGTTTAAAATGTACAGTTCTTGCACAATTTAATTTGCACACCGCAAAGAACCGTATTTGTAAACTCCTAATTTGCCAAATAGTTGAACTACACGTGATTCCTGCTCAGGCAATATTGATAATTTTTGACAACATAAACTGATGTTAAGCAACGTTTTGAAGGAGTTGATTTTAATTTTTACTACACTAGCTCTCGATTGTACATTTTTGGCACTAATTCAACTTTTGTTGGAATCAAACCGGATCGCATGAAGCTGCGTTTGATAAACTTTTCTTGTTTAAAGCAATATTTATGTGCTTAAGAGTTTATTCGAATTATTAAAGAAGTGATATTACACAGTTAAATATTGTTTTTGACAACACTCATTCAATTTAGGTAAGTTATATAGTGCGCATTGTTCCGAATCGAGATGTAAGAAAAGAAGAGACATTAAATGAGGCATTTGTTCGCAATTATTATACACCGAGGATATTGAAATCGATTAAAATACAGTTTCAATTTGTTTTATAGTCTATAAAGATGGTAAGAAAGATCAAACATCGCAATTTGTAATGTATAATTTATCCCGATTTATGCAATAATTTTGTCCCTTTAAACTTACAATCCATTGCATATGTTTAATAAAATACAGGTGGTTCCCTGTGTGACAAAGTGTCATATGCATTTTGCGTTTTGTTTCAATATTACTCGTGTAGTTTAATCCATGTTTAGTGTATCTATTTACTTAATGAATCACCCTGGAAATGTTGAGCATTAACAAATAAAACGAAGATTGTAGTGCACACTTGTTTTTTTATCTTATCATATTTTAAATGAAATAAATTGAACCGAATAACATTAACATTGTAGCTAAAGCTAATTTTTCTCATATTTTCTGGACTTATTAAAAAATGCATGTATTCAAATGTACAAACGAACTTGTACTACCGTGAACATTAAAAAACAAAACGTTTAGCACTGAATTTATTAAATATGTTTTTGCATCCTAAAACTGTTATTTTGTTTTCAATACTTTATTCTAGTAATAAACGTAATGGTATTTCTTCATTTATCAGACCGACTTTCCATTTATTTTCACAAAGTTTGAAATTGTGTTTAAAATTTGACCTTAGTACGATGTACAATAGAGGTAAAGGATCCTGCGTGTATTGACCATGGGATCGAGACTTACCTGAGAGTGATGAAGTCGTTTCTTTAAAATCTAGTTCAGTCAACTATTTTGTACCTACTCTTACATGATTGCAATTTTGTTCTGCTTTAAGGCAACACATCAAATCTGTCATTTTAATCTTAAAATCTACCACGTGGATTTTATTTGGTAAGATTACACAAGAAAACTAATTTGGCGACTTTAACATTCCTTTGCAGTTTCACCTTTTTTGTTCTCAAGTTAAAAACTAAGCGTACTCGGGGCAATACGCAAAGTAATGTACGCGCATTGTTAGGGTAATCTATGGCTCGATATAAAGAGTGACAATTGTCCCCACAAACGTCAGCCGCCATGTCGACAACCAGTGGTTTGTCACCTTGTTGAGATAATATGTCATTGCCAATAATTAGGTTAAGACTTTTTGTGATTATTAATTGGTTTGGTAATTACATCGTAAACTTAAACATTTCTAAAACAACATCACGTTCTTTTTTCACAAAACATTTTGTTCCAAATACGCATGTTAATCTTAAGTATACGACCATTTTAAAATACATAAAAAAATATTTAAAAAAAAGTCAGAAACTGTTTAATAATACAATGTTTGAATGCATGCTATTCTTGAAATAACATGTACAAAGACAAATACATAATGATTATAAAAATTGTGTTAAATGAAATCATATGATCTTAAAACCTTTTTTCTGTTTATTGGTTCTTAAATAATGCCACTTGACTTGATTTTAAATAAAACCTGTTAAAATGCACCAAACTACACATATGTTTCTCAAGTAGACAACATATATCTATGAAAATGAATATGAATACGTTTTATGTAATGGTTTGGTTGTACGCTATACAGACAACAAAGGACCATGCTATATACGATAAAATGCAATTACGATAATGAACTTCATTACTTCTTATTAACAATAACGGACTTTATAGAGCAAATTTATTAGTTCTCCGTAAAATAATATCCGCTTTGTACATCCCGTACTGGAAATCAATTCAATACAGGCAAAACAGACATGGATACTTTGTGCAGAGACATAAATGCGATATTAAACGTTAATAATTGAACTCGCCTGTCTATCCGGATTATCGAATCTATGCGAGACAAAGCCTTTGCTGTTTTCGCAGACGGTATCAAACGCTCTTCGTACGTCTACAAGAATTATCCTAATATCAATTGCAAAAGTGTTGCTGCAGCAACAAACAGAGCGTCAGTTGTAGACGTAGTAAGAAACAGGTGCGCGGTTGAACTTTATAATTGTTTTTTTCTTATATTTTCTTAAACGAATTAAGTAAACCTAGTGAGGGTGGTATTGTTTTTATTACTCAAATGTGACGATAGACAAATTGCGAACCACGAGCCCAGGTGTGTCGTGTATTTAAAAAACAATCGAAATGTAAAGTAAAACATTATTAGCACAATATATGAGTATCGTATAGAAGAAATCTGATTACGNAAGGCAAATTAACTGTATGTTAAATAAAACCTTTTAAAGGTGCAGCAAACAACACATATATATCACACTTAGACAACATATATATTAAATTGAATATGAATACGGTATCTGTAATCATTTGGTTTGAGGCTAGGCAGAAAACAATAAAGCGAATTTCGTTCTTCGGAAAATAAAACCTCCTTTGTATACCACCGCTACTGAAAATGGTGGCTGTAACAACAAACAGGGTGTCGGCTGTAGACGGACTAAGAAACAGGTGCACGGCTTTACTTTTTAATTATTGTTCTCTAATATTTTTGTTAACGCATTCAGTAAACATAGTAAGAGTGGTATTGTTTTTATAACTCAGATGTGACGATGGGTGAATTGCGAAGCACGAGCCCAGGTGTTTCGCGTACTTTTAAAACAATCGAAATGTATATTAAAACATTATTAGCGAAATAGATGAGTATCGTATAGTAGAAATCTGATGACGTTTCAGATGGGGAATAAATGTTGATGTGTTTCTGGCTTACTAATTGGCCGTCGGTTGTACTTCAAACTAATTAGCTGAATGATAAACGATCAATATACTCTTCTTATAAACCAGTTTGACAACGTAGCTTGCAAAACGATGTTTAATATCAAATATTATGATAAACTGATGTAATTTTGATATAGATGTAGCTTTTAATTATTTTGCTGTATTATGCTTTTTTAATTGAACGTTATCCTCATTTCGACACATTAGCCCCTATAAAGTCAATTACATTCATCTCGATGTCAGATCTTTCATAGTTCTTCAAAAATGGTTGTATTGAAAAGTTTTAATTTTCCGCTTCAAATATGCTTCACAACATAACAAACAGTTTATTGCTTTTCACATTGAATCCTCTCTAATCGCTCGCTGGTTATGTCATAAATCCAGCATACAATTGGGGAAAAAATGACTTAATCACACCTGTTTGTAAAGATGATTAACAACTTAATTTCAAGAGCATGAGAACATCTTGTTGAGATTTTGTTCATAGTTAAAGTGACCAAATATTCTGAAATATGTTTTTGCATCCTAAAACTGTTATTTTGTTTTCAATACTTTATTCTAGCAATTAACGTAATGGTATTTCTTCATTTATCAGACCGACTTTCCATTTTTTTTCACAAAGTTTGAAATTGTGTTTAAAATTTGACCTTAGTACGATGAACAATAGAGGTAAAGGATCCTGCGTGTATTGGACATGGGATCGAGACTTACCTGAGAGTGATGAAGTCGTTTCTTTTAAATCTAGTTCAGTCAAATATTTTGTACCTACTCTTACATGATTGCAATTTTGTTCTGCTTTAAGGCAACACATCAAATCTGTCATTTCAATCTTAAAATCTACCACGTGGATTTTATTTGGTAAGAGTACACAAGAAAACTAATTTGGCGACCTTTACATTCCTTTGCAGTTTCACATTTTTTGTTCTCAAGTTATAAACTAAGCGTACTCGGGACAATAAGCAAAGTAATGTACGCGCATTGTTAGGGTAATCTATGGCTCGATATAAAGAGTGACAATTGTCCCCACAAACGTCAGCCGCCATGTCGACAACCAGTGGTTTGTCACATTGTTGAGATAAAATGTCATTGCCAATAATTAGGTTAAGACATTTTGTGATTATTAATTGGTTTGGTAATTAGATCGTAAACTTAAACATTTCAAAAACAACAACACGTTCTTTTTTCACAAAACATTTTGTTCCAAATACGCATGTTAATCTTAGGTATACGACCATTTTAAAATACATAAAAAATATTTACAAAAGTCAGAAACTGTTTAATAATACAATGTTTGAATGCATGCTATTCTTGAAATAACATGTACAAAGACAAATACATAATGATTATAAAAATGTGTTAAATGAAATCATATGATCTTAAAACCTTGCTTCTGTATATTGGTTCTTAAATAATGCCACTTGACTTGATTTTAAATAAAACCTGTTAAAATGCACCAAACTACACATATGTTTCTCAAGTAGACAACATATATCTATGAAAATGAATATGAATACGTTTTATGTAATGGTTTGGTTGTACGCTATACAGACAACAAAGGACCATGCTATATACGATAAAATGCAATTACGATAATGAACTTCATTACTTCTTATTAACAATAACGGACTTTATAGAGCAAATTTATTAGTTCTCCGTAAAATAATATCCGCTTTGTACATCCCGTACCGGAAATCAATTCAATACAGGCAAAACAGACATGGATACTTTGTGCAGATGCATAAATGCGATATTAAACGTTAATAATTGAACTAGCTTGTCTATCCGGATTATCGAATCTATGCGAGACAAAGCCTTTGCTGTTTTCGCAGACGGTATCAAACGCTTTTCGTACGTCTACAAGCATTATCCTAATATCAATTGCAAAAGTGTTGCTGCAGCAACAAACAGAGCGTCAGTTGTAGACGTAGTAAGAAACAGGTGCGCGGTTGAACTTTATAATTGTTTTTTTCTTATATTTTCTTAAACGATTTAAGTAAACCTAGTGAGGGTGGTATTGTTTTTATTACTCAAATGTGACGATAGACAAATTGCGAACCACGAGCCCAGGTGTGTCGTGTATTTAAAAAACAATCGAAATGTAAATTAAAACATAATTAGCACAATAGATGAGTATCGTATAGAAGAAATCTAATTACGTTTAAGAGAGGGGAATAAATGGTGATGTGTTTCTGGCGCTCTACTTGGCTGTCGGTTGAACCTCAAGCTAATTAGCTGAATGACGAACGATCAAGTGTAGGTTTAATGGGTTAGGAACACGAAATGTTTCCTCAGCTACCTGATCCCGGTTGAAAAGTGTCTTAATTGGCTTTTGACAGATTAGGTTTGACGTGCTGGTGTACAAAAGGTTATATGGGAATCATACTCAATTATAAATCAATTTGTTTCGTAAAATGTATAAAAAAACGTTCGGACTTACAAGGCGATTTTTCACTCGTTCGTCTATTTGCATATAGGCACTTTTTATTTAACTAAACAAGAATTATTTTAATAATTTGTCATATTTGTTATACTAATAACCATAATGAAACTTTTCTAACATTGCAATTTATTAAATTCTAGTTTTTCCATAGAAGTACATGAGCAATTGCAATATGATTTTTTGAAATTTTGTTGGCATTGGTTATAAGATGGATACGAGAAGGGACGAATAATGATAAGAAGTAAACTAATGTAAACAGCCCAATAATATGAACGTTTTTAAATTCGTAACATGTAAGTTAATAAGATTTAATTCAATAATTATTAATGTTTCCATTTTAAACCCAAAGGGCTAATCGTTCTTCTGTTCAATAAAGGTAAATCAATTAAGCTATTTAGCCTTTTAAAGAATGTCCTTCCCTATTCATAGCTCCATAAAGCAATGCGTTTTTCACCATTTAGCTCGTTTTTGAGCTTTTCGGCAGACTATTTGCTTTTTTTTCCAGTTGGCAAAAGAGCGTATCGATGTACACACAGCAAAGATATATCCGTTAGCCCTTTAACACGCAGAAACGCACTTGACACATGTGTAGTCCCTTAGAAAATCAAATATAATTTGAGGCCTTTCTTACTAGATTCAAGTTTTTAATATAAAGAAGTGAAACTCCAGAAGCTGCAGCTCATTTCCAACCCTAAGTACAGATGGGCAGCAAACAGTATACAACCTGAACAGACTGCGAATAACTCGTAGTTTGTTCTGGTTTTATGCTGGTTGCATATAATAATTTTCACGTTGCTTCTGAGCGGGAAAGGGCTAAAAGTCACGATTGGCTCTTGTTGGCTCTTTTTGGCAGAATATAATCTTAATTTCCCAGGTATCAATATAGCTTATCGCAGTACATACAGAAAAGATCTTAGTCGGTATCCCTTAATAGTCACGATATTTTTCATTACCAGATGCGGATCTCCGTGATGAACACACTGACTGAGTCAAGCCTACATATAGACGAGGGATGGTACAGGGCCAGTGACGGGTCCAAGGTGCTAGAACTGGACGGACCGATATTCCTGACCAAGACAGACGACATCCTGGATAACCCGTAAGTATCGAACAGTGATATGACGGCATTGGCAAGCGTACACTAGTTATATACAAGTTAAAGTTTTGACCTTGGACCTGGATCGACCTTGATTACACTTAAGTTAGACCAGTGCTTTAACATGCATTTAGTATTTAAATAAATTCCAAGATTTGAAGTCGAATCGATCGATATTCTTTATTAACGTAAAAACAATCAGTGATATTCGGTAAGTAAGACCATTTCATGAACTGGCATGCATATACTAACTTACGTGTTTCGATGACGGGTTCATCATGTTTGAATTTGTTAAATTATTGTAAAGATATTTCCTGTCAAAAAATATGCCTGTATTTAAATGTAAAAATGCATTGTCGCAATATTATTATTATTTGTACCACAGTGATTTCTTTATGAAAACTTTAACGCGTGTAAGTTTAAACGGTCATATATGTTACAAATTCAAGTTTGTTGTGTGAGTGTTATGCAAATACGCATTAATGGGCATATTGAAGCCAATTAATATATATAAATTCACATCCTTGAAAACGGATGCAATAAAATCCAAATGTAGCCATTAAAAATAATCTTGCAGACGCAGATCTTTTGAATGTGCTATGCTTCCGTGATTAAATGCATCTATGTATAAACAAGTTCATGCGATTAATTTGATGAATGAATTTAATTTCCAATAAAATGTGTTTCATTTATGTGACAAATAAATAGGCCGTTTACATTGCAAAACAAGTTATTTAGTAGCCTGGTAAAGTTTAATTTGTGAAAAACATGAGTTTTCATTGCTTTTAAATGTGTCTTTTATAATTCGGGTTTCAGGATTTTGGGCACCGATCAGCATAAAGATGATGAAGATTCAAAAATCGTCAAATTGTCAGAAAAGCCTTTGTTGCAGAAAGATAATCAGACTAAATACGGCAACAAGGAGAAACAGAATGAGAAAATTACACGACAAAACCCTCCATACGCTCCCCGAAATATCTAATCTAAACAACCGAGCAGGTGTACGGATATCAAGAAAGGGCATTACAGACCAAAACATAATCCATGTACAGTAAAGCGATAGAAAAAGCAGGGTTTGAATACAACAACGAAATTTAGACAACTAAACATGACCACGACAAAGGGAAGACTTCTAAACAGAGTAACCAAGATGAGATTAAACCGATGTGGAACTTGCAAACGTACGAAGGCATTGTTGACGCTATCACCAGCGGTCATAAGGTCTATGTTACTGCGAAAACGAAGCATTGTACACAGACGAAAGGGAAAACCAGCGACAAAACATTCATCGGAGACTATTTGAACATATTCGAGATTCATCGGGACTATTCGCACAAGCAACCAAACAAATACATACTGTTTTCACTGCGTCGAACTGAGCATGATGCTCGAAAAGGTTGGTGAACTTTTACGACGAGTATTGTTTAAAATGTAATTGTTAAAAACCGATGTTTTCAAAATGACTGCACCGTGTCCTTAGTGGTGTATAAGGAGACGGTGTTATGTCTGGTTATTACATTCTAGTAGAACTACGGCTGTTCATGTGTTAAAAGTCATTACAGTTTACAATTTCCTAGTATTTTTATGTGGTTGAGGTAGTCTTTATAATTATTAAGTAATCGCTTGTATTATTTGTTTTAATGTGGAAAAAAGGTTCACACTAGCTAATGCCAACACTTTTATGATTCTTCGTTTCTGTGATTAAGGTGGTCACTTGCTACGGTTATCTAATTGCAGGATTATTTGACGTCGTTAAGGACATCAATACTCATCGGAATGGGACTGTCCATATTCGGACGGCATATTTAGACGAAGAACAGAAAGTGTACAGACACTTCTCGCAGGAGTGCCAGCTCTATATATCCGATAAAAAGTAAGGACAGGTTAAGCAATTAGTGAATAATAATTTGTGTCTATCAAATGAATATTATTTAAAGGAATTGTATTAATCTAGCTTTACAAGAAATAATAAAGAGAAATTCACTCCAATTGCTACATCCAACGATAGACTTGTATCAAAACGCATCTTTTAAACGTATGGAATGTGTATTGTTCGAACTATATACGAGAGTTATATTTTAATAACAAGTTAGTTAGGTGTTTTAAACTAGGCTTGGCCATATATTCAACACATAAAACGCGTAAACATACATGCATTGACTCTTAATATGTCTGGGTATATAGAAGGCATGCATTTATTAGGTTTTTGTGTAAACATAAGCGACCAGTTCTGAATCCTGTCCAAATTCTTCAATAAGCCATGTAATTCCGTACGGGTCAATTTATTTATCGTTCCTTGTCTTTCTTAATGATACCATCCAAATGGAAATGTTAAGCGATATATAAAAGATTAAAATACAAAAGTTTGAAGCAATTTAACTTAAAAGCGCAAACTACCACTTTGCAAACATCGTTCACTTTATCAACATCAAACAGGGACATTAAATGTAAACTGATACGATGACCAATTAAGTGCCCTGATTAGTGTCCGGTTTTATCCTTCCTTTATAAACAGATGACACCGAAGTTACTGGTGAAACTGATGTTCAAAGACCTTACTGTCCATGCCTTATTTACATTGAATCTCGTTGAACTCAAGAATCTCGATATAAGAACGTTGACCTACTGTGCCTACTCATATCTATTTTTTGTGTTGCTAATGAAATCCCTGTTTGGGTATAATTTGTACATACAAAGTACATTCTGCCATCTGAAATGACATTTTTCGAGACGGAAAAATTAACTGATTATAAAACTCGTTATTTCGAATTAAGTATTACTAGTCATTAGCAATAATAATTGAATACACTATTTTTTACGATACTGACAAACAAGTTTTCTTAAATTTTCGAAACCAAACAGACATTGTACAATATGACTCAATGGTCAGGCAACCGATGGCATATAGGTCAAGCAACGCATGCTCCTTTTCTCACACAGATACATCATGTTTCAAATAAGTAAATCAGCCAACCACGTGCGTTGGATATGCCATCGCTGCCCGCGGTAATACACCTGTATGTGCGATGAAAACGAACCGAATTTACATAAAGGAGCTTAAATGATATGTTTGAAACACAATGAGGCACATTAAAAAATCGAGACTTTCTCGTTTGTACAATACCAATCAAATGATTTACAATTACTTCGCGGAGACTTGTACTTTTTATCAATGTTGTATCAATTCGAAATTTATAAGTGCTTTTAACGCCATCAACCGGAGCCTGTCGTGAATTTACCTTGTTAGCAATTTATAGATATCATTTCTTGCCCAATCTTCGTTAAAATTGGACAGAACATTTGTCAAAATAATATCTTGGTCGAGTTTGAAACTGGGTGATATGGGGACACAAGGTCACTAGGTTAAATTCAAGAAAAAAGCTTGTTTACACTCTACAGCTCACCAATATTGACAAATCGTCATGAAACTTTGTGAGAACTTTGTTTAATAGTAAACTACTTAATCAGTTTTTGCTAATCCCTTATAACATAAACTCACGGAAGCGGCCTTTGTCCATTTGTGTCTTTGTTTTATAAAAGACGTTTTATTTAAAAACATTTTTAACGTTCAACTCATTTTTGTCGTATTAGTTCCCTTTTTGGTTTGTTATACCGCTTTGTGTCTGATCTTTCAAGGCGTTGTAATGGTAACGTAAACATGTAAATGTTTTTTATTTACATGAAAGGTTATGTCAAGTTTTTCATCGACCCCTATCGGGACGTGTCGGAGGTGAACCGAAACAAGCCTCTACTGGCCTCCCTTCAATCCGGAAATATGTTCCGCGTTTCCACGGAACTTGACAAGTGTAGAGGGGGCCAAGGGGATCAGGTTGTGATTGGAGGGGAAATCAGAAGTACGAATATTTACTGCGCCTTGGACTTTAAAGTACAAGTTTCTTTTGGGCTAGTTTAAGAGCTGTCGTACCACTCCATGTTGTAATCCGCTCTCTGTACATATTTGGATTTTTAAGCAGATTTCCAACATATTGAAACTCTTTGATATTAGATTGGGGAATGGTGAGCGAAAGGGTGTGCGGGTGATCGGTTATGCGTTCGGGCGGCATGAATTCCAGTTAATACATTAATTTTATGTTGACCAATATTGGTGAAACTTTGGATAAAGCTTTCATAGAGACCTTGCTTGGGATTGAATTTGGGTGATGTGTGACGGGCAAGGTCACTGTTAATGATTCTCTCTACATTTTAATCATTGGTTTGTCCATACTAATATTTAATACTCCCTTAACAAATCGTTTACACGTAATCGAATAGATACTAATAAAACAAAACAATATATGAATAAGATGACATGCACTTGTGTTTTCGTTTGTATATAAAAATAGTATTATTTCATTATATTTAAATCCTCACAAAACATCTCGGGTTTATGTTCAATGTATAAGACAGTATTTGTTAAATAATTGTTGTATAGTCTTCTTAATTTTTTATACGTCGCTAATAAACTGATATATCATAGCAAATCTTATGATACACTGATGCAATTTTACATAGATGTAGCTTTCCATTTTGCTGTATTATTATTTGTGCGTTTAACCCATTTCGACACATTAACCTCGAATAAGCTAATAACATTCATCTCGATGTGAGATCTTTCACAAATCATCAAAAAAGGTTTTATTTAATAGTTTCAATTTTCCACTTCACATATGCTTCACATACATCACAAACAATGTATTGCTTTTACACATCGGGTTCTCTCTAATTGCTCGCTGGTTATGTCATAAATACAGCATTAAATGCGGGTAAATTACTTAATGACACATATTTTGTACATATGATGAACAACTTAATTTCAAGGGAAAGCATGAGACCATCCTGTAGAGTTAATTTTTATAGATTTAGTGACAATATAGTCACATGAATGAAAACTTAAACGAAACATTCAATTTAATTCTCTATTACAAAGTATGCTTTATCTGAACGTGGTTTATTTTAAACTACAAGAAACGTAATTTTCATTATAAAGACATCACTTTAAAAACGTTAACAACTGTGTCAAACCAAGCATTAATACAAGGCTCACAGACCACATGGGGTGTTAGTTTAGCTAGTGATCAACATACAAGAATGATGAGGATTCCCTCCGTTTACTCCACACAGCACATAATCAGACGAACATCATTCAAAGACAATTGAATACAATATTTAACCAAAACGTGAACCTTCGATTTCGCCTATACTTTCAACGTAACTGTATAACTAAGCATAAGTGTCGACCTCTTACATTATACTTCTTACCTCAAAAACGTTCATAAATACACAAGATGAAACCTGGCTCATTGCCTACAACACCGTTGTAGTGCTTTAGGCTATAACAGGCCGGGCCTTTTACAGAAACTTATTGATTGAGGAACACATTGATATTTTGGTTTGTAATACTATTAAGATATGTGCCATTGTGACATCATTTCGAATAACACAATATGAGACAATCTATCTATAAAAGCCTTTAAATAAAATAGATGTGCACGACTTATAAGCTGCTTTAACATGTTATCTATCGCCACCCAGACATATTTCAGGACACACGCACGGTCGCGCTGACATGCAATGCGCGACAGTCATGGATTTCTTAGATATTATAGACAGTTTATGTGTGACCCGCCCTCACTTCAGAGCTGTCGCAATACCCACCCACAATTTACAAATCGCATGCCACCTTATCACAACATTATAAATTATGACAAGCTGAAGCTGTCGGGATCTTATAAATTACGTTACACAAGATATCGTCAAGTTTGCCAGCGTGTTTTTGCATAATCACACCTCGCCGTGACGTCGGCGCTAAACATTTATAATCTAAATCAACATACAGGGGCTAATTTTGCACCGCGCCTTTGGTTTCGTTGTACACTTAATCCAATTAGTAAATAGATACAAATAAAGGGATAATGCCTCATCAAAAGAACTGCGTTTGCCGGCACAAGTTATGTATGAAAGTTCTTTGATGTGATACGACTTTGAGAACCATGTCTGTCTGTGTAAATACGCCAGGGTCATTTGCAGTGCACCCCTTTACATTTGTCAGCGTTTTATTAAATGTCGACGCCTCGTTTCTCTTTGTCCAGGGGTTTACAGTAAATAGATTGGATTATGTAACTATGTGCTTTCATTTACGAGTATAAATATAAACCTATGATGTGCCAAGTCTTGCATTGACGGACAATTGTCTACCGGTATATTTGTATTCACAGTTTGCATGTTCGTTAAGATTTATTGATGATTAATAATTTTCGCTTTTACAAATATACGAAATTGCCTTTCAACGCAGAATACCTGTTTGTTGTATAACTAGCCATATCATGATGTTGACTGCTAGTAATGTTGCTGATGATAGTAATATGAGTATTATTTTCCTACCCAGAAACGTATACAACTATTCGAGATGTGTATAATTATAATATCGGCATATCAAGATGTGCTCCCATAAACAAAGCCTTCATAGAATTGTTGAAGATTCTAGCCAGCTTTAAAGCGAATTTGTTTATTTGGGTTGACAAGTCAAACCTTGCTACAAACTATGTATATATCATTAACCCTAATGATCTGGTAAATCTTCGATTAACTAATGGATAATAGATACTTTAAACAAATATTGATGGTATCGTCTATTTTTCCCATCAGTCGTGTGTGCGATACTGTTTCAAGCTGACGTATAACGAACTGTAGTAAAATGTATTGTTTATTAAGACAACAATATGAAAGTGCATCTGTCGTAGCTCATTTAAACGCTTTAGACTGTTGAATGATGTCCATGTACACTTATTTGAGTAAAAACACACTTGTGCCAATGTATAGACTTTTAAGCTTGACCAATCTTTTTATTGTGAGGTTTCGCTAGCCATCAAACCGGTTTAAAACTCTAAGGCGTTTCATTGACCGTTCCAGGGTGTTGATCCAAGTTTCAATCATGGTATGCCTCAAGTTCCTTTTTTGTTATTGAAGAAGTGGATACGGACAATAATTTCTCTCCGGAAAGAGTTTCTGGAGTTTCATGGTTAGCTCTCTTATTTTACGAATTTACATTTCCTTAATACATTTTGCAAGAACTGTCATGATTAAGGTTAAAAAACTAGGCGTGGTATACAATGAGCAAAATAACAAATACATGATAGTCACATATATAATATATATGATTACTTAATTGTTTCACGTCAACGACTGGATAAGTCTTATGTACATTTGATCTTATATAGTACATAAAATAAGAGTTTGAATTGTGCTTGTATTTATAAATACCCTCGCAAGTATATAGTAGGAAAGGCACTACATGATTGGTTTTACTAAATTACATTTTTGTTTTATGTAAAAATAACGTTCAATTATTATAGTAACTACAGACGTTCGGGCAGGCCGTTAAAAAAGCTCGCCGTGGCGTAGTGGATATGGTGTCCGCCTAGCGATCGGGAGGTCATGGGTTCGAACCCCACTGGGAGCGTTCCTTTGATCTCCCCCAAAGACACCTAGTAATGATTCTAGTCCCAGGAAATGGACTCAAGAGCGTTTATATAAGCCTACGGCTTTCGATGCAATCGAGCTAAAATAAATAGGTTTAAACTAAAAAAAAGACAGGCAAAATGATTAATTACCTTAGTTCATGTAAATAATTAAATGTCAATAATATACCAAAGTCGAGATTTATGTTGCAATATGTTAAGTTCGCAAATGTATTGTCTTTCAATTTATAGACATTTGATAAGACGTTTTTAATTTACTTAAGATAGGCCATGAAACGCGTCGGCCTGTATAAGAAGATATCTTATCACCTCCTAAGATTATAACAGCTGTCAGTCACGGGTAAATTAAGCGACTCAATACATTCCATAGAGGTCGCCATTCACTGAGCTGATCTTATCTCGCGCTGTAATAAAACGCGCCCACTCTTTGTTTTTGCTTTTTTTACTACACATTTATAGTATACCCGAAATTATCTCTTGTGGATTGAACTCGAAGATTTCTGTCGAGCATAATCTGATGAGCCGCCCAATTAGACGCGTTGCAATGGCCGAGTTTTAAAGGAAAATATCGATGACATTTCTGAAACATTCATGCAGACCCACAAGAACTAATATTACTGAGATATTTACTCGAATAAATAAAAATCATTGTCTTACGCTACAAAAAACCTCGTACATTTATATTGATTTAACTAATAGAACAGTACTTAACACGTGCATTCGGACAATGGCGATATGTTTTCAGTATTAATTTTTCTAACGTTATTCCCACTCTACTGTCGATACTCCCCTTTATCCCTTCATGTTAACTCACCTCATATGATTCGTTAATAATCTCTAGTTTGCAGCATGCAAGCCATTAGCCTTCAACAGATTGCGTTCAACAACCTGACGAAAAGAATATGTCAACGCGTCACTAAAACGCGAAATGAGAAATGTCTAACTGATGATTTGAAGCAGAACTGAACTGTTTTGTTAATTGTTTATCGAAGTAAGATTTAATTATTCAATACAAGTGCCATTAAGGCATGTTTTGCAACGGGCTTCGCAATAAATTAGCCACCTTACGTCTACGAACGAATGCAACCGACTGTTTCTATTGTAAAAGATTGTTTTATCTTGTCAGGTTTCGAGCACAATGAACATACACACCCAAAACCAAACGTTATTGATTTGCTGAATTTGAAAGATCATATATGCGCTGACCAGGTGTAGAAACATGATAAGTGACAGTCGTTTTAAACAATGAAAATAAAAAGCTGAACTCGATTGAACTGATTTGCAATTCATTTGGTCACGCGATAATTACAATTCACCAGAATTTAGACTCAAACGTTACAGGGCAAAAGTTTGAATCCTTTCAACAGACTACTGTATTAATTGTTAATTCAAATGTGTTCTTCTACGCGTTTCACGTTGACCATTTATCAGCACGGTACATGGTGTTTTCTCAAACACGTACGAAACTACGAGTACTGAATAAGCATACTTTAAAATCAATAAAATAACACATAATTATAAATTTTGCAGTCGCTAACAAAACAAACGCGATCGCAAACCAACTTTTCAACTTTTAAATGAGCTAATTGATTGTACCAAAACTAGCATTAATTAGCTGTATTTGTACATTGATATAAAAGATCAGACTCCATACAGTGGACTGAATGTGAAATTTAACCAAACTAAATCGAACGCACTCGTAAAATCATTGAGCGTTTCTAAATCATGACATTTACCCATTTAACCAAACTATGTTTTCATTCAGCGCTTATAATACAATTCGCTAAGTAAGACTAAAATATATTTATTTTAGCGTTTGCGTTTTCAAACATTGGTTTATGACGTTATCCGCGCAAATTCACTTTAAGTTTTTGTTTAAAAGGTCGGCTAATCATTAAGAGCATTATTCAAATAGGGCTTCGTAGTTTGAATATGACATGTTAAATCGTGAAGAAAGATGGTTGTCTTCTAGTTCTCGGAATGTAAACTCGAAGATAAATTAGGGCTAGAACGAACTATGATGTCTGATACGATGTTTGTTTATTTCTAATTCGAGGAATAGATGGTTGTTTCAACCTGCATTGAACATGCCATAATGATAAAGTTGCAAATGAATCGTGTGTATGATTATTTCTATATCTTGACACAGCTCACGGTATGACTAATGCGACATTATTTTTTAAATTCATATTTATATCCGTAGAGCTTTCAAGACGTCATCAATATGATCATTGTTCTCATGCAGCATAATATGTGAAATAAATATAACATTTTTATTAAAAATACATACGCTTTTAATGTTTTGAGTCTTATATAAAGAATACTAGAAAACAGCAATTAATGTGCTTAACTTATACTAAAATATATGCGACCGAGGTAAAATACCATTGTATTTCATTCATGCTCATCACAAATAAAAATCAAGGCGCTGAAGGCACTGAATTTGTTTGCTATTGCATAATCTTAGAAGCAACTCAGTTTTCAAACTTATGTTATAGCTTTTTATATCGCAAGTTTGAAATGAACACAACCCATTCAAATTTTAAAGACTGTGTC
The DNA here is from genome assembly GCA_007657795.1 of Dreissena rostriformis. Lineage (NCBI taxonomy): Eukaryota > Metazoa > Mollusca > Bivalvia > Myida > Dreissenidae > Dreissena > Dreissena rostriformis. The sequence goes on from VMBQ01000039.1 coordinate 340,843, forward strand.
TTTAAGCACAGGTCGAGATGTGTGTGACTGTTTATCCTCATATGTATGTTAAAGAGATAACTTAGACAAAATAACAACAATATGTCTTTATTTTCACAATTGGTCGCTGCACTGGCAACCATCTTCAGAATTGTGGTTGCCTTGCTAAAGAATAACAAGCCTATAATCATGTACATGTTGTGATATGTGTATCTAATACTTTATCTATTTTCTTTAAATTATTGAGAAACAATTTTGCCCACATGACAGACTTTTAATGCAGCATTAAGCCCCGTTTTCCCTGAAAGCAGCCAATATGTACAGATTTCAATGATAGACTTACCAATGTCATCGCACAAGCTGATTTAAACACTAGACTGGCCAATATGTCCCACAAGCTATTAAACCTTTTGTTTACATAATTACAGGCCGTCGTCTGCTGCAGTGTACCAGTTAAGCATAAACAGAAACGCTTTAAGCATGTGTCGTCTGCTAAATTTGACTGGCGTTATCCACACAGGCAGTCATGGGTTACGGGCCCTACCGTAGCTAAGGCATACTGATTTGCAAAATTGCGTCTGCATTATTTGTGAGCTTCGCTCACAAATAAAAACAACAACATGCATTTACCTATATATTTTGAAACACATATTTATTAAACTTATCTGGTTTTTATTTTTCAGACTACGAAATGGGACGGAACGGGAAGACGTTAAGTTTCAACTTCGTCACCACAAAACTACAGCCAACGCCGGACGGTGAAGTAACGGTTGAGGATCATTACAACCTGTTCCAGTTCCCAAAGCGAGGTGAAGTCACCGTCATCAAGAACAAGCGTTACGTCACGCCTCAAAGCAACAACGTCTCTGTCGTTAGTGGTTATCAGAAGCTTAAATGCAAACTGGACGTTAATTCAAGTACCAAAGCGATTTCTTTGTTAAACACGTGATGATCATGTCATTGAATAGGGCAAAACACTTCGATGCAAACGGGTGCGAATTTATGTTATGTGGCTGCAACGAATAGATTGACGTTCAGGTAGAACGAAACCGCGTGTTGATCAATATGTCCAACAGAACGTTCGAATCGCAATTCGAAATGTTTTGACAGGGAAATGAAATTTGTTGACCAAAACACGTTTGCTTTTGAAACACCCAGGGCCAGTAAAACAATAACCATCTTGGGTTTGTCGCTCATACATCATGTATATATTCATGTTTCAATTGTGGACAAAGTTCTAGCATATTGTGTTATAAGTGTTGCACTTCAAATTTAAGAATGGATTCGGAGTGTATGATGCATAACTATTCACGGATGCTTTAAGTGGCAGCTCACGAATTAATTGATGTCCTTACATTGTTTTAATGGGAAAAATTGGAACTAAAATTACAGCGTATCAAAACTTAACACATTCAGGAGTTTGGTGTGGGAATGACGAGATATTCCGTGTACAGACGAATTGTTTTGGAAACCGGTTTCCAGTCTGTGGTATTGCTAAGGGTGAACCAGTGAAATTTGTTGGTTAGGCCAACCTTTAAATAGTGTGTCCAACAATTGAATCTCGAGACTAGTGTTTTCTGGAACAGACTTCATACTTTTTTGTTTTGTTAAATGTTAATGTTGTATTGGTATTTGTTTGTGTTTTATTTATAATGTTATTGTAGCATTTGATGGTACATGTATTATTATTGAATATGATGTACATTTGCGTAGCATTAAATTCACGTATATGTTAATATGTACTTTGTTTAACAGTGCGTACTCACGTTTATATTTTTGTGCGAGTTTTCCCTGTCTTTATTTTGCACGAAGATTCTATTTGATTGGGAAAATATGGAATGTGCACAATCCGTCCATAAAACGGCAATTTACAATGTAGCTTTTTGATATTATGGATTTGAATTACTTAGTTGTAAATGTGCGTGTGTAAATTGTTTCAGGAATTAAATCATTACAAAAATTTCGCTACTTTTGTGAACAACTAAAGCACTGTGATGTCCAATATGAACTACTTTAGGTGGTCTTCTGTATTAATATATTTGATTCTTGCTATTTATATATGTAATGCAACCTAGTATATTTCACTTATTCTGAGCCATACATTTTGCAGATTAAAAGCCATAAAACATCAAGGTAACACACATTCACCTCAAGGGCGAAGAATGGATAATATGGGTTGACCCTACATATTCAACAGGTTACATATAAATCATATTGAAATGGATTGTTATCTTACACACATTTATGTTTCAGACATGGGGGTAATAAACGTTTTTGTAGGTGATATCACATACACTTACCAAAAACGCATGGTCTTTGATAATAAAGATATTATATAACTATAATTCATTGTCGCTTAGATCGGATTTAAAGCTTCAGTCCTTATCTGTTCCAAAAAAAGAAACTTGCAAAACATGTCTTATGGACATCTTACCGACAAAAATACAAAAAAAAAACACATAACGATTCTGTTGACCTTGTTCGTCTAGTTTCTGTTAATGCGTTAGAACGTTTCAAAACTAAACATTTATATTAAATACACATGTTTGAGGCAAACGAGTTTTCAGTAAAACAAGAGTCATGAACGTACATTTGAACTGACGTCCGTTCATAGCGCATTTGTGAGTGGACTGGGCTTTTAAACAACCTGCAGGAAAAACGTCGTGAATGATAGTTTAGTGTAGATATTTGAAATTTTTAATGTAATTTAATTTGCATTCTTAAGCCGTTGCGAAATGTTCTACCTTATTCGTTACATATTTATATACTTTGAAATTCATAATACAATTTGATTCATATCGTCTCTTCCATTCTTTCATATGTTGGTTTTGGCCTACAAGTTAAAGAAAGTTTAAACCTACTTTGTTATTTAACCTCAATATAATTAACAGCCCTGCACATATGGGGCAAAAACCCGACACCCTTAAAATTATACGTTGATGACATATTTTTTAATGGACTTAAATGCCAACACAAAACGCATAAATACATGTATATATATAAAATGCATTTCATACAAACGAAATAGTTGTTTTCAGCGAACTACATGTCATCAAAGTTATGTTTTATCGACCGGTCCTGCAAGTCCAGTGTTACAATTCAAACATGTATTGATAATATGCAGTACACCGATTAAAAACCATTGTACATGACTGTTTGATCGTGTGTCCCAGTACAAGTTCATCGCATGACTTGGTCAGAGTTGTTCTTGACACATTTAACTAATCTAATTCTGCAAATTTAATTGTGGATGTTTTACAGGAAACCATTAATTTTTGACAATTTACGTGTAAAAAGGAACGCATCTGTTTGGCGGTTTTAGTGTATGGGGATGATTCCAGCTACATATGGTTCATTTGTATGTTAATTCATCGCCCCTGTAAAACAGGACATGTCTACAGAACATTTGCTTATTGTGCAAATCGAGTACAAGGATTATCTGTTGCCACCCAATAGTATATATATTGGTTTTGGGCGTAGTCAATGATGTATTGTNTCGGTCGGTCCGTATTGGTTGTCCGCTCTCTAACTCAAGTTTTTTTCATCTGATCTTCACCAAACTTGGTCAGAAGTTGTATCTAGATAATGTCTAGGTCAAATTCGAATATGGGTTATGCCGGGTCAAAAACTAGGTCACGGGGTCACTTAGTGCATTTTTAACATTCAGCATGGTGGCCCCTCACTATTTCAAGTAGTTTTCATCCGATCATCACCAAACTTGGTCAGAAGTTTTATCTAGGTGATCTTAAGGCCAAGTTTTAACAGGGGCTTTGCTGGGTCAAAAACTAGGTCACGGGGTCACTTTGTGCGTTTTAAACATTGAGCATGGTGTCCGCTTTTTGTGTGAAGACATCATGCACAATATTCTGTGTCAATGCGGCATTTGGGGGTATTCGTCACGTCTGTGACAAAGCTCTAGTTTGCCTTAATGTAACAATGCAAAAATCATTCATGCTATCAGGTATACAGACAGAGATGGAAGAGAAGAAAACGCTTTTTTATGGAATGAAGTAATGTTAAAGAGTCAAAGAAGAAACAAATGGAAAATCGACAAGATATGTACCCGCTGGATTTAACACTGACTGCTATACATTGTATTTAAAAACATCAATAACATTGAAAACAACATATACTTTTAACATATTTACCCTAAAAAGCATACTATAACTGTCAACAATTTAAAACACGCATCATTTCGTCAATAAACTCGAAAGATAATATGAAGTGAAATGAAACAGACAAGTCTCAAGCTATTTCAAAATACTAGTATATCTGGTGTATGCCTTGTATTTCGCGCAGTCAATATATTATTTAAACTGTTATTAATAACAAAGTGATATGCATACGTCCTACAGTCTTAATAGTGTCGTGTAAAATATGTTAAATAAGCTCATAACAAATGCGAGCGAGCACATTTTTATTGTCATCCTCAATCGTAATTAGAAAGTCTCAATTTCAAGCAACATATATTTGATATAAAAAAGCAATCATACATAAGAGAGAGAAACTCCCTTACAATTGGATTCATGAAGCGTTCTAATAGATAAAGTTACATATATCTTGCTATAGTAAGTGTATTAAAATACATATCTGTAAATTATAAGAACACCACACACATACAGACTACTCTTTCTTGTGAAATAGTTTGAATGTCCACGTCGAGGATTTCGAGCGCGGAACGCATCGGCAATGGCTGTACATCTATTCAAACGAAGATAGTGCACGCTCTATAAAACTTTGCGTGTATAATTTTAACGACGAGTCTATTATCGAGAAGGTGAGCAAAAATCCGCGCGCGATCAAGTATTTGAATGGACATGACGTCACAACCCGGAGCTCGTGCGACATGTTCTGGCGACGTCTAGGAGAGACGTTCGTGGGAACGACGTCACGTGAATGCCAAGCGGTTGTTGACGGAAGCCAGGTAAAGATATGTATATCACACTAAATCTAATCGTAGACCCGAAGACAAACTGCCTGAAATTATTAGATTTAAATGTCGTACAAATATTGATCTTGCTTTAAAGATCGAGCAATTGACCGTATTCAAAGAGCAAAGTTGTAGCAAAGTCATATTCTATACATTCAATATTATTCCGAGGTTTGACAGTAATAACCTGACTATGAGAAACTCAACAACTGGCACTCTCTAAGACTTGTATTAAATTATGTCGAAAATCCAAATTGTCAGTATGAAGAAGTGAAACTCCAGAAGCTGCAGCAGTATTGCAGTTTTATCATACACAACTCTGTGGTAAGGATTTGCACCCTCTGGGATGGGTTTTTTTAGTTTTAATTGTGAATTTTCTTACGAACGTTACACGGACGTTATAAAAGTTACACTCCCTGACTGTCTTGTAAGTGACAGCGACTTGAACGCTATTGCGTCCGATACCTGGAAGATTGAGCGTCAGTCTATTAATATTTAAGTACTCATTATTAATATATTTTACTACCGAACCGATTTTCTCATCACCGTGACGTAACCATTTCAGTACAAACATGTACAATTTATGTATAAGTAATGACAGTGCGAACATGCTAAATTGATTATCAAGTAACTAATTTATTATTTCATTCATAAATTTCCGTTTGAACAATCCTCCATTGCCGTAGACGTCAATATCATACGTTAAACGCTAATTGAGTAGCGTCTTTATTCAAATTAGCAGCGATAGTAAACATTTCTTACTAAACAAAGTAATCCATGTCTATTAATAATTTACGGTATAAAACAACTCACGCTTTAAATGTTTGCTCACTTATGGGTTTACTTCAATAACACCGGCCTGATTACATTACAAAAAACCCGCGGATAGATTACAGAATAAATATTGAAAACGAATTTACGGCGCCGTGATTGCATAGTTTGAAGATACATTGTAATGAAAGTTTAAATACAATTTCTTTATTGTGGGTGAAGTCTTGCAAAAAATGGAAGTGCAAAATCGTATTATCATAATTATGGTAATGAATTTATCACAGTATACACATTTTTTCATAACTCTGTAGTATCACTATAAACATAACCGCGATTTAAATACAAATGGATATTTCTTCTCGCTGTAAATCAACGCTATTGTGCTCGTGTCAGCAAACTAAATTATTAATATGGAAAATAATGTTTTACATATTCTTTACAAATGAATACATTCTCCCCCCGACCTCTGACTTAGTAGGTCAGTTACTGACATACGTATGTGCACTTAGTACTGGTAAACCAGCTATCACAGTAAACATGTGAGTTGGTAAACTGGCCGCTGTGATATGACTGAAATACTATTGAAAACGACGAACAATCCAACTAAACAAAATAACTCTTTAACATATAATTAAGTTATTATACATTAGCAACGTGATAACGAAATTTTAGTATACTGAACATGTTCAAAACTTATTCTTAATTACAAGCCTCTTGATCTATTAACTTTTATTTTTTAGGCAAAGTTCGTGTGGAGAACATACAAATATTATCGCTAATATAATAAAGTTGAACGCGGGACGTCTACTAAGTGCGTCAAAGATCTAAGGATTTTTGTATTTAACTTATATTGTAACTCATATATGATTTATCATAACAGATATCAATATATAAAACAGAATGCTCTATATACGTAAGTGCGATATTGCATTAGCGCGCAAGCTGAGAAGCGAGAAAACCACCATGTATTGCTCGGCGTTAGTTTTTAAACTAACCCGCTGTGAATACATCTCATTTAATTAACTCGTCGAATGCATTCTCTAACATCTTCGACGTCGTTTAACTAATGACGTCCGTGTCAATCCTTTGACAACGTACATGATTTACATTTTTGCTTTTTTTTGTGATGCGTATTAGGCGTAAAAAGTTGTTTGTTTCCAATAACCCGACCGACACTAATTTTGTGGTGCCGACCTTAAACTTTCCTTGGTTTTCCCGGTTAGGTTTTCGATCATGGCTAAATTAACTAACATAACTATTAAAATTGCAATCATTTTTGATAATTCGATCATATTTCCTAAATTATCTTTACCTTAACTAATATTTCAGAAAGAAATAATGTAAGATAGAGATTTCAATGATTTCTGCGTGTCATTGCATATTCTTATTAAATTGCGAATCGTTCGAAAAGTTAACGACACAAAAATAATCCGACCTATATTCCTTACTATTTGGCGATGTTTATGGAGACAAATTACATTTTGTTGGCCTAAAAAGTTAATGCACTTCCGTACGAGGGTTGCCGACTCTTAATTGCCGATCAAGAAAGATTATCGAATTTGATTATTGGCTTTAATAGGATTATACGCTTAGGTGTTTAACGTACATATTAAAGTTTATCCAAATTCTTCTTTCTGGGCGTATCAATACTTTTCTATCGTTTTGCCGTGTGTTAAACATACATTTAATCACAGTATCCCGTGAGTGACTCTGTCGAGGTAAAGATGTTAAACCTTATTCAGTCTACGGTTAATTCAAAGTGGTTAAGTAATTATTTGTGCTAGAAAAAAAAGGAAATATAAAACGACGTGCGTTTTTGTGCAAGTCTCGTGTGATAATTTCACATGTCATCAATATATCTTGCTAAACATGTATCCTTTAATTATAGTTTATCGGCTACGCCCGGGCCGTAATGAGAGGAAACTTGTATTCTGATCAAAATTTTATGACGCATTCATATTATGGAACGACCTTGACCGAAAGATTTCATAGCCCGACATACCTATTGGCTACAGAATATTTATCAAAATATATCTACATAGTATTTTCATTCATAATATTACAGTGTCATTTTAAGAAAATCTACGGATTATTTTTCATTCATAGCACCTTTTTTCCCATTAATACTAGCTACATAGTATGCTACATTAATTTTCGTTCGCTTTTGTTATTGCCGATCAAAATCGATTTATCTGAACGTATAAGGTTAATATACAGTTTAATATTATCCATACTGATTCGTTTTGACGCATGGACGTACGTACTCTGTATTCGTGGCCATTTATTTAAAAGTATAGGAAAATCCTAATAATACCACACATAAATATATACATTCCTGTGACTCATGCAATCTACATTTTTTACGATCTTAAACACACAAAATATCGTGTCATGTTACACATTAAATTGCGTTTCCCATGCTATTTAAGTCGGCTGTCTACATTCATAGTTTGAACTTTTAACTGAATTTTTATTGAGCGCATTTCCCCAAAAGCAGACGACGATATGGGTTGCCAAATCTGGTGTGAAATGCCGATCTGTTAATACAGATTATACCGTGTTATACTGTGTGCCAAATCATAATACATAAAAGAGAAATAAACTATTCTCAGGCGAGAAATGAACTTGACACTTGTGTGAAACAGGCACTCATAAAAATACGTATTTCATTATTATAGTTGAATTCGCATTTCTTCCCGGCAGTCAATGATTGTGTAACGACGCTTGTAATGAAAATGTCATAAGCGACATTTGTTAAATAAATACTCTTGTAAAATAAGAATGATTTGTGTAGGCCACGTCAATTCTTTGGCTCTTGGAGGGAAACTAATCTTTTGAAAAATGAGTTAATATGCAACATTTAAATGCCACCAAACTATACTACAAATCAGCTCATACTTTAAGGTACATTATTGGTTCTTTCATAAAACATTTTTAATGTATTAACAGTATAATTTAAAGCATTATGCCGCACCTAAGATATTTTCGTTAGCTTGGTAATTCATAGATTAACTGGTCGGTCTTGACTTAAGATAAATAAGTGAATTAATGAAGCACGCGAAAAAGAAAGATATAACAAACGAAAGAAGTAAAAGAAGAAAGAAAGAAATAAAGGAATGAAGGGATTAAGGTAGGGAGNAGGAACGAAAAAGGCAGAAACAATGGACAGTGATACATGGTTGAAACTCAGGTCATTAATATTGTTTTATGGTTGAGAACACAGGTTGAGGTAAACAAAGTGAAAACATGCTCCGAAAATATATTGTATTATCGGACTTTTTAACCTTGCGCTGGAGGCTAATCTAGAAAAAACCGCTGCTTAAAAAAAAAATACATTTGCGTTAACTAAATTAGTCCATATACACGTATTTGCAGCCTAATTACCTTCGCAAATGGGTCACTTAAACATGAAAGCGTTTTCGTTCAAATGATAAAAATTAATAACTACAAAAACAATATGCTAATGTTAAAGGGACTTGTTAACAGAAGTACGGCCTTTTTTACGGAAAAGCTTACGTATGCAGGCTTTTGAATTTGGATGGTAGAATAAACCGTATGTCTGTAATACACATTCTTGATATATTATCGATGAACTACGTTACAAAAGCTTTATGTTTTCCCATTTCCTTTTTTTCTCAAACAGTTTACACTTCGCTTTAATATAGATTGTATGTTTAACCATCTGGCAAAACATCGAGTGATCTGAATGTTCATAACTATTGTGAGCACCACATTGCTAATGTACAAAAGAACAATGTAGCTACACGAAATGTTTGTACAGGTATGTTAACCCTATTAATTATTTTCATTTCGAACTTGCTACTTTTATGCGTTATTTGACTTAGCCTTTACAGTCAGTAGTAAAACAAGATTTAAATATACTCCCCTCGAGGGTAGAGAACTTTCAAGACAAACAATACCCACATCGTTTGATTTCAAAAGGTAACAATCGAGAGATATTTACCTATTGAATACCATAAATTGAACGTTTGCATACTTCGAAAGCTTATATTAGGGTCACACGTGAAGATGTGGGGACCAATATCGTTGCTGTGATTTATCACAATGCCGGCTTCGTGAGCGATTTTAAATTGAAACATTTAGTTTAAGGAGAAAAGCATTAAATGATTTATTGCATTTTGTTTCACCCGACAGACCTTTTGTGACAAATTAACGTTCTAAAATGCTAACATTATCCGGGCGTAACTTTCGCTTTAGTTGTCAAGCTACCTATTACATGTACCTTACGACGAAAAAAGCTGAGCAAACGTTATAGTTTTTGTCCATTACAAATGGTTCGTGCGCCCATTTCGCTTTAGTTGTCAAGCTCCCATTTAAATTTTACTTACGACGAAAAACGACATGTAAACGGTATATTTGTTTGTCAATTATAAAACTGTCTGTCAACCTTTCTCATGACCCCATAGATCGTTTTTTCAGACCTGGTTATGATAAATGTCAATTTATCATGACGCGACAGCGTTTCAATCGGTTACATGCTTGAGTAGTACAATAAATAACATGTATTCAGTTGCAAATAAATAGATAGTTAAAATGTAGTTGTAATGGAAGTCTCTTCTTAGCGAAAATCCAGTTCAGGCGGAAAGTGTCATCCCAGAGTAGCTTATGCGGCTTGAACTGGGACGACACTTTTCGCACATGCATTATGCGCAGTTTCGCAAGAACTAGACTCAAATTGCCTGTCATTTGGTCTATGAATGACAGTGAACTTAATAGCTGACTATTTAAAGGGTTTTGATAGCATTTAAAAAATAATTTAAATGTCACACTCGAAGACTCTGTTAACCCGATTCATTTTGTTTGTTTTCAAGTCCTTTAAGGAAAATCTTTGTTAAAAATGGGCAACGAACATAGACCAATGCTCGCTTTCTTTTCATACAAGCCAATTGCTATACTTTTTTTAAACATGTTTTTCAAACAATCATTCAGTTTCGCGGAATTCAACTATTATCCTTGCTTTTAATACAGCTTTATCGTGCGCGGATTCATTTTGTTTATTGTCACGTACTAAAATGAAAACCTTTGTTAAGAATGGATAACGCAAATAGCTTATCTTCTTTAACCAATGTACAAATTATCGCTTTCGTTTCACACAATCCCATTGCTTTTCTTGGTTAAAACAAACAAACTTGTTTTCCAAGTAATGGTTCTAATCCTCGTGTTTTTTTTTAAACCGGTTTAAAGCCGGACTTAAGCTGCGTGTTGTTTATTTCAAATTTCTCCTTAACACATATACATTTTTCCTTGAAATCGGGGCATCTATTACATGTAGCGATAAAAATCAGAAATTTACGAAAAGAGTTAATTGTCATCTTGATGCAATCAAAGTATGAAAAGTACCGCTTCAGAATTTTAGTCCACATCTTATTACATTTTTACGACAAGTTGACAGTCGTAAACATCATCTCGACCAATTGTCAATTTTATGATTCAAATCTCGACCCTCTTGTTATTGCAATTAAACAGACTTTTAAAACTGTAAGGTAACATTTAAAATGAGTCATAAAGTTTATGAGTGTTTTGTTCGTTGCATCAGTTTTCTGTAGAATGCGTTTCAATATACCTCATTTGAAAACAATACATCAAGAAACGCATCTTTTACATTTGATTTTGTTATTTGCTTTAAACGGATCCATAACGTTTTGATTTTGTTTTCAAAATGTAAATTAAAACATTATAAGCAAAATAGATGAGTTTCGTAAAGTAGAAATCTGATTACGTTTCAGCGGGGAATAAATGTTGATGTGTTTCTGGCGTACTTATTGGCCGTCTGTGGTACCTCAAACTAATTAGCTGAATGATAGACGATAAGTGAACGTTTAATGGGTCTGGGACACGAAATGTTTCTGCAGCTACCTGGTCCCGTGTCGAAAGTGCCTTAATTGGACTTTTGACAATCTTTTGACAGATTAGGTTTAAAGTGCTGGTATACAAAATGATATATAGGACGCATAATCAATTAGAGATCAATTTGTGACGGCAACTGTATTAAAACTAACGAACTTACAAAGCTATCTATAAGCACACTCTGATTAATGTAAAAAATATTCTTGTAAGAATTTGTCATTATTTGTTTTTTATAAAGTATTGTCAGTTTTTGTACTTTGCTTATTAACCACAATGCTACTTTTAATAGATTGCAATCTAATTTGTGTAATTCTTGTATTTTCAATATCCAGCAGTTGAGCAAATGAAACGTAAGAAGCACGAATATATGACTTTCTGAAATTCAGTTGGCATGGGGTATCAGCTGCGTGCTAGAAAGAACAAATAATGATAAGAAGTAAGCTAATGTAAACAGCCCAATACCATGAATGTTTTAGATTCGTAAAATGTTAGTTTATACAATTTAATTCAATATATATATAATGTTCGTCCATTTCAAAACAAAAGGATAATCAATTAAGCTGTTTAGGAATTGTATTTTCTATTCAAAGAAGCGTATCATAATTCTTTTTTTACCGATTAGCTCTTTTGTGCTCTTTTAGGCAGACTATTTTCTTTATTTCCCTTGTGGCAAAAGAGCTTATCGATGAACATAGAGCCAAGGCTTTAATCGGTATCGCTTAATCCGTTATCATTCATGTTATCATTTTGACAAGTTTGAAGTCCTTTACAAAATCAAATTTAATTTAGCACTTTTCTTACTTGATTCAAGTTTTTAAGGCTTCATTTCCAACCCTAAGGTACTGATGGGCAACAAACAGTATACAACCTGAACAGAATGCAAATAACTTGTAGGCTGTTCTGGTTTTATGCTGTTTGCATATAGCCATTTTCATGATGCTTCTGGGCGAGAAAGGGCAAACAGTCACGATTTGCTCTTTTTGACAGATTATATTCTTAATTTCCCAGGTATAAATATAGTTGATCGCTGTACATACAGCAAAATATGTTTAATTTATTTGACAATTTATCGCTTGTTTACATGCAGTAACCTGGCAAAGTTTTAAAATTCGTCAAATTTTCAGAAAAGCCTTTGTTGCAGAAAGATAGTCAGACTAAATACGAAAACAAGGGTAAACACAATTATAAAATTTCACGACGAAACCCTCCATACGCTTCCCGAAATAAAATCGAAACAACCGAGCAGGTTTACGGATATCAAGAAAGGTCATTTTCGACCAAAACAGGATCCATGTAAAGTAAAGCAATAGTAAAAGCAGGGTTTTTAATACAATTACGAAATTTAGACAACTAAATATGACCATGACAAAGGGTAGACGTCTCAACAGAGTAACCAAGATGAAATTAAACCGATATGGAACTTTTTTATATTGCAAACGTACGAAGGCATTGTTGACGCTCTCAATAGCGGTCATAAGGTATATTTTACTGCAGAAACGAAGCAATGTACATAGACAAAAGGAAAAAACGAGCGACAAAACATTCATCGGAGACTATTTGAACACATTCGAGATTCGTCGGGACTATTTACACAAACAGCCAAACAAATACATCCAGTTTTCACTGCGTAGAACAGAGCATGATGCTCGAAAAGGTTGGTGAACCTTTGCGACGTGTATCGTTTTAAATTTAATTGTTATAAACCGCTGTTGACTGTTTTTGCACTCAGGTTATGGAATTTTCTCAGACCTCCGGTTGTTAATGTGTAATATGAAATCGATTGTATTTCTATTGTTTATTCGGAATACTTTTATGTTCACACAAAATAATGCAATCAAATTCATGATTCTGCGGTCTGTGATGAGGGAAGTCACCAACATTTGTTATCTTATTGCAGGATTCTTTGAAGTCGTTAAGGACATCACTTCGCATCAGAATGGGACTGTCCACATTCGGCGGGCATATTTTGACGAAAAAACAAAGTGTACAGACACTTCTCGCAGGAGTGGCAGCTTTATATATTCAAAACAAAGTAAGGACATATTAAACAATCAGTCGAATAAGAATTCGTGTCGATGAAATGAATACTATTTAAACGAAACTTGTTAATTTGTATACAGTATTAGTAATAAAGAAAAGTTAATTGAAACTGCTACATCCGGCATTCGACTCTTAAAACCTACGAAACACATATTTGACACTAGTGTTGTTTAGAATATGTATTGTTGGAAATACTTACGATAGTTTTATTTAAAAAACAATTTTGTTAGTTGTTTTAAAGTAGGCTTGGTCCTTAAAGTACACACATAAAACGCTTAGACATACATGCATTAAACCCTTAATATTTATGGGCACATAGATTGCATGAATTTATTAGGTTATTGTGTTTATATTTGTGACCAGTTCTGAATCCTGTCAAAAGTATTTAATAAGCTTAGAGGTTTTCATCCGGGTCAATTTATGTACCATTCCTTTGATTTCCAAATGATAACACCCACATTGAAAGGTTAAGCGAAGATATATAAAAGCTGAATATACAAAACTGCAAAGCAATTTTACTTAATAGCTCAAACTACGACTTTGCAAACATCGTTAACTTTATCAACATTTAACAGTGACATTTAATGTAAACTGATACGATGACCAATTAAATGCTCTGGTCAGTGTCCGGTTTTGTTTTTCCTATATAAACAGATGACACCGAAGTTACTGGATAAAATGACGTTCAAATAATCTTACTGTCCATGCATTATTTACATTGAATCTCATTTAACTTAAAATAGTCTTGATATAAGAAGGTTTCCCTTCTGTGTGGACTTAAATCTAGTTTTTTAATTGCACATGCATTCACTTTTGTGGTACGATTTGTAGATACAAACAACCGAATGACTATTCCTAAATTTGAAATGACATTTTCCGAGACGGAACAGATCAACCGATTATTAAAGCCTTCATTTCGAATTATGTATTACTCTATTTATTTGCACTCATAAGTGTATATATATATATATAAGATAATGACGTTTTTTAAAATAGTTTTTCATAAACAAAACAAAACATTGTACGATGTGAATCAATGTTCAGACAAACCATGACAGATAGGTCAAGAAACGCATGCTCATTTTTTCTTACACAGATGCAACATGTTGCAAATAAATAAATCAGCCAACCACGTGCGTTAGATATGACATCGCCACCCGCGGTAATACACCTGTCTGTGCGATGAAAACGAACTGAATTTACATAAAGATCCTTAATTACATTGTTATAAACACATTGAAACACTTTCGACGAGCATTACAAAGCCGAGACATCCGCGTTTGTACATTACCAATCAAATGATTTACAGTTATTTTTTGGACGGTACGGTTTTTTATCTATGTTATATCAATGTCGACATTTTCCAAAGTGAATGATTACTAATATAACACATTCATCTTTAGTGCTTTGCACTCAATTCTCCACAACGCGTCGTGTATTGAGCATGTGCCTCGTTAGTTATCTATAGATCGCATTACTTGCCCAATCTTCATCACAATTGATCAGAACAAATGTCTCAATGATATCTTGCTGGGCCTGGGTGAAATGGGGATATGGAGACACACACTAGGTCCTTAGATCAAATCTCTTATAACATAAACTCACAGTAGCGGCCTTTGTTCCTATTCGCTCACTTATAACGTTTTCCTTTGGTGTTGAACTGTATATAAGGCATTTTAGGAAAACGTAGTTTTAACGTTTCATTCATGTTTTTGCTAGTTGTTCGTTTTGTTGGTTTGCGATACCGCGTGTTTCTCAATTGTTTAGGGCGTTTTATTGGTAACTTACATTATTGTTGTCTTTTAATTTTGCATGTCATTTGTGTTTTCAGGAAAGGTGATGTGAAGTTTTTCATCGACCCCTATCGGGACGTGTCGGAGGTGAATCGAAACAAGCCCCTACTTGCCTCCCTTCAAGCCGGAAACATGTTCCGCGTTTCCACGGAACTTGACAAGTGTAGAGGGGGCCAGGGGGATCAGGTTGTGATTGGCGGTGAAATCAGAGGTAGGAATGTTTACTTAGCCTTAAACTTTACAGTACATTTTTTTTAAGGGTTATTTTTAGGATTGTCATGACACACCATGTTGTAATCCGCTCTCTGTACTTATTTAGATTTTTAAACAGGTTTTCAACGAAGTTGAAACTCTTGGCTATAAGATTGGGGTATAGGGGTGAACGGGTGGGCGGACGGTCGGTTGTGCGGGCGGGCAGACTTCAGATAGGGAATCATCCAGAACAAAAGAGCAAGGCGATACATCCTGCTCATTTTCTGTTTCATCTGCGGCGCATCTCTTCTGGTCAGCTCAGACATGATGAAGATTATATACAATTAAATGAGCCGCACCCTGTGAAAACAGGGCTTAGTGCATATTCGTTTAGTATCG
Organism: Dreissena rostriformis; assembly: GCA_007657795.1. Taxonomy (NCBI): domain Eukaryota; kingdom Metazoa; phylum Mollusca; class Bivalvia; order Myida; family Dreissenidae; genus Dreissena; species Dreissena rostriformis. Next base: position 356,815 of record VMBQ01000039.1, read on the forward strand.
TCCCAGATTAGCCTGTGCATTTCCCACATGCTACGCAGGGACGATACTTTCCGTGTTTATATATAGTTTTTTTTTCTAAGGAGTCTCTTCCAAACAAATATCCATTCTTGTATGAAAGCGTCTACCCTGATAAGCCTCTGCGGACTGCACAGGCAAATCTGGGACATCACATTACGCACGTTCATGAATTCCTGTTTTCTCAGAGCGAGACAAAAACATATTTATAATTATTTTCACAAATATTGAATAACATATTTATAAATTGGTTTTAAAGCATTATATTTGTACAATCAAAGTAATATAAAACAAGAAAGTGCCCATAAGCTAACAACGTCTACAATGGTTCGTTTCACATGTTTTTAAAACTTTATTCTATGAGTGAGATGCAATATTATTTGTCGTTTTCAAATAAGAATAAAATTATTGCAATATATGCAAATCTTAGAGGAACATGTCGGGTTTATTAAAAAAAGTATTTGTTAACTGATTCTAATATACTCTTCTTATAAACCAGTTTGACAACGTAGCTTGCAAAAAGATGTTTAATATAAAATATTGTGATAAACTGATGTAATTTTGACATAGATGTAGCTTTTAATTATTTTGCTGAATTATGCTTTTTTATTTGAACGTAATCCTCATTTCGACACATTAGCCCCTATAAAGTCAATTACATTCATCTCGATGTCAGATCTTTCATAGATCTTCAAAAATGGTTGTATTGAAAAGTTTTAATTTTCCGCTTCTAGTGGATTGTAACCTTTTTCAGTGCCAATTTTTACTTAAATCTCTAACTTTATCCTATTTCAGATATTTAGTAGTGAACACCTATGCTTACCCTAGCAATATCTCCAGACGATAAAACCAGAAAAACAGCCTAAAGTGTAAAACATGCCTTCGAGGAAAATATGATGTTTTTTTAGAGTGTACAGCCCATCATGACTCGATTATTTATTATATTGTAACCTATTAGACACCCTTAACTGTTAAAATCGCGTTAAATATGCACTTCTGAATAATTATATACCTATTTTCAATGNTAGCAATATCCCCAGACGATAAAACCAGAACAACAGCCTAAAGTGTAAAACATGCCTTCGAGGAAAATATGATGTTTTTTAAAGAGAGTACAGCCCTTCATGACTCGATTTATTAGTATATTGTAACCTATTATAGTAGCAATTGCACTAGATGATTGGTTTTAGTGAATTACATTTTAGTTATATGTACAAATAACATTCAACTATTATGGTAGCTACATGCGTTAGGGTAGGCCGTTATAGAAACGACAGGCGAAATGATTAATTACTTAACTTGATGTTCTTAATTAAATGTCAATTATGTACCAAAGTCTCGATTTTTGTTGGCATATGTAACGTTCGCAAATGTATTGTCTTTCAATTTGTAGACATTTTGGTGGACGTTTTTAATTTACTTAAGATAGGCCATGAAACGCGTCGGCCTGTATTAGAAGATATCTTATCACGTCCTTAGATTATTACAGCTGTCAGTCACGTGAAAAATTAAGCGACTCAGAAATTCCAGAAAGGTCGCCATTCACTGCGCTGATCTTATCTGGCGCTGTAATAAAACGCGCCTACTCTTTGTTTTATCATTTTTTACTACACTTGTAAAGTATACCCGAAATTATCTCTTGTTGATTGAACTTGAAGGTTTCTGTCGCGCATAATCTGATTACCCGTCCAATTAGATGTATTCAAATGGCCGAGTTTTAAAGGGGTATATCGATGATTTTTCTAAAACATATAGACACATATCCAAATATATCAATATGCTATTTATTGGAATAACTATAATACATTTTCTTACGCTACACTCGTACACTAATATTGCTTTAACTAATAATACTTTATTCTCCATGTGCATTCAAAAACTGACGATATCTATTTTTCAATTGTATTTTTTTAAACGTTGTTCTCACTCTTCCTTTAATACGCAACTTTTACCCATCTTATAAACACACCTCATAGGATTCGCATAAGCATGCAAGCTTCAACAGATTTCGTTAAATAACAAGACAAGAATAATATGTCAAAGCGTAACAAAAACGCGAATTTGGAAATGTCTAACTGATGATTTGAAGCAGAACTGAACTGTTTTTGTTAATTGTTTATCGAAGTTAGATCTAATTATTCAATACATGTGCCATTTAGTCATTGTTTTGCAACGGGCTTCGCAATGGATTAACTAAATTACGTCTACGAACAAATGCAAACAACTGTTTCTATTGAAGAAGAGTTTTTTTGTCAGTTTTCTAGCACAATGAACATAAACACCCAAAATCAAACGTTATTGATATACTGAAGTTGAGAGACAATACATACGCTGCCCAGGTGTTTCGAAATAAGATAAGTGACATTGGTTTTAAACAATGAAAATAAAAAGCTAAAATCGATTGAACTGATTTGCAATTCATTCGGTCGTACAATTCACCAGCATTTAGATTCAAACGCTTAAGGGCAGATGTTTGAATCATTGCTTCACTCTACTGAATGAAGTGTTGGTTCACTATCTGAATTACTACGAGTAATGCATACGCATTATTTTAGATGAAATCAAATAACGAAAAAATAATCAGAAAATAAGGATCACCTTGCTGTAGCTATACAGATTACACACCAACTTTTAAACTTTTAAATGAACTCATTGATTGTACCAAAACTAGCAATACTTAGCATTATTTGTATAGCGATATTAACGATCAGACTCCGTACAGTGGAATGAATGTGAAATTTAACCAAACTAAATTGAACGAACTCGTAAAATCACTGAGTATTTCAAAATCATGACATTTACCCATTCAACCAAACTGTATTTTTATTCATCACTTATAATACAAATCGCTAAGTAAGACTGAAATATACTTATTTTAGCGTTTGCGTTTTCAAACAATGGTTTAAGACGTTATCCGCGCCAATACACAGTTAGTTTTTGTTTAATAGGTTCGCTAATAGATTTGAGAATTATTCAAATATGGGTTCGCAGTTCGAATATGGCATGTTTAATCGTGAAGAAAGATGGCTTTCTTCCAGTTTTCTGAATGTAAACTCGGAGATAAATAAGGGCTAGCTCGAACTGTGATATCTGATACGGTGTGTGTTTATTTCTAATTCTAGGATTATATTGTTGATTCAACATGCATTGAACACGCAAACATGTATGAATAGCAGGTGTGTATGGTTATCTCGATATCTTGAATCAGTTCTCTGTATGACTCAAGCGACACTTGTTTAAATACAGCAATACTTGAGTACCCAATGATATTTTTAAGTATTGCTTTCATATCAATGTGATCATTATTAGAATAAATCACAAAGTTGACACAGATATGAAAGAATATAAATATAACATTTTAATTGCAAATACATTCGTTGTAAATGTTTTATTTTATGTATTAAACAAACATAAAAAAACAACACTCACTTAACTTATTTTATACTGAAATAAGTGTGACCTTAGTAAGTGACCATGACATTACATTCTTAACGATATTACACATGTAAATTAAATAAATGGATTAAGGTACTGAACTATACTAATGGTATATCTCTAAATGCTAAAATACCAAGGTCTAAACATAAAGAGCTTATATTGCCACTTAACACCGGTTTAAGTCCGTTATTGTATCTCTAACAAACGTGTTTTAATTATAGTCCAAAAAGAAGAATCCGAAATTGTAGTTTCATTTTAAAGTGACACACCCAGACATGTGCTTAGTCTGATAATTGAAGCTTTTACTGCGACATTCATGACATTGTAAGCAAATTATAATGCTTACATCTCCGTTTTCTTCGACAATAAAAGCTGCCAAATGATTTGCATGACAGTGAGAAAGTTCAAGTGTATGAAGTGTCCCTTTCATTCATAGTTTAATTATATGCCTTTTAAATGGTTTCATGTAAGGGAAGTCGTGGGTCATTTAAATGATTCACATTTTATATCCACTTTCTCGGTTAAGGATTATTAGGTTTTATATGATGTAAAGCATGGTCTATTAGTTTGTTCTGACCAATTAACATTCCAAATGCTCATTAAACGACATAAAACGTTATTCAAACTTCCCCTGTTGACCGGCAAAGATAGGACATCAGTGTAAAAGACACTTGTATTAGAGAAATATTACAACATTGTGTCAATTCGTGAAGCTTAATTACCTTTAATTTGAATTGCTTTTGTTTCAACAATTCACATCGAAATTAAAATAGCTTTTAGCAGAATTAATGTCTCACGAAAGTGCATAATTCACCACATAGCTGTAATTAAATTGTATTTAAAAAATAGCATCAATAAATTAATACTGAACTTTTCAGTCAGTATTATTTTGCACAACGAGCATTACATCATATCATATATGACTAAACGAAGATTGTCTGTGAAAAAGTGTGTGGATATTTTGGAATATTGACCCTTTTTAAAACAATGCATGCTTACACTCTATTTCAAAACTTTAAAAACGGTATAATGAAAGCCAACGGAAACTCGTGAAAG